>JAWNNQ010000239.1:1045000-1645000 GCA_035044765.1 Leucophenga montana
ATGATGCTGTGTTGTATGATGATGAGCGTGCTGCGCATGCGTATGTGTACTAATTGCTTGTGCAGTGGACGGCGTCTGCGTAGGTTGTGCTAACATACCCGGTGAGAGTAGTGCTGACGGTTGTTTGCCCGTTGCCGCTGCTGCCGCGGCAGCAGCTGCAGCGGCTGCTGCAGCTGCAACTCCATGTGTATGATGTGCATGTCCAGCAGCTGCAGCAGCGGCGGCCGCATGATGCGGTGTCATTGAAGGCGATTGTAGTCCACCGTTGAGTACCATATTCATATCGTCACCGGAACACTGAAAGACCTCAATGTAACGATACTTTTTGCCAAACACCATGAATTGATTGTGTTTGCGTTGCGCGCACAAACGTGCTGCCTCTTCGGAATCCATTTGTATGAATGCCTCACCGCTGGGTTGACCCTGGAAATTTAGAAGCTGGTGAAATAGAAAAAATAAATGCATTTGTCTACTAACCTGCGCATTGATTACCATATGCACACCCTGATAGATAATATGTTTAGCAAAATCATCCAAAAAGTGTAAAATGTGCTCCACTTTGGCCTCATAAGGCAAGCCTCTTAGACGTATGCAATTCTTGGTGGTGCCGGATGTTATGAGATGCTTTATAAAGATTGTGAATTAATTAAAAAAGAGAAATTAATTATAAACCTTCGTCTTTGGTTGTCTGTTCAATTAAAGACAAAAACTAACAAAAATCTACACTATTGATAATTAATAGCCATTGCTGTGGCTTACAACTGGATAATGGAACAATAATACACAGAGTTTGAAAACATGCTTGAAGCAAAAATGCTTTTGAGATTTGTTATATTTATATATCATACACAGAACACCTTTTCTGAGAAGCATGTCATAAGTAGCAAACATTTTCAGCATACTGATGAGAACTTGTAGCTGAGTTCGAAACACATGTTTCCATGACTAAAACATGCTTTGTGTAACAAAAAGTTGAGAAAAATATATATTAAATATTATTTAATGCGAAAATACTAAAATTCATATATAATAGTGAAATATTAACATGTATCTCATTAAGTTCCGAAAAAATGCGCTTTTCGGAACTTCAGTCTTATTTCTCTCTAAAAAAAAAAAACAACCATTGCAACTCACCTGCGGCAATAACAACTGCATTGTCGGCAATTGCGCTATAAGCGGCGGCTGACTGTGATTATTCGATTCGTAAGTCTTCGGATCCATGGAACGATTTAGCACTTGCTGCACTTCTGCTGTCGTCGAACGAAATAATTCAATATAACGTTGTCCAATTGATTCGCGATGACGTCCAAGCGCTTTCGGTGCATCTGATTCGTTAGCAAAGAGCACAAAAGCATCACCGGTAGCACGACCATCAGGTTTCTTAACAAACAGTACACCCTCGGTGCTATCGAGTACATGACAGGGACCGTCACCAGTGGTAAAGAAATCCAACTGTAATTAATGGAAATAAATAAAAAACAATTAGAGCAACTTTGGTTAAGTAAATTCGAAAAAATTATTGTAATAATACTTACCACTTGCTTTGCTGTGCAATCATAGGGCAAACCACGCATGCGTATTATAACCTGCGCACCCTTTGAGAGAAACGCCTGCGCCTCATTGGATGCACCGCCAGCAATGGCCAGAAAATCTTCACCCGTTGCACGATACACTTCTATATAACGTGAACCAATGTGATGTTTATGCCGTTTGAGCGCCATATCGCGATGTTCTTGTGATATAAAACGTATTAACGCCTCACCGTTACGCCGGCCCAATGGTGAGAGGCACAAAGCAACGCCGCCCCTGCACGGAGAATGGGAGTAGTAGAAGTATTTTATTAATTTATGGTTTTTACAATATAAAAAATAAGTACATGAAGTGTTGACAGCTATTGTAACAAGAAATAAAAAATATCAATGACAGTAGCTGGCAACCCTAAAATGCTTATGTTTTTATTTACAAGTGAAACAAAAAACCGTGACAGTTTTAAGTGGGTTTATAGTGTAAATATGAAAAACTGAACCATTCCATCTATGAATTAAAGTTTTAGTTGCCACCTTAAGCGTTTTTGAACTATTTTCTACTAGCCCAGTTGAAGTAGTTGTATTTTGTACAAAAATATTTCTATAACGTAGCGTTTAAGCTACTTCTCAAAGTGTTTCTCATTGTTAGCTATCAAAGAATCTGCAAATATAAGCATTTTAGTGTTGTCACATACTGAAATTGTTTTTTAAATCAATACAACAGCCTACAGCTATGTAACTCAACGTATGATTTTGTTACAGCGCTCGTAAAGTTTTTTTTTGTTTTTGTTTTTTTTTTTAATGGAATGCAGTTAAATGTAAATTTATGTTAGACAAAATAATAGACTTTATTTATGTACATATTCAATATGTTTGTATGTATACGTATAATCAACACTGTGGCGCAACCTTTGTGGCCTCTTATCAGATCCGAGTAGCGTAAGAGGAGCGTGCTACACTGCTTCAGCTTGTTTTTAATCCAATCTAAGCAGCATGCATACATATAGATTTAAGAATATTCTATGAAACGCTATAAATATCTACTTTCCAAACTAAATGCTGCTGTTGTAACTTACTTGGCTACGTTGAGTCCACGAAAAAATTTGGCTATATCCTGATCGCTGCTCTGCCAAGGTAGTCCACGTGCACGTACAATGCAATTACCGTCGATTTCGTCGTCAATTGAGCTATAAGAAATATAATATTAAAAACTTTGAATAAAGAATGCTTCACTTCTTTTTTTAATTTTTAATTTTTATTATATCGTAACTATATAATAAGCTCAAATTTCATTCGCGTGAAATGTCGATTTCGAGGCAACTGAATTCAAGCAGACGTTGAACACTTGTTCCAGTTGTGAAGTTTAGTTTAATTCTTATACACATACATATTAAAATCGCTTCTTTATCATTTATTCAATCACTTGCTTTTGCCAAATGCTTTTGCTCACTGCAACACTGATCAGCGTATAGTCACGTTTCAATTTTCAAGAAAAAGAAAAAAATATATATATATATATACGAATTTTTTTTGCTGACTTACAATTCTATTTGCAGTCAATTTGCCGTATCTCTTGTTCAATATATTCATATCAGAAAATTAGCTTTACGATTTTTACCTCACTGTTTATAGTTACTGTTTTAAAGTAACTATTTTTGTTTTACGCAGATTTTTCCATAAGGAATTTATGCATGTTCTTATGCATCTATTGTATTTATTTATTTATTTGTACAAGTCGCATACAAAAGCGATAACGATCTTGTGTCACTTGTATATAAGTAAAAAAAGGAAAACAAATTTTTAAACCCGAGTCTGGAATGCGTTGCACACCGTAAACACCAATGAAATGAAATCGAAGTGTATTGGATCGGTTCGGTTCGTTTCGGTTGGAATTGACTTATAGTTTCACGTCTTATCGCTTTACGTTTCGAATGTAGACTGTTTGAATTCAGCAAGTCTTGAGTTGTATTTAGCTGACATTTCAAGACACAAACGAATTGGGATCAACAGATTTGAGTGTAAGCATTGAGTGAAAATGTTTGTTTTTTTTTTTTTTTTTTTGTTTTATTTAGAGCGTATACACTGTAAAAATATGTGGAAGTACTATTTGAAGTAAGCAAAGGGAGTATTTCGAAGTATTTATAGATTTTAAGCAGTAGCACACTTCAGATGAACAGTGTCTACAACTATTTTTACAACCCTGTACCCAAGGGGTAAAAGAGTATATTAAATTTGTAAATCTATATAACAGGCTGTGGCAAATCCTATAAAGTACATATATTCTTGATCAGCATCGGCAGACGTGTCTGTCTGTCTGTCTGTCTGTCTGTCTGTCCATCCTTCTGACTGTCTGTTTGAACGTACAGCTCCCGGAGACCATAAGAGATAGAGAGCTCAAATTTGAAATCTGCTTTTCCCACTACAGATAACTAGTACTAAATGAGCGTGCCAATAGGTGCAGCCCACATACAAACATGACACCATTTTTAAGTTTTTGTATGAACATTTAGTTTGATTTAGTTCTTCATTACACTACAAACGCCAAACTTGGTGTATGTTAAGTAAATCCTAATAAAATATACCGCAGAAATATACGGTTCAGAACGAACAACAAGAAGTAGCCCCAAACAAACTTATGCTCCATTTTTAAGTTTTTGTATGAATATTTTTCTTTTCTTATTTATTCTAAATTAAGCTTGGCGTATCTTACATCAATCTTTACAAAAAATTCAATATAGGACCAGCTCGGAACACTTTTAGGAATAGCCCCATGCAAAACTGCACACATTTTTTGAATTTTTATATGAAAAGTTTTTAATTCTAGTTTTTCATTAATTCTAATCAAATATTCCGCATATGCCCAAATCGGACCACTAATGAATATAATATATGGTACATATAAGAAGCATTCTTCTTGTTTTTATCAAGCTTGCTCCTTTAGAAATTAACTCAACCAAATTATAGACATTCTCACAAAAAGAAGTCCGGCTCAAGTAGTCACCTTCGTGAATTATTTTAGAATTATTAGTGCACCAAAAGTGACAATATTGTTTTTTGTGGGCGTCAGTCTGTCTGAAATGTACTTCAACGGTCCTTAAAATCCAGTTCAGCTTCAATCAATTCGAATGATGCTAATCGAGAGTTTTTTCGGTGTATATCGAACTGTGGTTAAAATTGTACTGAATTGACGTTTCCATGACGCTGATCGATTGAGAGTTGTCAAAGTTATGCAATATGTCCATTCAGCAAAATGAGATGTCGCGCATATTGTTAGATTATAAAAATAACTTAATGTACATATATTAAGTTTTATATACTAATCTGTATCATCTAATAATTGCCTTTTGCGTCACATCCTATATATGTACGTAATAACTTTTAGAGCAGATATTCAAACCATTATTCTTGGAATGCATTTCTTAAGTAATTATAATTAGCTATATGTCATAAAAACTTTAATGAATATAATTGCAACAGTTTAATTAGTTCTTCAATTATTAAATCTTACATAAGGTATCCAATCAAACAGCAACTAATGCACAGTTTTATTGTTTTTGGCTGCAACTCGAACTATATTAATATACTTTCAATATATATTTTACAAATATGTAATAAACTTAGTTTCTAATAAATATAATTAAGCAAGAGTTATTAAATGTTTGACACAAGCAACTAATTGATCAATTATTGAGCCTTAAACGAGATTATCTATAAAAGCATTAGTGTCGACAAACGCATTAAAATTGTATTTCAAACTAATGAAAAGATACAATTTTAACTAGTTCATAGGTCTGATTTTATTTATATATAGAAGCGCTTTTGTTTGGAATATAGCTGGACGCCGCAACGTTGTATGATTCCACTTTCACAAAACGACAAACAAAGGTTCAATACCTAGCGTACCCGGCGTGAGCTGCTACGCAAGGATTTGTTTTTGTGGTATATGTTTTTGTTCTACTTTGGCAGTGGATCTTATTTAACCCGGCGTCCTTTATATACATATCGTACCAAATATCATTCAACTGCTTCAAAAAGAAGCTGACATATAACAAGCTTGATTTTAAGTCACAGAAATATACACTTTTTATCGTTGCATTTTGTTATCGTTTCATTTTATTGTCTTTGATTGTTGTTATCGTTTCATTGTGTTTTCGTTTCGTACTATATTGTTATCGTTGCAGTTGTTATCGTTTCTTTGCTTCAATAATTACTATTGTTGGCTCTGTTATTGTTGCCCTTAGTACCTTCGCATTTGTTATCATTGCATTTTGCAATTTGTAGAATTTTGTCATGTCTAAAGATTTACTGAATTGTTCCTGCACACCATAAAGTTTACATTTTAGAGTCTATCATAGTATCGCTTTTCAAAAGAGTTCAATGCTATACAATATTTTCTTGCAGTGCATTTAAAATTACTCATGCTGCAATCTGATATCTTCAAAGTATTTTCTTTACTTTTTTTTGTTTTTGTTGAAGAGTTTATAGTTTCAAATACAGTCACAGTGTCACATCAATTAAATACTCGAAAAATACACTCAATGCGCTGTAAATATAACTCGTACTCAGAGCAGCGCGCACACCTCAGTAAGTTTTTAGCTGATAAGCATTAATTGTGAGTGTGAAGTAGCATGGAGTATTTCAATACTCAAATATAACAAAACATTTCAATGAGAACCAAAGCCGAATCTTGAGTGAGCAAAAGCGTGCTATACAAATGTTGTTTAAGTGCCACTCGAGTACTTAATACTCACCAAATGCCAGGTTCCAGTACTAAACTAACAATTTCATTTGACGCAAAATTATGACCTAAAACGGAAAATGGGAAAACCATTTATTAAATGACATATAAATAGATACAAAAGTATGCATACCAGCTTTGAGCAAAGTTTGAATCACAGTGACCATGTCGCGAGATTCGCGTACGTAAAATTCATTATCCTCGACATTGGCCACATTGAGCTCTGTAAAAATAAACGATATATAGTATTAATATACTTATAAGATCTCTTAAAATAAAAATTAAACCAACTTACCTTGCAACATCTCCGTAATTGATTGCGGCTGCGGCAACGCCGGCGTTTGCAGCATTTTCTTAACATCCTTGACCGGCACAAGTGCACGCGATAGATCGCCAGATTTATAGCGTAGAAATTCTTTACGCAAATCCGAAAATTTATTATAGTAAATAGGCAATTCAACATCTTTGGCGCAAGCCTCACGATGCAAACATTGGCGTAACGGCAGCTGTCCATCTGTGATCAATTTAATATTATCCGTATCGATGAGTGCTAGAGAGCGTAAATAGGCATCGAACTGTATGTAAGAAAGATATTGACATATATTTAGTATTAATATACAATATATTATAGCAAGACTAAACTAATTGCTTAGATTTCCGTTTGAGCACTAACAACTAAAATGCAAACAAACATGCAATGCAGCTGGCATAATTGTTGTCTGTTTTGCAAATACTTACGTTGCTATAATAGTTTTATAGCAGCATTTGACTTGGTATAATTTTTTTATAGCAAAACAAATTTTACATTATTATCGTTTAGATCTATACTAATAAAATTATAAAGAGAGAGAGAGAGAGAGAGAGAGAGAGAGAGAGATCGGATTTTGTAGGTTTGTTTATATGTGGAGCGCATTATCCGGAGCCACTGCAACTATTTGAAAAAAAAAATCGTTCACTATTCGAAAGGTATTATTATTCCAGATGGACATAGGCTATATACTATTTGGAATAAATCCTATACAGGACAAAAACAAAACGTGTCACATCTCAGCAACTATTTGACCGATGACAAATTGATTTTGCCTGAAATGAAAAAGTTTTTCATGTAAAATTCCAAAAGTGGGTGGTGGGTTTGACTGGGGACTACACAACTAAAACGGCGAAAACACACCTTTTTCGCTATATGTTAAGCGTTCGTTCTTAAGACGCCACTATATTAATTTTTAAGTTGATATTGAGTGTAATAAGAAAGTTTTTCATACAAAGTCCCAAAAGTGTTCGATAACTTTGTATTACGGCTATACCTTAAGTGGGCGGAACACGCCCTTTACATTTATGTGAAGCCTCCGTATATAATATGCTGTTCATATTAAATTTCAAGTCGATATTGACTGCAATAAAAATGTTTCCCATACAAAAAATGTAAAATTGACGGGTGGTTTGTGTGGTGGCTGCCCCAAAAAGTGCAGGGATCCACACCCTTTGATACATATGTGACGAGTCCTTTCATAAGAACACAGCACGTACATTTTTACGTTATAATGCTTCAAAAAATGTCCATACAAAAAGTCATTAGTAGGGGGGGGAGACATTGTGGTTTGTATCAGGACTGCCCCAAAATGTGCGCGTGGCATGTCAACACAGATACTCTATTACGTAAAAACTGCAGTAAAAAGAAGTCTATGTGCCGATTTACAACTGGATATCTTAAAACACTCTGTGTGAATGGTGTAAAAAATGGGCGAAGCCACGCTCCCATTTAGGAAAAAAAACCAATTTGTCGTATCAGCAACTTTTTGAAGCAGTTTCTTGCGTTTTGGCACATATGTATACAAAGTGCACTGCGTGAAATAATGTTAACTGGAAAAGTGGGCGATGCAATCTCATATATATTAGAGAAAAACCAAATTCATCATATCTCAGTAACTATTTGAGGCTGATGGATGAGATTTGGTGCAAACGTAAAGTGCACCACTAGCAGCAAAATGCAATGCAAAGGTGGGCGGTGCCACGCCTTCTTTTTGGAAGAAAAACCAAATTCGTCATATCTCAATAACTATTTGTTGCAGATGGATGAAATGTGGTACATATATGTAAAGGGCACCGGACAAATTTATAACCACTAGACAAATTGGCGGTGTCACGTTCCCATAAAATAGAAAAATTGACGTGACAGCGCAAAGCGGGTACACAAGGCCTTTACCCTTTATAATCGTTCGTCATTTTGTGAAAGTTGGCGCATACAAGCTTGCGGAGGGCCAGCTAAAAGATACAATGAGTAAAAATTTTCAATAGTAAAAAGTGTAGTGCCATGCCCCTCAGATAAGAGAAGAACCAAATGCGTTAGAATTTAATGAATGAGATTTGCTACATAGAATGTAAAGGGCATCGGAAGAAAAGTATATACTTGAAAAATACATCCTTATAAGTGAAAAAACGCAGCGGGTATTCTAGTAACTTTTAAAATGCATTTGAAATAAAAGTAAATATATTTTTTGACTGGCTTTACTGAACTATAATTATAATTGCTAATAAAACATGCGACCCACTGTGTGTTTTTTAATAATAATTTTATTAGGCTACACAAATGACAAAGGTTTTAGGTTAATGTTGCATTGCTAGTCTAAATCTACGCCTCAATGTAAATTACGCTGAAACCTGTTACTACATTGATGTCGTACTAGTTGCTATAACTTTTATTTTAGCTGCTTGATTGCTTAGTTAGTTGTGGTATTTATTGCTATATTGAAGTTGTTGTTGGCAATTATTGTCAATTAAATGGAAAAAAAAATGGATTTAAACTTTTTTTTTTGTTTTTTTTTTTTTTTGCGGCGTCACGATGAGACCTCATACATTTTATAGATAGTTGAGTACAGCTGGATGCTAATTTGTCTGTGAGATTAACGTCATAAACAAGAGATGTGCACTGGAATTCCTTCAAACCAGTAAATTAACTGACCCAACCTATAAAGTTGTAGTATCGTCCATACATCAAATAAAGCCGCTGACGTCTACATTACGAGATTTCTTTGGTCGCTGATGAGTTTGTTTTCTTAAGTTTTTTTTTTATTTTATTTTATTTGTTTTTTTTTTTTTGTTGTTGTATACAATCTGCAAATATTGACTTACGTTGGAAAGAATTTCTCAGCGTTTAGCTAATAGCATCTCTATCTATACACAATATACTAAAAAGATAAATATATTGACCAAGTACATTAGTATGCAGCGCGCAAAACGTCTCAAGCTTTAGATAAGGGCTGGGACAATCCCAGTGATCCCAGTAACAGCAACAGCGACCACTTTTGGTCTGCACTTTGATTGCATGATGTGTTAATCACTTAACGCTGAATTCTCGTTAAATCTGCTATTGCAAAATCTGATTAAAAATAGTTATAGACATCACACATTAAGTCTGAATTACAATCATTTCTAAGCTGAGGTTACCATGATGTGCATAACAATTGGATTTGTATGATTAATCGTCAATTGACGTCTTTGGGTGTTAAAGTTCGCTCCATTTGTTATGCAATAAGCGTAGAATTTGTTTAAATTTCTGTAGCGTCTTCTTCGTTGGAATCTCTGTTTACTAAAGTTAAAGATAAGCCTCGATTGACCCACTTTTTATCAATGCTTCCAATACAAATTGTGTCACAAAATGCAACGTAAGCGTGACTAATCTGATCAAAACCTCAGTAAAGCAGCAAAGCGTCACCATGACTTATCAGAATGCTAAACATTTTGCTAGCTAGCCGTTAGACGGAAAGCTACTCAACATCTTAGTGAACCAATCTATTCTATATAGCATATCACTCATTCACCGCATTGATTTTTAATTTTTTTTTTTTTACTATTAGCTACATTCACAACACACACAACGTAATAATATTAAACTCACTAACATTTTAAAAAACTATAATAGAAGTTCTTTTGAAAGATATGAAGCTTCTTTATATATAGAACCATTAATTAACAAGAAGAAATTAATTAACCAAAAAAAAACCCAACTGAAACAAAAAAAAAGGTCATTTAGGGGAAGCCCGACAGTAGCAAAGCTTCAACTCAAACTAAAAAAAAAACTGAAAAAATTAACGAAAACAAGACGATACCTTATTACCTTATATACCAATTTTATATGCTACGTTGTTCGTTTTCTTTATTTTTTTTATTATTATTATTTAATGAAACTGAAGCGAAAAAAAATATTTTGGTATCGAATAAAAATTTTGTTAAGGGAAACTTTCACCAGTTCTGGATCTGCCAATGGTTCATTCATATCAACCAACTAACTGTGCTCATACAGATTCTTTACCAACCATCATGAATGATAATCTACTTCAGTATACGCGTACAGCAAAAGAGTTAGTAAACACATATTCTGTTTGTAGAGTATATAAATAGCACTTTAAGTACGAAGTCTGACCCAATACTGCTTTCAAAGAAAAAAAAATTCTGTAACGCTATTTTATGTGCTGCGTCTCCAGTGGTAACATATCGAGCGCTACTCTACTAGTCTCATTACATACTTCATAAATCTTATATAATGAAGACCGTTTTTTGCTAACTTTAGAAACTAAATGTTCTGGACCGATGAAAATACTTTATATTATAAAATCCAGACTGACTGGACGAAATTTTCTATGTTCCAGAGCACAAAAGTGTTTAGGAAAATGATCGTGGATGCACCAGATGTACAAGAATAGATTTAAAGAAGAACCAATCCAAGAAAGAAGAGGACATTTACAAACAACCATAAAGTTTGCATGTTCAGACTGTTAATCCAGCTAATAAAACATTTCTCAAAAGCTCTGGTCTAAGCTAGACAGAAGAATGAGAGAACTTAAAATTTGCAAAAGTCGACAACATATAAATCAGCTGTTTATTAATGCCCGAGTTTAGGTTTCTACAGGGCAACAAGAAATAACATATACAAATGTTTTTACTATATAATTTTTAAAGAACTGAAGTTTGACAAAACATATAAAACGTATATTAACGTATTTGGAATTTTTTTTATACAGCTGTTTTCGAAGTGGCTTCTTGTTTCAGCAATGGGACGCTAGTCCTTTTCCTATTCATAGCATCTCCAAAGTTTAGTGTTGTTTATCACAGACTCTGGTTCGACCACTCGCTATAGTACAACGGATTAAGATCCGGCGAGTAGAGTGAACAATCCCCCGACGTGATGAAACCCCAAGAGATTTTTTTTAGAAAAATTGTGCATTTCTTTATATTTCAGCACGTGTTGAACGCACGCCTAATGCAATAATATCAAAAACAAACCGCAACTAAGACAACAAACTACTCGAATAAAGTTCAACAAAAAACTACAACATTAACTCAAAAAATGTTCGAGCATTTATACCGAATCAAAGATTCCAACAATGAAGAAGACGACAAATCATGCTGAAAAGTTATTAACGAAGCCGGCAAGTGAAGTGAAGATTTCATACAAAAACTCGTATTTGTACGTATGTATTTATATACAATATTTTATCTGAAATGTCATGGCATATTATATTACTTGTTCAGAATGCGTTACTCTCCGCTGGCTGCCGAGCCGTCATATAATCTTATCAAAATATATAATCGTCTGATAAGCTGCAAACACTTCAAAATCCAATTGGACGAACATTGAGCGCACTAAGTTTGATTGCTGTCAAATAAGAAACGTAATGTTTATCACCAGCGTCTAACTAACAACAAGCGCCTATGGCATGGGTGTCGTTTCGAAAAGGTTCAACGAAAAATATAGTAGAGAATTTATAGAACACAGCAAAGATTTGAAATGTTTTCTACTAGATATGAGACTACATAAGTAATTGATTTGTTAAATTTATAGAATTGTTAGATCTTGTATGTATTATACGTAAAATACTGTATTATACATTTTCTGCGTGTATAAAACTATGTATGAAATATCAAAATGTGAAAATCTGCCATTTTGTTTTTACCAAATTTACATGTAACTAATACACAAAACATTTTTAGGTATAATTCGGCTGCATTGTACAATGTATATAATGTAGAGTACGTATCAGAGTTTTCTACATAGAACTACTGATGAGTAATTTCAATTACGTTGATGATAATGTCGAATGTATAATAGGTAAAATACTGTATTATACATTTTCTACAAGTGTAAAAACATGTATAAAATCATGTATAAATCAACTAAATGCCATAAACTGTTACGTTTTTTTTTTTACTAAATTTACACGTAAATAATACACAAAACCAAGCTTATTTTTAGGTATACTTCCGCTGTATTCTACAATGTAACAAAATGTACAAAACGTATTTGAGTTTACTACATAACAGCACTGATGAAAAATTTGGCTCACTTTGATGATAAAGTCATATGTATACTATGTAAAATACTGTATTATACATTTTCTACATGTGTAAAAACATGAGTTTTTGTAAGAAAAACTTTTTTATTAAAGTCAATATTAGGTTGAAATGCGATATGGTGCCTTTTAAGAGACAGCCGCTAAACATACATAGACTTTTTGAGGTATGAAAAAATCCTTCATTTAGATCAATATTAGCTTGCAATTTGATTTTGTGGATTTTAATGGACAACCGCTTTATATACATATAGAAAGGGGCGTGTCCCGCCCACTTTTTGAGGTAGTCCCATATAAACCCACAGTTCACTTTTATGCATTTGTATGGAAAACGTCAATATCAATTTGAAATTCGATATGGCGCCATTTTACACATCTACTACTGAGCGTGTATGACCCCCTATTTAAACCACCACTTTTATGTATTACAATACTATTTAAAGTTTCGTGTGATAGGTATTAGAGCTTCGGTTCAACCGAAGTTAACGTTTTTTTCTTGTTTTTTACTAAATTTAGACATAAATAACACACAGAACAAAACTAATTTTTAGGTATACTTCCGCTGTAGTCAACATTGTAAAAAATGTATAAAACGTATTTAAGTTTTCTACATACTACAAGCACTGATGAGAAATTTGAGTTACATGTACATTGTAAACCCCTTACCAAAAGAAAAGTCTAACCACGCACATGTTTTCTACCATTTAGATTAAATTCTAAATCATTGGCATGCCATAAAACTCGTATATGCACATACAATGCTCGTAAGAATATCTAATTATAGCAAGTCAACTCACCTCTTCAATGGCCTCGTTTAGCGGCTTACCAGCAGCCTGTGCCTCAGCAATTGGTAGCAGTTCAATGATATTATTATTATCCAGATTTATTGCTGCTGGATTGCTATTGATGCTGTTGATATTATTATTGAGACCATTGCTATAATTTGTTGTTGCTATAATATTGCTACTATTTGTATTTGTGATGTTTGCGATTGTTGTTGTTGTAGTGGTTGTATTACTATTGTTCTCGACAGCAGCATATGGCAAAGGCGGTGATGCAGCTGTTGATTGTGTTGCATTGGAATTATCCGAAGATGTAGAAATTGTGCGATCCTTGACAAGATGCCCATCCGGACGTACGAGTATTTGTTTGGTGCCAATAATCTGAAACAAAAAAAAAAAGAAATCGAAATTAAGTAGGTGCATTTAAAGATAAGCTATATATGTATATGTATTTAATAAAACTTGGAAAGTTAAGACTATCAGTATATAAAACAAATAAATTCGTTTGGCAACTGCAAATTTTTTTTTCTTTATTTTTATTTCTACTCAAGGCTATTTTACTTGTGGTAGTGCCAAATTTAGATTTTAAACTTTTATTATTCACTGACTTTGTCTCAAAATCTTTAAATAATTTTAACGCAGCTACGTAGATCGTGCTCCACCGGATATGCAAATCTTCACAAACTATTCTTAAAGTTCAACATTCAACATTATTCTCATACGAGTATGTGTTTTGGAAAGCAGGTAGCACTTTTATGCTAATATCAAATCATAAAAATTGCTAAATAGCTTTTTGAATGCAGAAAAGTTCGAAAAAATATTCTAGGTATACTCGTATATATTGTTTTTGTGTTCTGCAATTCAATAAACCATATGGAAAACTATGCCCAAGACGATTGACGAAAGAACAACGACGACGAGAACACCTTCAGTAAAAACGTAGCGCGTCGGCTAAGTCCAGTATTTGCATTTGGCGTCGTCATTGTCGCCAACGTTTCGAAATTGTTTATTGACGAATCTATTGAAATATGCATGAGTTGAGCATTTAAAAAATGCAAAGAAAATACTGAAAAAAAAAGAAAAAAAAACATCGAAACGGTTTTTGAGGTTAAAACCTGACAGCTTAATTATACAGTATGTATCTATATTATAACGTAGAGCAGTGTGTGTGTGTGTGTGTGTGTGTGTCAGAACAGCAACGAAGTATGGAAAACTATATACAATACAGTTTAAAGATCGTTTAGTTGATTAATAGTTTTATGTGTGTAGTTAGATATATATACATAAAACATTGTGGATATAGTTTTTAAACACATTTTATGTTTCTTTTAGTATAAGAAATTCAAGCTAAATGCAAAGTTGCTCAGCACATTAGAATATTGGACGCACTTTCAGAATGAAAAAGTGAAACTTTTTTTAATTATTCATAAAATTGTTGTTGATTTTTCTTCTATCATTTGAAACAAAGAAAGTTGTGAATTTTCGCTAGTCAATGGAGTCAAGTTCTAAACAAAAATACTATTTTTAGAGTTCGAAGTCTCAACGTCTTAGCTATTGCAGCCAACAAGCAACCAACACATTGATTTTGTAAGTCACAAGCAGTTGGTTATTTTGTGACTATCTAAATGCATCGTCATGTCTTTTTCTACTTATTATCACATCACAAAGTTAATTTACAAAAATTTTAAGTATGTTTTTTTTTTTCTTATTACAAATAGAATTAGAAATACTTTTTGAAAAACAAATGCATTCTTGTGCTCAATATTTAGTAGAATCTTCATTTTCTAAAGTTTGTTTGCTTAAATTTAAGGTTTTGTTTTTTGATGTAGTACTACGTCATTACGTACTATTTAGACTATAAAAACGAAAAATAATCGTCAGTTTTTAGTATAAGAAGCAGAGATTTTTGTATTGTTATTCTATAGTTCATAGCATTTACAATGAGAGAGCAAATCTGAATTGCTTTTACAAAGAGTTGAAGATGGAGTAGCTAAATGAAACGTCCGTGAGAGGCAAGAACTTAAATCATAATATTAAAATTTGATTAATATAATAAACTAAGCGTATATAAAAGACTGTTATTTTTTTCTTAAAGTTTAGCAACAGAATTACAGGCACGCGCCAATACAAACAGTTCCTTTGAACACTGAAGCTATAATACATATGCACATATATAATTTTTTTTAGCTAACGCCGTACGTTATGCGCCTTCGTTCGTTGCGCGAGAGAGTGAGAGAGAGGGTGAGAGTGAGAGAGAGTGAGTGTGAGAGAGAGAGAGAGAGAGAGAGAGAAACTAAGAACTAAATTCCTCTATATGCCACGCGCATATTGCATGCGAGAGTAAGAACGAGAGAGAGAGGAACAAAGTATGTGTCTGTGTGTGATGGCATATTTTTAACAGAATCGGTTCTATAATGTGAGCATAAAAAGGTTACAAAAAACTGTGTTTGCATAGTTGCAAGTCAGCGATTCTTCAGAAGCACATTTTACAGTAGTACAGTATAAAATCAAGTGTTTATTATTTAGCATAGTTTGCCTACATCAAATTAATATAAAAAAAAAAAATCATTGTTCAGCTTTATTTTTGTTCAATCTACAGCCTGCGTTTTTGCAGTTCAAAGCTCTTTGTCGAAATGTCAATCCCAATCAATCCCAGTTTCCTTTACATAAGCTGCCATACTCTGATAGGCATTTCCTTTTGCAAAAGTGTAGATATATATTTCTATATTACATAGTATATACAATACGATACAATTTTGTAATTAGCATGCAATGTTCAAAATGTACCAGTTTCACCAGTTCTGCTTTCAGTTTCATTGGATACATTTTTTTTTTGTTTTTTTTTTATACCATTCACACATAGTGTGAAATGGTATTAGCAGTTTGTCTGAAAGTTTGTAACGTATTAAAGGAGCCATCGTAGACGCCATAAAGTATACATATTCTTGATCACCTCGACGAGACGAATCGATCTAGCCATGTCCGTCTGTCTGTCTGCCTATCCGTATGTCCGTCTGTATGTTGTTGCGCATTTTTTGGGGACCAATTTTTATGCTAGCCAGTTGAAATTTTGCACATATACTTCTTTTTATTGTAGTTTAATAGAGTATCAAGATTGAGCAGCCACGCCCACTATTTGGAGTAGCTCCCATACAAACCTACTGCCCACTTTTGACTTTTTGTAAGAAAACTTCTTTATTAAAGTCTATATTAGGTTGAAATGCAATGTGGTGCCTTTTTATGGTCAGCCGCTTATTATACATAGACTAACGAGCTTGGCCCGCCCACTATTTGCGGTAGCTCCCATACAAAACTACGGTCCACTTTTGACTTTTTGTAAGAAACACTTTTTTATTAAAGTCAATAATAGGTTGAAATGCGATATGGTGCCTTTTAAGAGACAGCTGCTAAACATACAGACAATTGGGCGTGGCCCGCCCACTTTTTGAGGTAGCCCCCATACAAAGCCACCGTGCAATTTTGTGTTTTTTATGAAAAAATCTTTCATTTAGATCAATATTAGCTTGCAATTTGATTTTGGTGATTTTAATGGACAACCGCTTCATATACATATACAAAGGAGCGTGTCCCGCCCACTTTTTGAGGTAGTCCCATATAAACCCACAGTTCACTTTTATGCATTTGTATGGAAAACGTCAATATCAACTTGAAATTCGATATGGCGGCATCTTACATATCTACTACATCGCTTCATACACATCTACTAGTGAGCGTGTACGAGCCCCTATTTAAACCACCACTTTTATGTATTACAATACTATTTAAAGTTTCGTGTGAACGGTATTAGAGCTTCGGTTCAACCGAAGTTAACGTTTTTTCTTGTTTTTTTTTTTTTTTTTTTTTTTGTATCTCCAACTAATCAAGCAAGCCACTCTTCTCCATGCAATTGGTGTATCTATATAATATACGAGTAGTATCTGTAACTATATGTCTGTCGTTGTGCCATTTTTCTCGAATTGATATGAAAATGATCAGCTTTCAATAATTGGCGCGTTAATTATAGCGCATTTATGACTTGTCTACGAACAATTAAAAGTAATTAACGTACGAATGTATATACTCGTATGCTGATTTAAATAAATATTATATATTTATCTGTATCTCTATACATATATAGACGTATGTATGCACAATTTAGATTTGTGGCTTAGTTTTATATTAAATACGATTTGTAATCATTGGTATTAGCATCATCGCTCTAACTAATAGAAGCGTCTTAAACTATTTTTTTATGAAATTTTATTGAATTAAAGTGTATCGTATGATGGGGAATAAGACAATCGGCGACGCATGCGTTACAGCGTTTGGTGCTGCTGGCGGCATTCTAGGCGGCATCAACGACTTTAGTGCGCTATTAAGTTGTTATCATTGAGTTTAGCTTAGAATATGTAGACGTATGGTAGTACTCTGTCAGTGCCACTGCATTGTGTAATTAGTCGCAAAAGAATGTGTGCTATTAATTTTTTTTTTCTACTCAATTGTTTTGTTGTTGTTGTTTGTTTTTGTGGTTTAATTATAATTAATTTAATTTAGATGTCTCTTTGTGTTTCTCAACCGATGTTGTAATGGGCACAAGCTCGTTTTCATTGAGCTAAATTTGTCACGTGTGATTTGTGTATGGGGCGTTTGTTGAAAAGCTTTTAGTACATTATATGTGAAGAAATGTATGAGTATGATTTTGTCAGTTATTTTAGTTTTAGCATACTGACTTTAAGAAGCTATTTTTTGAGTAGCAGCTTTCGTCATTTGATTTCTATATAAATACTGAGTAGCATTTTTTTTTTTTTTTTCGTTGTAATGTTAAAGTTCAAGTGACAAAAACAACGATTATAGGTAATTATATGTTTTTTTCTCACTCACCACTCATTTTAAATTTCCACGTAGAACGCTCTTGTAGTTATATACGTAGAAGATAAAACACATCGAGCTACTCAAAAACCAATAAACTGAACTGATAGCCTTTCACTTCGTAAATGTGAATCTTTAAAACTTGTTATGAATTATAAGTGTTTTAAAGTTTTAATTAGCAAATTATGTTAAAATTTTGAACTGAGGCAGTCGATAATTGTTTCTTACAGTAATTTAGCGCACGGAATTGAAGATCTTTGTACTTTTTTTATTTACTACCAGCACTAGTATTTCAGATAAATGAAACAATCCGAGTGACTTCAAAGCAATGGTTAGTTTAGTTTTATAGAAATTTAAATTTCTTGACAGGTAATAAAAATATTGTATCAACCTTCCATATATATTGATTAAATCGAAAAATGTTGTGTAATATTTGTCGATTTAAAAAAATAAATCAAGATAATAGCTAGAAGATAGATGTATAAAATTTGTGAGATGCAAAGCGGTTTTAGAAACCAACTATTAAACCAACCGTAAACCATAACCATAACAAATTCTATATAAAAATAATAGAAACTTCAGATAAATAGTAAAATATGTGAAATCCACCTATGTTTTCTACAAATTTCATTTCGTCTCTTCAAACTGATATAGAATATACAATGTTTGATCTAAAAATAACCGAACTTTTAATTTAAATCATAGAACACAAATCTATTAAATGTTAGCAAGTTTCGAAAGCAGCTAAGTTCATGCTAATCGTTTGACAGCTTGCAAAATGTTACACGTTTTAATAACACCAGTTTCTGTAGTTGAAATCGTCGTAAAAACATAATGAAACAAAGAGCAAATATTAAATTTTGTTTTAAACTCGGTGAAAAATTTGCTGAGACTTACGAATTGTTAAAAAAAGTTTATGATGATGATTGTATGAGGCGTACTCAAATTTAAACGTGGTTTACACGATTTAAAAACGGTCGTAATGATTTAAATGATGATCAAAGACCTGGACGACCCGAAGCATCTAATCGTGCTGAGTTAGTGGAAAAACTAAGTGAAATAATCATTGTCGATGCAAATTTCACTGTGAGAATGTTGGCAGAAGAATTAAATTCATCTTACTGTACAATCTACCAAATATTAATTGAAGATTTGAATAAAAGAACGGTGTGTGCACGTTTTGTTCCACATCAATTAAATGATGTTCAATGAATTTTGCGTTGACAAACCAGATTTGTCTCATCGACTACACTCCGTATTGGTCTGATCTATCACCGTGCAATATTTTCTCTACACACAAATTAAAACTGCAATGAATGTAGCTTTTTACGTTGACATTTCAGCCATACAAGCAGCCGTGACACAGGCACTAAAGAACATCCCAAAAAGCGAGTTTAAGAAGTCTATGAATAAATTGGTTGAGCGTTCTAAACGTTGTATTGAGTTAAATGAATCGTATTTTGTATAAATATTAGCTTTGAAACATAATACCGTGCTTATTTTATTTTATAACTAAAAAGTTCGGTTATTTTTAGATCACATTGTGTATGTACAATAGTTACGTAGAAACTGCGTAACACTGCTTGAACACCATCAATTTCGTCTAGTCTATTTTAAAACAAAATAGCTTTGCATTTCTCTCTAGTCAGCATTGTTTAGAGAAATTCAATGAATAGCAAAACGGCGGCATTCAAAAGAAGTGAAAAGACAATTAAGTTATAATAAATAGTAGTTTAAGTTATAATTTATGGCATAAGTATAATTTACAAAAGTTTGCAAAAATGGTTGCAAATTCAAACAACCTGTTTCTGAACAATTTTGCAAATCTGCTGCTGACCAAATGATAGCTTTTTGGGCGCACAATGGAAGTGAAGACGTTGCTATGCTGCGTTTAACAATTATAAAAGACATATGTATATGTATATATTTTAAGATAGTATAATGCTGGGTATTTCCAAATAAACCTAATTATCTTTGAACAAAATCGAAAAGAAATGAAAAACAACAACGTCCTCGTCAATGAACCAAAAGCACAGAAACAAAAAAAAAAAAAAAATAAATAAAAATAAAAATAAAAATAAAAAACATAATTAAGCAAAATATTTTCTTTTAGCTACATTTTTTTTTACCAATTTTTATGTTAATTTTCAGCGCCACGGTGAATTCCCTGCGACTATCTGTATCTTTTTTTTTTTAGTTTGTTTTGTTTTTTAACACTAGCTGACTTACTTTTGCTGTTTGAAACATAAAATTAAGCTTCATTATGGTGAAAAAGAGTCAATGTTCGATGTTCGATTAAAAGCCAAGCTGGAGTTCAAAACGGGGTCAAAGTTATATATTAACTTTTAATTTGATAAATTTGTAATTTAAACATAACGGCTGCCATTTTGTTTGTCCAATTTTCTATATAATAAATTATTTATTTAAGAGATTGTTTAAAAATAGATAAATATATTTCATATATTGACTGCAGCTGAATTAGTTTGTTTGCAAAAACTTTCTGCATAAATTTATTTTCAAGTTTAAGCAAATTAAAACAAAAAAATTTGCTTAAATTTTGCATGACATAAAATTTTTGCATGTTTTCAATAATTTCCTAACAAATAAAATATGAAAATATTTGTATAAAACAACTGTTTCAACAAAATATTGCTTAGAATTTGCAAAATAAAATAAATTTTCCACAAATCCCAACTTTCTTTGTTTGCATTATTAAACAATCACCACAAAATAATGTCCACATTTTAACGCTTCATGACCTTAATAATAAAATATATAGGTAGCTCCATGCATGCTCCACCACATCAAAATAATGACGGTGAAACATATTCACGCACAATCAAACACTACACTTGCTCGCTTATCGCACAGTTTACCCTTCGACTACTGGCATCGATCTTTGGCTTTAACCACAATACAATATTCTTTAGTGTCTGTATAAAAAAAAATATATATATAACCTACGCCATTCATTTGATATTCACTCAGCCGTATGATATTTTTAGTGACCTAAAATCATACAAAAAAAAAAAAAAATTATAAACCGCAGCAGCACACTTTCAAATTTAACTGTTAAAATTAAAAAAAATGTAATTTCGAAAAAGCGCTTTTTTTTTTGTTGACCCTTTTCAAAATGTGTTTAAAACTAAAAATACTATTTTTAACATTTTTTAACTGTCGCCGCAATTAACTCAATTAATGAAGCATTTCTCTGTGTTGCATATAATTATTGCTATTTATTTTTTTGTTTAGCAAAATTATTTTTTTGTATGCTATGAAATATTAATTGAGCGCATTTTTTCTCCGAAATGAGTTTGAAGCATTTAAAAAGTGTACACATGTAAGTTGTTATCTATTTGGAACTTCTTTTGATCATTATAAACGTTTAAATGCTGCATTTAAACCTTTTGAAAAAATCACTTGCAAATTATAAGTATTCAGTGAATTAAAATTCTTTTTTTTTTTTTTTATTATCGTACGTCAACGTCAATCTGTTTACTTAAAAACTATAATACATTTGTATGTTAAAAAAGTGACATTAAGGCATTTAGCTTAGAGTATGTATATTAACATAACTAACAAAAAATAAGGCTTAATGCCTATTTTGTATATCATTTGGATGAAATCGTTGGAGCCGTCTACGACATGTATTAACGACCAGAGCCGCTGCTAAATGATTAACATGAGAAGCCAGTCGATCATTATATCTGCTGCTGTGGAAGTTCAACTGTTCTATGACTGTCTCGATGCAAAACTTTATTGCGCATATACCAATGAGCATCTGTTATTTTACGCAAGACCTTGTTTTGTAGTACTTGTATACGGTTTATATTTGTGGCAGCAGCAGTGCCCCATAATTGTATTCCATACATCCAGGTAGGCATAATGATTGATTTGTAAACAAGCAGTTTATGTTCGAGGCTGAGTTTACTACTTGGGCGAGGTAACCAGTTTAACTTATTGAGTTTAGCGTAGCAAACTGCTGTGGTTTTTTGAACATGCTTACGCCAGGTGCCACGTCTTTCAGAGTTAAAACCTAAGTAGCAAACATGATCAACATGAGGTATTACCAAATTGTTGAGCAAAACGAGCGGGCAGTTCCCTTGCCTCAATGAAAAAGTACAATGCCTAGACTTTTCGCTATTGACTTTTATATTCCAGCGATTTGCCCAACGTTGAAAATCTACAAGATAGTTTTGAATGTTAGAGGAAGCTTCGTGTGGACAGTTTGAGTTTGCAAGATGAGCGCTCATCTTTCACCTCGACTGTGAAGGCACGGTTAAGCAAATACGACTTCAAAAGAAGGAATTGCGATGTAGGCAAAATTGATTTAATTTTGAAGAGAAGCCCTTCAATCCAGACTCTATCAAAAGCTTGCTGTAAATAAAGAAAAACAGCACAGCTATATTGCTTATTCTCATAGGCCTTAAGAATATATTGGAAAACTCTGTGCACTTGTTCAGTGGTCCCATGGTGATGCCAATGGGACAAACTGATGATCAGGAATAGCACTCTGGACGTCCAAAGCAGGTAACCAAGGTGTACCAAGAAAAATTCTTTCAATTATTTTTGAGAAGGTCGTTAGTAAACTATTTGGTCTATAAGCGCAACAAGTTTTTTCTGGTTTGCCTGGTTTCGGTATCATTATAATTACAGCGCACTTCCATTGAGATGGGAAGTGTTGGATGCGAATCATGGTATTGAAGAGTAGTACCAAAAACATTATTGCTTTAGCAGGAAGCGCCTTTGCCACTCTGCCATCAACTCCGTCATAACCCGGGGCTTTCTTTTTCTTAAGCATTTTAATCTGCAGACGAACCACTTGCGGAGAGATAGGCTTGATAGACTGCATATTTGTGCAGCTCACTTCCAGAAAATTAGCGATGTCTCGCGCATCATCTAATTCAGCTAGATCGAAAGGTGTAGAGCGTCCTTCGAGTTCAGCGAGTTCAGCTTCATGCCTCAGCTTTCTCTTTATCCGTGCGGCACCAGGAGTTGTTGAAGTCTTTGATAGGCACGTGTCTCAAAGGTTGCCTCTTTACGCAACGTGTCGCTTTCCATAAGTTAAACCCATAAAATTAAAATTCTATTGAAAAATTAGTTAATCATAAAACTTATGACAATTTTTTGTCACCATTTTAACACCATTTACTTATCGAGCAAGAATTTATTTATTAGCAAGCACTACATTTCCATATTGATGTAACCAGCAGTTAGCAGCGAGACCAATGAATTAAATAATATTTATGAGCATGACTGAAAACTAATTGGTCTGGAGAAGAAAATACAAATCTAATTTTAGAAATATTATTTTATTTCGCTAAATCCTTTTAGCACGATACACTTAGTAAAATGATCTAGCAAATTTTTCAAGGTAGTCTAAATAATAAGATTTCTTGAAGCCTTGACGCATAGCATAGACGTTTCTGGAAGCAATGATTTTCTTATTGGAATCAAATATAATGTAATTTAGAAATAGAAATTATTTATAAATAGTAGCAGATGATCAAATCTGCAACATATGGTGGAAAACAATGATATAATACATATAGTATAAGGATTTTATTCAGATTGGATTACTGTCGATTTTTAAAGTTCCATCAAAAGCCTGTGATAACTTCAAGTACTTGGCCAAAGACAGCTTAGAATTTGATGCCCGAAAATTTCCTGAACATTTTTTTATTTTTCAGAGAAAATTTTCGTTGGAAACACTGTTAGTAATCGTAGCATAATCAGTTTAACATATTAGCCGGCTCAAAAAGACCATGTACAGATGGATGAAAGTAAAACCGCTGCGCACTTATCCGGCTCGAAGGACCATGGCAAAAGTATGTTGTGACTTTTAAAAATATTCAGCTAAATGACAACGAAGTTGATTGATCAGATTTTGTCAAAGATAAAACTGTAAATGGTTAATGGGAATTACTGCGCTCGATTGCAGCATATCTACACAATGTGCGGCATCTTTAAATCAATATTTAAATTGCGAATATTCAATAAGATATAACCAAAATGTTTGTTTACTTATTCTTAAAGTAGTCCCATACAAACCCACAGCTCACTTTTATGCATTTGTACGGAGAAAACGTGAATATCAACCTGAAATTCAATATGGTGGCGTCTTATAGATGGTCACTTCATACACATCTACATATGGGCGTGTACAGCACACTCTTTGTGGTAGCTTCTATCTAAACCGCCTCGTTTATGTTTTACAATACGATTTAAAATTTCGGGTGAACGGTATTAGAGCTTCAGTTCAACCGAAGTTAATGATTTTTCTTGTTTTGTTTTTTTTTTCTATATATACATCATATGTATGTCATTTAGAAAAATAACTTTAATTTAATTATAAATATTTATTTTTCAAAAGGTCAGTCAATTAAGCAAGTGTCCAATACAAGTACCTACATATTTGCTTATAAATTACTAACATTTTTAGCTAATTAAAAATTTATATCACCAATTTGATAATGCCTGAAACAATTCAAAGCTTTACTGACATTCTATATAGTCTAATAGAAACTTTAAACTTTTTATACGTAGAGTGCTACAAAGAAATCGTAAAATATGAGATGCATACTATGTAATAACTAAATAGCTAAAGACAAATTGCGTGATTGTTGACGTTTATTTTATTAAAAAAAAAAAAAAAACAAAAAGAAAAAACATTGTTTTTCTACACTTTTTTTTTATTTTTTTGTCCAAGTTATAAACAAGCTCTTTGCATTACAATGTCAACGTCTAACGCTAATTTCCTTTGACTTTAGTATAAAAATGACTCTAGTGCAAAGCTAAGTAACAAAAGATTTTACATATATACTCGTATAGTATACCTATATCACTAGTAGATGTGCTCAATGCAGCCTAACTACTAGTAGTGAGTTAGCGATACAGAGTTGATGGCGGGCGCGGTTTTCGTTTAAGTACGACAAGTATTTGTAAATAGTATATGTATTAAATTGAAATTATTGTCAAAGTTTGCATGCATGCAGTTAAATCCATAGACGCACGATAGTTGCAATATAGATACTACATAGATAGATACATAGATAGATATTGGTTTGTCAACATTTTCATCAAAGCGTTTAAGATTTTTCGTTGTTTCTGTTCTTTTTTTTTGTTTTTTTTTCGAAAAATTCTCCATCAACGCGCAATTTAGCTTAAAATTATTTACAAATTTTGCACAATTTTCTTATTTAGATTTTTAGTTTTGTGCGAGATTTGTTTTTTTTTTTTTTTTTTTCTTTTATACATATAGTGTGTATCTCTCATTTTTGCATGGGTTTTTCAAATTGCAAAATTTGTCTGCCATTGAGCATTTTTCAAACAATTAGTGTCAATCACTTTGTGAAACACTTTAATATGCAAACACAAAGTCGCTGTTATAATACATAATCAACGAACTTAATTCATATTTTTATTTTAGTTTTCTTTATTTTTTTTTTTTTTTCATTTTGGCTACGCAATTTTTTGCAGTGTAAGAAGACTTAATCAGTCACAGCAAATCATTTAATTTCACGACGAATCAAATGCGAGCTGCAACAATAACAATTCCAACTGTGTTGTAACATAATATCTCCGCTTATTTTATTTTGTCTGGTTCGCTCATCTTCTATGCAGCGCAGTCCCGTTAATTAAGCGCTTCGATTGAAACAAAATGGCGTCGATTGTAGACAGTTTGACATGAAGTAGGCGGCGCTTAGCTTGACGTATAACTGTACTTTTTAGTAAATCGATAGAAAAGTATTATTTTGATTCATGGAATTACTAAGCGCTCCAGCTTATTTTTTAAATGTTAAACATTAATCTTAAGTTTAATTAATGAGCTTCTTTGAATTTCAAGAATTTCATCTTAATTTAAGCACTTGATGCATCATTATTTCACGTTGTATGCAAACTATTGTTTGAAGTAACACTCTGTGGCAGAATCAACAGAGGTCTCAAAATTTCAAAGGATTGGTGCAGGAAGATGAGACTCAACATTAAAGCCACCAAAACGGTCATTGTGTCATTTACTAGCAAGCACAAGCTGCCTAGACTGAAGAAAATCCAAATCGGAAGGATAGTAATGATGGTTAGCAAGGAAGTGAAATACTCAGGACTTAGAACTTTAGACAGTAAGTTTCTATGGAAAAAGCACACAGACGAAATTGTACGAAACTGCACCAAGACAATACTTGTGTGCAGAAAGTTGGCCGGGAAATCCTGGAGATGCAATTCGAAAACTATGCTCTGGAAAAATGCAACATGCTGGTAAAGCCGATGTTATTATATGGCATAGTTCCATGAGAAGAGAGGACGAGACAAGTCACAGTCACGTGAGAATTAAACTCCCAACAAAGACTAGCATGTACATATGTATATGCAACACGGGCGCAATGCGCCCATGCTCAAACACTGCGTAGGAAGCAATTCTAGATCTAACACCACGGCATCTAGAAATTGAGTATAAAACTAAGCAAACACTGCTGGGACTGTTAGCTAACGGAAATAATATTACCTCAAACTACTGTCTGAAACGTCTCTCTACATGGACACAGGGAGCAACACTAGTGTCCACAATGCCATCAAATGGTTCAATAAGAAGACTTGGACGTCGGAAAATGCGTTAAGTGGTATACGTATGGATCTTTGACATCACATTTGACAGAAGGAACTGATCTAGAAGTAGTCGAACCCCAGATTAAACCACTGGGAGTCCTTGGGCAGATATACCAGTATATTTCAAGCTGAACTGTAATTGGATGTAAACAATATAATTAGATGTGCACAGTGTAATTTAAATAGAGGCTATCGACTCGGTGTGATTGCTATTCTATCAGACAGTCAGGCGGTGTGAAAAGCACTAAGATCAAACTCCATGAAGTCCAAATTAGTGTAGAAAGCACTTCTAATATTGGATAACACACAACACTGGAACTAATCCGCAAATTTATATGAAAGAAATAGGGCAAAGAAGCTGTACTGGGCCAAAAGTCAATGACGAAGCCAAGCAAATATATTCCTAGGAGGTTTCGACAACATTGACAGGAATACTAATAGGACACTGTCGACTAAGGAAACACCTGTGTGTGATAGGTGTACATAATTCGCCAGAATGAAGATTTTGTGTTCTTCATAACGTTGCAGAATGTGAAGCAATAATCAGAAGTAGATTTCAAATATTGGGCAGCCAGCCACGTTATCGCCGAAGAATAACTGAAAAAGTTAGATCCTAGAATTAATATGTACTAACGTTTATACAACATGTTGGACTAGAGCAAAACATCTAAGTAAAAAGAACAAAAAAAAGGTAAAAATTACTGTCGACGCCTAAGATTGCGTCGAAAATGAAATTTATATTCTATTTTATTTACTTAAATTATAACGGCCTTAAGTTTTATCGTTATCGGATCGCTCAAAGAATTGTAATATATATTTTAATAATTTATATCTTTGAATTGTCAACTCTATAACTCTATAGCTCCGTTATAACGATTAAGTACTCTTTCTATTCCTCTAACTCCTCTAACTCCTTAAAGGCTGTACCACAACTAACTCAACTGTACATCTCCACAAGCCTCCACAACCTGCGTTCAGTTGAGTTAGTGGAAGCATTTGATGACTGACACATTTGAGGCAGCATCATTAGATCTGGCTCTCTGTAACACTTGATTTTGCTAATTTTACTAGCTACTCATTTAATATTCACTACATGCAGCATTTATAGTAACTCAATCGTCTTACACCCTTAGGAGACCATCGCTTCGATATTAAGATACCACATTCGTAAAATATATATATATATATATATATATATATATATATATATATATATATATATATCTTAAATTTAACATAATTAAAAATCCACACTCACCTGTCCTGTTGCCGCTTCGAGCAGCACATAGACCAGCAATATGATCTCCTTCTCATCCGAGCCTAAACCGACTCCATTTTGTCCACATGTCGCTATATAAAGCGAGACAACGTGTTCGGGTACCTGCATTTTCGTTGTTTTTTGATTTTTCTTTTATTTTTGTGTTATTTTTTTTTTTTTTTTGCTTGAGCTGACTTAGGCTAATTTAATTAATTAAATTTAAACGTTGCTTTGTTATTTTTGTTATTTTTGTTTTTTTTTTTTTTAGTCTTTAACTAACTAATGTCTTAAGTACTTCAAAAAAATAAAAGTCTTTGCTGTTTTTTGCATGAATTTGTACTTGGTTGTACCAAAAATATTTTTGTGATTTTGGTACGTTCGTCGTTTCGACTAATTCATATTGGCGTTTAATTTGTTTGGCTGGTCCGTGGTGTAGCTGTAAAGAAAAAAATTGATATTAGTATTTAGTATCAAAAGTATGAAATATATAAATTATTAAACGATTTCATATTCTTTCGACCAGATTTGGCGAAGCCGCAAAAAATAAGTTTACAAAAACGATTTTAAGACAAATCAAACTTTTTATTATAAATTATGCAAAAAATATCCACAAAAAAAAAATCATAAACCTTTCAGAACCTTTCAAGAAACATTGTTTATAACATTTTTTCCTTACTCTAAATAATATTGATCTCATAAAATATAACATCGCCAAACCAATTTAAAACCAAAACAAATTACTTATTACAAAATTGTTTGCAATAAGCCCGGAACGGAACACTGCAAGTCGTTAACTAACTAAAAAAAAAAAACCCTCGATTCCAAGCATAACCCACAAATCGAACATGTTTCTTGAACTCTTAACATATTTTTATGGCCTAACTTAAATTTCAAGCAAAACGAATCACACAAATTATGAACTAAAGTTCAATAGACACGAGCGAAAGTTATATTTGAAAAAAATTAAAATAAAAAAATAAATAAAACTAAATGGAAAATTAAAGTTATTAGTCAATAAAATTAGCAACGCTACATTTGCAACACATATTGTAAGTACGCGTATCTACGAGATACTATTGTGACAACGTGTGTAATAAACAAATATATTCCTATGAAGAGTTAATGTCGCAGCTGGCTACGCTATATACATGCATACATACCGACGTAAGTTGAAGTAAAGACGTTGTAAAACAAATAATAATTTGTAGTCAACGTCGCGCATTGGGTCAAAAGGTGCAACAAATATTTATGAGCCTGTTCTGTATGATTACAACATTATTATACGCGTATTGTAGTTGGAGATACATATTGCAATTGGTGTTTACATAATACAAGCTAAAATACAAGCCAATACACGTTGTGCTAAGTAATTTCTTAATAAAGTTGATTACACAAACTATTTTGGATAAAATCTCTAGATTTTACTAGATCAATTTAGTTTGTCTTGCCATATCCACTCAATTATTAGATAATTTTTATGCAGAAAATATTTTAATTCAATAATAATATATCTATTAGAGACCTGCACGAATGCATTCGTTTCGTACTATAAATGCATTTGTTTCAAATAAATGGAAATAAACGCTGTTTTCATTGTATTTCACGAATATGTTTACCGCGATTGTCCCGTAGGAACTCGTCTCTTTTGGACTTAATTGTATTGTCATTTTGGAGAATTGCAATCTGAATGGTCTGAATAACCGATGTAATATTCCGTTCGACGGTGTCAAAGTGGTTGTATCAATTTTTCGTGTACCTAACTTACTTACATCGACTTTGAATGTAAGATCTAAAGTTTGATGATTTCGATGCGTTGTACTTTTGTGCACAACTATAACCCTATAGTATCGCGATGACATTGACATAACATGTCAAGAATGCACATAATGAAGTGAAAGCGAAATGGAATAAAATGAAAGTGAAACGAATGCATTTGTGCAGGGCTCTAATACCTATTGATATATAATTTTAATAAAGTCACACTTTATACGTTCCGCTCCATTACATACCGTTTCGTTCATTTATATTCATTTATCTACTTGCATTCAATTTTAGCTAGAGAAATGCTACTCCATGTCGATACATTTTTCGTTCCATTCCATACCGTTTCTATTTGTACACTCATTTTGTTTGCTCGCACTTAATTTTAACAAGTGAAATTTTACGTCAACGTTGTCCATAACATTCTACACAGTTTCATTATTGTATACCATATATATATTGTTCACAGGCACTCCGTCTAACTCCATATTGTTTCATTCTTCCATATATTAATTTTATTCGTCTGTACTTACTCATTTTTAAAGCTAGCATTCATTTTTAACACGTTTACTACTAACATCTCCTTTCATTTATATGCCATTCCATTCCATTTCGTTCCGCTATGCTCATTTTTAACGATCGGATTAATTTTTTCCTCCTTTCGTTTCGTTTCGTTTCTATTCTATTCCATTCTGTTTTGTTTCGTATCTGTTCTTTGCCATACCGTTTCATTCCACTTGTAATACGTATTCAATACGAAGTAGTTCCATTCCATACCGTTTCATTCCAGGTTACTCAACGTTCTGTGCATTTAGAGTATTGTACAAGCATTTTATTACACAACAACAACAACAACAACAACAAAATAAATTACAATAAAACTTTTCCTCTACGTAAATTTCAAAATTATACATTGCAAAATGCTAGACAATTTCAATAGCTTTCGTTACGTTTCGTTTCGTTACGCCCCTGTCTGTCTGCTAGCCTCAAAAGAGGTCAAATTAAAATTATTAACCCTTTCAAAGCCAAATGATTTAAAATTTAATCAAAATCAACAACAGAAACATCAACCCAACACGTGCTTAACTAAAACTAAGCAAGAAGCAAAGTCAAACAAAGGCAAGTTTTTTATTAATTTGTGTGTTTTTTTTTATTTTTTATTATATATACAAGTATAAAGATAAATTAAAGTGTAATTTTATGTGAAATTATATTCGACTTAAAAACTCAGTTCACTTTTATTTTTGAAAGCCAATTAAAAATGCTTTTAATACATATAGTTTAATACATAGATGTATTTCGAGCGACATCAAGGGTCAGTGGCGCATCACATCTTGAAAATTAAGTGACTCGCATGGGTTAATCGGGGGGCGCATGCGCGCTGACACAAGTCAAAGCAACAAGGTAGTCTCTGGCTGCGTATGAAGTCAAGTATGCGCAATAAAAAATGAGTCAAAAATATAAGCAAACGAAAAATAAGTATATATATACTTGTATGTATAAAATGCAAAACAAACACAAAACACTTTTTTTAATTAAGACAATAAGCACGTCAAAAAATTGTTTAACACTCATTGCCCCCGCTTGATCCATTGCCAGCGACAACGAGACTCGGAAGACCAGCCGACTGAATACTGACAGGCATTCATATTCGTTCACTGTACAGACCCATTCAACCATTTTGAGACAGTTTTTGTACGTGTACGCTTAATATAAAGAGTCATGATGTGACTTTTATGACGCGTACGACCAATTTTTATTGCATTTTTATTCAACTTTCGAGACTTCTTTCTTTCGTTTTCATTATTTTAACATATAATATTTAATTTCTTTTATAAATAGCTTTTTGTTTTATAAAAATACTTTTTTTTTTAACACATTTATTTTCGACATTCAAATATAACTCACATTTTTTTACAGACAAAAACAATTATTTGTGCAATTTTTAAGCATACATAATTATTAACCCTTTAAAAACACAACTTCCTTGAATTTTGTTTCGTACAAATTGAACTTCCTTCTGCGCAATGTCAGTTAAGTTCAAAAAGTTCAGAACTACAGCAAAAAACCGGATGTACTTTATCTTTATCATAGTACATGGAAATGTGTGTGAAATGTTTTTTTTTTTAGTTATTTTTGGCTTTATTATCTTATAATAACACTTAAACACTTAAAACCTATATGTAATGCATAAGCCTATTTTTGAGTTGTTAAAAGCCAAGCTGAAGTCTGTGGGTTAAACTTTTTTTTCATTTTCTACGCAATTTTAATTAAAAATGTCTATTCATATATGTATGGCGCTCGAGTCTGCCTTCTGGCGCATGTACATTTATGTATTTTTCTACACTTAACAAATATAAATATACGCAATATCATACAAAAGTAAAGTGAAATGTCATTAAACAAAACACTAGATTTTTCAAATTGGATTTTTGCAAACTTTAATCACAGAAATTTTATCAATTTTATCAATTTTATATTGCCGAAATCAATTTCTACCGCAACTTCACACTTAATCAATAAAATTGTTAAGTTGATCAATCTCTCTCAACCCATAGTTGATCTCAAATAATTTCTAATGAGTGCGAGTTTGGTGAAGCTGCGTTCACAGCTGAATGATATTATGCGAAATATTTGCTTTTGTTTCTTAAACGTTTCAACTGCGTATGAAGTCAAGAGTAGATGCTTCTCAATCCATGAACAAGGTGAACAAAGTTTTCCAAAGACAAATTTTTAATTTGCAAAGCTGTGATCACGCGATCAACTTAACTTAATACCTGATCCCGTCGAGAAAGAATACAGTCTTTAGATCTATGTTCTTGAGTACATTTTTGACGAATGTTTAATGAATGGCTTTACTTCGTAACAAAGTGCATACACACTATAGTAATTTAAAGTATTATTCGTAGAAATGTAGGTAAGAAAATTCTTGCATGGTACAAAAGCATTGTTTATATTTTCGCACCAAGCATTTCTCTCAGTGCTCTGCACTGCTTTATACAGAGAAAGAAACATTCGCGTTAGTAACAACAATACCGTCTTTCTTTTTAGCTAAATTTATAGCATTGAAAGACGGAAAGAGAGAGAGAGAGAGAGAGAGAGAGAGAGAGATAGAGAGAGAGAGAAAGAGAGAGAAAGAGAGAGACAAAGAGAGACAAAGAGAAAGAAGAAGAAAGATAGCGAGTGTAAGTTTTTCTTCGTCACTGGTACGGAAAGGCTTTTTTTTTTTTTTGTTACTGTTTTTTGCTACGTTCGATGCTTCCTCTCTTTTCCTTTTTCTCTTTACCATCAACACATAACAACAACGTTGAAGATGTTTCTCATCAACAAATTTTTTGAATCAAGAATTGTGGCCGAGACAAAAGCCTCAGGCGCCTCAGCCTAACAAAAGTTCTGCCCATAAATGTAAAAATGGCACAAACACTTTTAAAAATTAACTATTTTTAGACAAAGTAATACTCGTAATAAAAACATTTTAAATATAAAATTACGTGAGATATTACATACTATACAAACTTTGTCCCTTGTTCAAATACTGAATATAAGCTTTGAACCACTTCCACACATCCGATTGAGTGGAAATATTGCAGTTTTAGTGTTACGACATAAACGTTTTTTATGTTAAAATTTATACTATTCCGCAAAAAAAAAATAAGAAACAGTTCCTAGTTTCTACAATTTATAACAGATTTATACAGTGACTAAGTTAACCATTTAAGTCATCATAAAGAAATTGCTTCAATCAAATTAAAAACTCCATCATTTAATTATAATTACTAGTGAATATAAAAATATACAAAAACAAATCACAACATTAAATAACACAACAATTAATGCAACAATGTCGCAAAAATCAACCTAGCTTTATATCTAATAAAAGTTACATTAATTACATGTGTTAATCTAATAGTATAATGAAACAAAACACTACCTATGCAAGTTGCATGCGATTTTTATGAAGAATTTCACAGTTTTAAGCATTAATTGTAGCTATAAAATTTATGGTCAATTGAAAATGTAACGACATCATTTGTATAGGGTTGGCCTTTACCCAGTAAATTGTAAGAAATAGTTATGTAGTTTGAACAGAAACATGCTCGAGGAAGTGAAAGTGTATTATATATAGAAAAAGTAAAAGTTATTGGAATGATTAAGCTATAATGAATGACCAGGTGTAAGGAGATAGATCGGACAACCATTCTGGCAGGAAGCACGCTCTGAAGATTCTCTAAATTTGGCGAAGACATTTTAGAAGTTTGTAAGAAACATATGAATTTATTACAGATGAATTTTCAGTAGAAAATTGTTTATCCAAAGTCAAAACTTTTATTTGAAGATGATATTTTTATATACTCGTACTAATTTAACAATTTATTTAAATTCTGTCAAACTAACTCATTCATCTACAGCATCAACAATAGACTTATGGTACCTAAATACGAGTATACTTTTAACAAATCCAAACAATACAAAAGAAATTTTCACACGCGTTGTTTTGAAAAATTTGAATGGAGAACCCGATTTAAGTTTACTGAATGATTTTAATGGTTTTGTTAACTAACGGTAATACACGAAGAAAAAATGCAGCAAACAAAAGCATTCCCAACTAAACCAAAATGAACAAAGCCAAGACAAAAAGTTTAGTCAACTAACAACAATTTTAACCAAAAAAAAAAAAATAAATGTAAGAAAAAACTAAGAAAAAAAAAGCCAGAAACCAAAATACAAATCCCAAACCAAAGAAACAAAGAGCGTAGACAGGTAATGGAAGCAGGTGAAGTAAAACAAAGAAGCCAAGAAAAAAAAAACAAAAAAAAACAAAAAAAAAAACGTACTTCCGGTAAAACCGAAATTTCTATACCGTATAGAAACACGCAACATTACTAATTCGTGATATGTAGCAGAGTTGTCCAGACCATATGCTCTACATGCACATTTGTTTTTGTTACGCGCTTTAGAATAGGCTGATTCGTTGTACACACACGCAACTCTTTACATTAACAATGTAAATTACACAAATAGATTTCATCGTTTTACGATATTTGGCAATGTTCAAAGCGTATAGACGTCAAAGTTCAAAATAACAATACTGTTGCATGCCTATGCATATGGACAGCACACACATACACACAGCTCTTTGCATAAACCAACGAAAAATACAGAAACAATTTCCTTGCGCTTCGTTATGATTATGCGTATATCAAATATGAAAAAAATGCACCATTTGTTTGTATTGGTGTATGTAAGCTTTGAAACTTAGACCTCCAGCCCCTGATCTATAGCAATAATAAATATGGCGATTGATAAAAAGTATATTAAGTTGAGAAATGTTCAAAAAGAACTTGCACCGCGACGAGATCATATTGAAACAGAGGCATAGACTGATAAACAAATAGATGTAGATATCTAACAGAGTCTTGCATAAATGCATTCGTATTATTAATCGAATGCATTCGTGCAATCCTAAAATTTTCACTTTATACTGACAAAGCGTATAAGTACGTTCACATTGTTGTTCAATGCCAATAATTGAAATTGGGAATCGAAAAGTAAGTTTTTTTGCAGGCATGAGGCCGACATGAGAAGTTCTTAAGCCAAATTTATTAGCGTGCCTTACACGAATGCATTCGAAGGCATTCGTCTCAAACTTTCAAATGATTCGTCCACAGCTCTAATGTCTATTAAGATGAGAATGTTTCAAAACAATCATAGATCGATCAATCACGAGTACGTACATACACTTTATAGTATACTCATCTAATCTTCTGTTGCACGACGTTACAAACCGTTCGACAAACTGTTTATACTCAATTCCATAAAATGTTTTAAAGCGTATAAAAGCCAAAACTGTGAACACTAGAAATTGGTTTAAAAAGGCTTTTGGCGGCAATTTTTCTATTTTTTTTTTTGCACTCTTAACGTTTTTGAAGTTGATATTCAACAATAACAATAGCAACCAAAGCATGAACAATAACAAATTATTTTGTAGCTAGTCAAACTGCATACATCTACATACATACATACATATGTACGGATACCTGTGTAGTATAAAGAGCATTGTTGATCTGAAGACTGAGATAGCAAATAAAATTATTGGTTCGATTAAATACAATAAACCTATGATTAAATATAAATTAGTAACATATACAATTTAAAACAATACAATAACAGAAACAATGCAACAACAAAAACAACAGACAAAGTATCTCAAAGTGTATTCCCAACAACAACTTACAAACGTACTAACATACAAACGTACTAACAACAACAACAACAACAATAACAACTGACGACAGATGGCAATTAATAAATTTTTGTAGAAGATATGTAAACTCAAACCGAAATACCCGTACACATCGAAAGATACATCGAAAGACACACACGAAAAGTTTGTTGTAGATTTCGCAAAAAAAAAATATTTTTTATGGAAAAACACCAGTAGATATTGAAATTACTTTCGAAAGTATGAGTTACTATTTATGTATCTACATATGTATCTTATGCATAGAATGAGATACTTCTTCACTATAGAATTTTAGAGAAAATACAGGGTGTTATTGTAAGTTATTGTAAAATATGAAAACCAATTGATTCGTTATGCTAATTTTTCGAGTTACTTACACTATTATTTAATATTAGCATTCTCACAGTATCTTTTATATGCAATTTTAAAACTACATATTATATAAGTATCTAAGACATTCATAATCATAAAGTTCCAACGATTTCTCAGAAATCATAATTACTTGTTTAGAGTTACTAAAAAAATGCCATTAAAAATAGCCAATTTTCTTGGTTTTGCGAAATCAAATTCATATAAATACAAAGCGCCATAACAAAGACAAAGAGAAGAAAAAGAAGAAATGCATTTGCAAATTGCATTTTTATACACTTCACACATCATTTAATCAAAAGTTGTTATAAATTTGTTGGTAAGTTTGCGACAACATGCAAAAGATAACAGAGTTTAGAGTAGAGTTTTTGAAAAAGCTGTTTCGGTTGTCAATTTTATGAAGATTTTGCGAAACTGAATGTGTTAAAATACTAATTTTTTACGTTTTGAAGAATTTTTGCGATTTGTTCAAATGTAAAATTCGCATTCTTTAATGCATGTGAATTCAAACTACAAAATTCTACCATAAAATACACTGTTTTAACAAATTTACGAGTATCTTTGCAAATTTTTTTTGAGAAAGTGAAAATAAATATTTTTAATCAGTTCATCGAGACGAGTCTATGTGTGGATGCAGCAGAACATTGAGCTGATTGATTAATAATAACTGATAACTATTTTTTTATGTTCTGCAAAAGTATGGAATTTTGTGCATTAAAAATATGTAATATAAATTTAACTAAAACGTGCTTGTTTAAAAAAATTGTAGTTAAGAAGTCTAAATTGTAACTGGAATTCCAACGCCAGCAGTGTTCTTCAAGCTGAAGATTTAGAGAGGCGGTTAATTTCCACAGTGCCTTTGCTGATTATTGCTATACAAGAGCTCTGGACTTATGTTAGGTATGTTCTATGTTTACTCCGATTTGTTCAGGGTGTTGCATCAAGAGTGTCGTCTCGTGAGAATTTATCGTTAAGAATATCAGACTTCTTGAAGATTATATCTTGTGCATCTATGTTTTACATCTTTGTTTTTACATCTATGTTTTAAGAGGTTAATATAGTTTTTAAACTTCGGCTAACATTTTTAACCTAGCTTAAAGGTAGTATAGGCTAGTAATCAATAGTTCAACAATGTGTGGTAGTTCTAATCAGCCCCGGATCTACAATTTTTTCGAACCAGAGCAAAAACTTGATAGTGGCGCCCCTCCCTTCAGTGTTTGAGAAAACTGGGCGTATGGAAATAAAAAAGTTTGCTTTTCAAACATATTTTATTAAGATTCGATTACTTGATAAAAACCTATGAGATTGTAGGAAAAGAGGCTTCACTTGTTCGATATTTCGAATTCTTGTCTTGAGGATTTGACGCCCCAATGAAATTGCCGCCCGGGACAAGTGCACCGGTTTGCCCCCCGCCCCTTAGATCCGGGGCTGGTTCTATTTTCCCCTTTTCGGGTTTCCGAATCCGAAAGAATTGTTCGGACATATTTTTTCATTTTGCTTCATTTCGGAAATGAAACTTTCGGTTTGGAAACCGGATCAATTTAATTCAAATACTTTAGTTTTGATTCAGTTTGAAAATGATTTGATTCGATTGGAAAACGCATAAGTTTTAGTAACCATTTAAAAAATAAATTGAGTATAAAGATAAATATTTGAAAAATGAGAATATATTTTGTCTTTAAACAAGTTAAATGAACTTTTGTTAAACTCTCTCTACCGCTCTCTCTCTCTCTCTCTCTTTCCCTCTCTCTGTCTGAATATTCAGTAGAGCTTTTATACTAAACACATGTGATAATATGGCAATAAACACTCCTAAGGTAGAAGCCTAAAACCAAATAAGCGAAAAGAAAATCAATTCGAGCTCCATACTCTAATGTACTTTGGTAAAAATCGATCAATAAACAATTTAAATAAATAACAGAAAACTAAAAAATAGCATTTGAATATCACATGAACTGTTTGAGAATTATAAATCAGATTGTGGATAAAAATATATTTTATGATTTTCAGGCTTACAAAACGGTAAAGATTTTAAATTTTAATACTTATTTTATGAACTATTTTATGAACTCTTTATTCCCCAATCGACACAGTTAGAAATGTTTGCTCGCAAAAAAATTGTCAGCAATATAATTTACAAAATTCGTAAATGGTTTGGTATTTAAGAAAATGAAAATATTGCCACTTCGAAAAATGTAATATTTTTATGATTTTATGCTTCGAGTTGAGGTAAGAATTAATTTATGATAGACGTCGATAACATTGATAGACTTGCATAATTCATTTTCAATTCCAGTAATGGTGAAGTTATTAAATTTCTATTGCTGAAAAACTCCTGGCAACGAAATCAAGAACTGGGGAATTGTCTAGCCTTTTTCTATATCTTTACCTGTAATACAAGTACAAATAAATCAGCGTATTATGCCTTAATCGGGAGTGTACTTCTACAGAGTTCGTTCTCTTTGTAGAACTAAGTAAGTTTTTAGGGTTCCGTACCAATGGGTAAAACGGGACGCTATTACTAAGACTCCGCTGTCCGTCTGTCTGTCCGCATTTCACTAGGCTGTATCTCACAAATGATGTATTTCTGTTGCCGCATTAACAACAAAAACTAAAAAACAGAATAAAATAAATATTTAAGGGGGCTCACATACAACAAACGTGATTTTTTTGCTCGATATTGATAACGGCAACAGGTAGACGCTTGAAATATTCACAGAATATTTAATTAAAATAAAACAAATATGTATTTAAGTGGGGCTCCCATACAACAGACATGAACATGGTACGGAACCCTTCGAGCGCGAGTCCGACTCGCACTTGGCCGGTTTTTTTTTATTTTTGTTTAGTTTCTTCCCATGTTTCTATGGCCATTGGTTTCCTATAGGAAAATAACAAATAATCTATAATAAATTTCTGTTAAATATTAACGTAAATTCTAAAAAAAATTCAGCGTCTGCAGCGTATAAGTGCTTCGAATTAACCGAAGTTTCTTTTTTCTCTTCTATTTTTCATCTGGTCTGACTGACTGTCTATCTATCGCTATTGGTGTTGCATTCAACACGCACAATTATTGTTGTTGGTGCAATTTGTAGTTTTTGTTGTTGCTTTTGCAGCTTTATGGTTTTGTCGTGCAACAAGTGCAACAATAACAACAACAACAACAACAACAACAACAATCAAAGCAACTACAAAAACAAGAAAGGCATTTTAATGTTTCGCTCATTTAAGCCACATTTGTTGCATTCTGTTGCACAGTGGTCTATAGTGGTGTGGTATGCTGAGTCTATGTTGTTTTTGTTGTTGTTGTTGTTGTTGTTGTTGTTGTTTTTGTTGTTGCTGGTCAGTTAGTCAGCGAGCGAACGTGCTTTTCTTATAGCCACCAACAACAACAACAACAACAAGTGCATTAGCAGCAGCAGCAGCAGCAGCCGCAACGGCGCAGACAATAACTGGTTGTGTTTAATACTGCGTTTTTTTTTTAACTTTTTGTCTGTCTTTTTTTATCTATTTAAAGAAGAAAAAAAAGAATCGTTATAAACAAATAAAACAAGTCGGCTTCGGCTTCGTCTTTGTCATGTTTTTTTTTTCTTCTGCTGTTTGCCGCTCCCTTCTCTATTTGATTTGCTGTTATTGCTTCTGCATCTCTTTCTTGACAATGTGTTTTTGTCATAAATGCAGCTTCTTTTGTCTCTCGTCTTCGTCATCTACTCTCTTTAATTTATCTTCTTTCGCTTAACTGTAAATACATTTTCACTTCTTTTGCGCTCTTTTAACTGCTTTAAAATAGAAAAATACCAAAAGCTACTACGTTTTTGTTGTTGTTGTTGTTGGTGTTGGTGTTGGTGCTGCACTGACTACTACTTTTTTTTGAACGATCAGTTACTGTACCTACTACTAAGTAGTATCTACTACTAAAAGTAGCTGTTTTCAAATTAATCAAGATTAGACTTTAAAAATCGAATGCATTACTAAAAAATAGTTTCTCATGAGTAATTTTTATATAAATAGGCAAAAGGATAACATTTTACATGCCTTAAACACAACTTATGTTCCTTTTTTGTTGAAAATGGGTTGAATATTTTGGACATAAAACACTTTCGTTCGTCTCAAAAATGTTTAAAACCTAGTTTTATCAAAGAACTTTAGATGGTGTCTTCTGCAATATTACATTTTTTTTAAATATTTTTCGATACTTTTAAGGCAAAAGTACGAATTTCGACCACTGGAAGAAGTATTACTTTTAAATAAATGCTACAATTCATTTGATTACTAAATTCTCTTTTGATTACTAAATCTTCTTTTCCTTGTAAAGTTAATAAACTGAAACAACCACAGCTGATTAGATAGCAGGAATCTTCAGAGTCATGAATTATAATATTCATTTCTGTTTCTATTTTTCAGCTCTTTCTAATTTAAAGTTCTAAGATTTTAAGAAAATCTCTTTTTTTATATTCAAGTATCATTTTCTATAGTCATAAATCGAGAAAAACAATTATAGAACATACATGATTTTTTTTTATAAGCTTCTCTAACAATCGTTTATTTAACAAACAATGTATGTTTCTAAGCTATTTTCAAAAAGTCGAACTTAATATTGACCCACTTCAAACGTTTTGATTGTGTTGAAGTTTGAGTTGCACATATAAACAATACAATAATACGTAAATTTTGATAGTTAAATCAAAACGATGGAACCAGTACCCTACAGTACAATACAGGCATTTAGATAAAGTATGGTATCAGAGTAATACAACGGAAATGGTTTTTAAAGAGTATCTTCTTAAGATTAAGAGAAAGTTTAAGTGCCAAACTGAAAAGTCAAATGCAATCCCTACGACAATGCAATCCTGCCGTTAGTCAACTCCGTGGTATGAACAGGCAGAGCGTCAAGCCATGTTAAGCGCCTTCGATACGCATGTTCAAAAGTAACTATAAATAGAAAAAGAAATATATGCTGCTTTAAGTACATTCGAAACACTTGAGTGCTATTATCCCCATACAACTCCTGTTCTAATTCAGCTCGGTGAGACGCACGAATATATTCATGTTCTGTATCTGCAGTGTGGTTAGCATACTGTATAAACTTTTTACCCTTCTATCTTGATATTGGATATTGGTTTGCAACTTTGTATGTTGTCTATCCGTAGGCAGAGAAGTATTTCATTTGTAAAAATGTTTGTCTCATGGCCATTACCAGCCACATACCATTCAAATACCTTTCCCAATTTAATTATAACTAAAAAAAAATTGTTTGATGTGTGCAACCTTTTAACAATTTTTTATCACTTGTCTCAAATTTTAATCAGTCCGACTGAAGACTAAACTACTTTCAATTAAAGATATTTAAAATTTAAATTTATCGATGAGTTAACTTTCTGTAATTTTATTTCTTTCTGTAAGTGATTTTTCTAAAATTATAGAATATTGTAAAAAGATTGTAATTTTAGGTTGTGTATAGCGTCAAAGCTGCTTTGATGAGTGCGCTACGTAAAATTACAGAATTACAGAGTACAGAGTAGTATACAGCATTGAAATCGTTGGTTCAGTCTTAGGGTCGTGATTTAACGTAATTCGCAAAATTTTCCGGTCTTGAAATCCTTCTTCAACTCTCCCGACAAACCTCCAGTGCTTCTGGAATCATTTTTCAAGCAAAATAACACAGAAATCTATCTTTTTCGCCTTGCAGCAACTGGCACGTGAAAAAAAACAGCGTCATTGAAGCACTTATATTATGTGACTATAATATTATGTGATCGAATTGAAAATTCCTGCACATTTTCGTATAAAACATTATCTCCCGTGCTCCGGTTATCACTTTTGAATTAATTGTTCGTAAGTGATTTCGATAAAATGAATTAACTCGGAACTGACACTATGAAATTCATATATGTATGTATGTATGTATGTATGTATGTATGTATGTATGTATGTATATATGTATGCTCAATGTCAAGTGAGTTCGAACCACGAAATCCTTCTGAAAGTACAAACAAGGACTATTTTAACCAAATCACATACGAACAATTTATTCGGTAGTAAAACCCGGAGCACGGAGGTGTATCTAAGTTGCGAGTTTATGAATTATTGTGGAGAAGCTTTTCTCTCATCATATCGCAGTGAACTGAAGAAGAAAACCGAATTTATATCATCATGACAATGTAATATTATTGTCCACAATTCAAGTTTACAAAAAATACTGCCTAAATACTGATTAGTTTGTCAATTAATTATCAATATTAATTATTTATTTATTTTTTTTTTTTTTTTTGCATATACACTGATAAAAAACTAAAACTTCTGTATTTGAATTGATCCGCGATAGCGATAGCAAAAGTATAGTGAGTACGGATTTTCTTAAACCAATTACAAATTCTTGGTTCACAAACGGAGTTGAAATTCTTAAATTTAGTCCTCTTCAAGCTCTACTGAGCTTGATCTTAAGATAAAATAGGATTGATTTGAGTACAAAAGGACAAAAAACAAAATTTCAGACCCGTTGATTCCCGATGATCGTTCGATAATTCAAGAAAATTGAGTACGAATCGTAATTAAAATTTTTAAGTGAAATGTCTTTTTTTTTCTGTGAACGGCATTTGTTTCATACTTTACTGAAAGAAAAAAAATCTACGTGATATTTATAGAGGGGTGTCCTCAGATATGTTGTGTGCACGTTTTTAATCTGATAGATCCTAGTAGACCTAGCTTAACGCTTTATTAAAGTGTGTATACATAGGTAAAATGTTGAATTTTTCTTTATTTTTAAGATTTCCGAAACTTTTGAAAAAGTCCTGGTTTAAACCAAATTTTCGGAGCCAAAAAAAGTAGTATTGCCATAAAGAGTTAATACGTTGTATGTGTGTATGTCGGCTGCTACTACTATAAATTTTGCATGATGATTTTTACCCTTTTTTTTTGTTTTTTTTTTTGTCAGCTTGTTTATTAAAATTATTAAAAAGATTTTATTGTTTTCTATTTTGTTGTAGTTGTTTTTAAAGTGTTTTTTTTTTTTGTCTGCTCTTTTGTTTTTTAATAAACAGTTAATTTTATTATTGCGAGAATGAGAGGATTTGAACATTAAAAAGTAAATGAAATGTTGCGTTGTCGCCGACGGTAATAACTACATATGTATGTATATGTATTTGTATATATTTATATGTACTTGCAACAGCAATAGCAACAACAACATAAACATAAACTGCTAAAGACGTCAAGAATGCGTTGTGGTTGTTGTTGTTTTTGTTGCAACAGATCGTCAAAAGCAGTTATTCGCTTCTTCTTCTTCTTCTTCTTCTTCTGCTATGCTATTTCTGCTTGCAACAGGTTGTTGCACTCTTCTTTACTGTACATACACACATTTGTGCTCTATCTCTTTGCTTAATTAATAACTCTCTACTTACACAGGTTTTTTTTTCTCTTATTGTTTTTGTTGTTTTAATGCGAAACTGTTTCCAAAAAATTTTCTTTTTTTTTATCAGTGACGTTTTAATAACATTTTTTTTACCACTTTTTGTTTATTTTTACTCACTTTTATTTGCCTGCTTTTTCTTGCTTTTTTATCGCTTATTTACACATTGCACTTCTTGTCATGCTTACAGACACTTTTTTTGTTGCTTTTTTTTTTTTTTTTTTTTCGTTTTTCGTAGTTATTATTCGTTGTTGTTGTTGTTGTTTCTTTGCCTTTTCAACAAATTTTAGTTTATTGCACTTTCTTTTTTTGTTGTTGTTTTTTTAAGTGCTTTTGGTTTTTATTTTTTTGCTATTTTCTAACTTCCTTGTACATATGTACATACATATGTATGTATTTATTTATTTATTAAAGCAAAGCAACAACTAAAAACGCACTTTAATTATTTATTTTTATTTAAAACGCGAATTCTAGTCACTTTAACTATTATTAATATATACACACATACATAGATACATATATGTATAAGTATATATTTATGTATGTATATATTTACATATACACATAACCAATTTTTGTATCGTCTTCTGTGTTACCACTTTTTTTTTTAATGTAGTTATTATTATTGTTGTTGTTATTTTATTGCCTTATGTCTTGTCTCTTGGGGTTTTTTTTTTTTTTATTAGTCCGTGCCCCTCTTTTGCGTTTGCGCCACAGTACAAATCTTCTTTGTATTTTTTTTGTTTTCGTCTATAAACGTTTTCGCAGTTGCTCACTGTCGGCACAACCGCACATAACACTATGAAAAAGTCAACTGATCAGTTTTTCGTACCTTTTTGTTGGCTAACAATCGGCATCGAAGACAACACGAAGCGAACCGAATCATGCAACAACAATATGCAACAATGCGGTAAAAAGGTAATACCAACAACTTCAATGTTCATGTGTGTGTGCACGAGTGTGGTGTATGAGAGCGCGTTCATATTTAACTATTGAATAGTAGCATTGTTGTGTTTCACATAGTCATGCACGCACACATGCATAGACGTATGCGCCTAGTAATGTTACCCGGCATTGTACGTGTAATTTACACGATCTAATTGATAAAAGGTGACGCAAAATAAATCAGCATTTATTTTTTGCAAGTGTTGTCATTTATCAATGTGACGTTGGCATTTGAGATGAAGTACAGCAACAAGTCTCATGGAGAGTTCAAGTACAATTTAACGCAAATGTAATTGTGTCCATGTTTTGATGTGTCTATGATGTGTTATTAATTTAATTACGTTTATGATTTGTCTGTTCCAGATTGCTGTCTGCGGTTATTGGAATTCTCAGGTTTATGTCTACGAGGCACAGACAAAAATTAAAATCAAACTATAATATTAAAGCAGCTATGACAAATTTAAGACCAGAAATATTGTAAAATGTAATGCAAAACACTTCAAAAGCAGTTCAAATGTGCATTAACTGTGGTGGCGGGAGGTAAATTACTTCTTATTTTTTTTTTTTTTTTTTTAATAACGTTTTGGTTTATTTAAAACTTCCGGTTAAAAAAACCTCAATTAAGTAGGAAAATTCTAGGAAAGGTTTATAAGCAGCACTTACATATATGCGTGCATTGTATCACAAAGTCTTCAGGTTCTAATCCCTCTTAGTGCCAGGTAGCTAAGTTTTTTTTTTAAGTGTTTAGCAAAAATTCCAACGTTAAAATAGGCGATGTTAAGAGTGTTAAATGATTCTACAGTATATTAAAAAAAAGCTTTCTTTTACATATTCCAGTTCTTTTCGAAACTTCATTTCGAAACACAAATAAAATGTAAAGACAAATTTTTCAACAATTATACTTTTCATACATAGTGCCAATATCTTCTTAAGGGAACAAGCAAATAAGTTATCAAGTGATGATTACTAGAAGAACAAAATTTATATTGATGTAACAGTTTTTGCAGGTAAAACACGTGCAACATACACGAAATTACTATTTTCCGAGTATACACGTGCCATAGTAAATGGACACACATATCAGCGTCTGCGCACGTCACCACACAAAACATGCAAGCAAAGCTGACTAGAGCTAGATCTAGAGAAATGATGGAATTCTCGACTGCATTGTACATCTTGTTCTAAATAAGACGAATTTTTCAGCATTTATACTTTTCAAACATAGTGTCAAAATATGCAAGCACTATTTTTTTCGTACCAAATAAGTTATTGGAATGTGTGGATTACCTGAATAATGAAGCGTGAGAGCTCTGTACTAAATATCTATGAAATAAATTCGTTAAGGCTTGCACTTATTACATTTCGAAGTCAAACATATTATAAAACTAAACTCTATGCATACTTAGAATTGATTATATGTTCTCAGAGTCTTTTTATTAGGATTAGTTAAGATCCCATTAAAAAAATGTCAAATCAACACAAGATATGTGCAAACGTACTCAAACTCAATTTTATATATAAAGAAAGATATATATCGTTCGCTCAGGTGTTTCCATTGTGTTGAATCGTTGTTATTGTTGTTGTTGTTCTGCTACTCAATGAAATTCAGATTGACATTTATAGCGCTCTCACTCGATCCATCTCTAATTTGCTCTTTCTCTCTCTAATTCTTGCTCAGTTACATGTTTGAGCTTGATTGTTATTTGTTGCTCTTTTGCCGCAATTCAAACTTGGGGTTTTTTAAAAAGATGCTCTTTTACACACATTCGCTCTTCAACTCTCTTTTTCTAATACATATGTATATTGGAAAATACTTTATAAAGAAAGTTTGAGGAACGCAACGCATTCAAATTGGCAAAATTATTAAATTATTTCATTTTTGCTGTTGTTGCTGTAAGGAACTTTTGCTGTAGCTCATTCCATCTCTCTTTCATATAGTTTCTGGAGTACAGTATTGGTAAATATAATAGGGATAAGTAAAGAAAACTGTATATTCTCTGGAATTATTACGACTCAACAAATCAGTTTAAGATCTATGAAAAGTATGTATATTTATTAAGCATATAATTCTATTCTATTGTTTTGTTCTTCAAGAAAATTACACCAGAGCTAATGTAAGAGCTAAAAAGTGGACTAAAGGGAATGGGAAAATAAATGTCTTAACCCTACCACGGTTATGTTAAATTTACATCTCTTAAGGTAAACTTCGTTGAAACGACGAAAGACATAACTTGAAATTCATACAGCCTCAGAAGCCAATATTTTACTTATTATGCTCGAATACTATACTTATTTCACTAATAGTCACTCTCTTCGCTAAGTGGTTCCCCAGCCATAATGATGAAATGTTTGTTTGAGTGGTAGCCACTTGTGGCGACTATATCCATATAAACTCAATTTTGGCATTTGAATTATTTCCTTGCAGAATATTTATTGGAACGTTATCATAATTATTGTCTTCCTAATGTTCTTAAATTTTCTGTTCCGAAATGCTTTTTATGCTCGCCATTTTGTATGTTTACGTTATCACTCAGACGTGGCAAAATCTAAAATATTTATTTCTTTTGGTGGTGAATAGGTACACATTATCGCTCTACTTTTTTTAATTTTTTGCTAATACACAGACTTTTTAAATGCATTACGATTTAATATAAATCTTAATTCAATTTAATTTATTGATCAAAAAAGTGAAATTTAGATTTGTTAAAATCAATGCCTAAAAGATTCACAGATTCATTCAAAAATGTATCATTCATTTACACTTCTGATATACATACATGTAGCTTCTCACTCATTACTACTAACGATAGTACAACAAAGTTAATTTAAACACCGTTGCTATTTCGTTTAATCATGACTGTTAGAAGTATCTCAACCAGTTGCGTTTCTCACGCAAAATGTTACCTGCAATCGCAATTGTCTGTCTGTCTGTCCGTCCGTCCGTTCGCAACGTACCTGTTTTGTTATTGTTGTTCTTTCGCTTATTTCCCACGAGCTGTGAGATGAGAGCTGAACCCTAAGTTACTCACACATAATTCTCTCTGTCTCTCTCCAACTCTCTATTTAACTGTATTAGTTAACTGCGCCAATAACTTAATTTGTGCATGTATTGTTAATATAGTTGGATTTGTGTATAACTGCTCACACAACTGTAGCGTCTGATCTATGAGTGTATATATGCATGTGTTAGTGTTGTGTTTTGTATATCAATATGTGTATATGCATATGCATATGTATGTGTTTACGCTTGTATTTGTTGTGCCTATTCTACTGCTTCTTCTTACACATTTTTCTTCTGCTTCTTGGCAATTGCCTACGTACCTGCTGTTGTTGTTGTTGTTGCTGTTGTTTTTGTTGCTAATGAGCCTCTTAAGCGGATTTTCGAAGTTTTAAGCGATAGTACATTTTTCTCTGCTCTCTCGCGCTTAAATTGTTTTAACTTTTATTTCAACTGCACATGAAACATTTAATTTCTTTTGAATAAATTAATGTGAAATATTTATTTTTAAGAATTGTTAAGAAATCTTTGCAATTCACTTTGTTGCTGCTGCTTCTTCTATCACAGACAACTAACTAAAACGCGTTTTGGTCAAGAGAGCGGACAAACGATCAGTTATACAGCGTATGGGTATGAATGAAGTCTGAAAGAGAGAATTCTAAGAGTTTGTCACAAATCAAAGAGAGTAGCTAATAATACAAAGGTGCTTTCAATTGGCATGTCTGAACTTTGTATGTTATATTTATATTAGAAAGTTTGGTGTTTTTTTTTGCACCATCTGGAAACTAGCATGCCGAATAAAAACACAGAGCAAATTGAGCCAAACAAGCATTGCTTGTCTCGTCCGTCTCTCTCTTACTTTAGGTGGGGCTCAATGGCGTATACACATAGTTTGCACAGTGGGCTGCAAGTGCAGTTTGATGGTTCATAATTTATGAGCGGATACTCTATACTTTAGTTTGAATTTGATAGTTCCAGTTTGAATTTGATAGTTCCTTTTCTAAATTGAATATTATTATGGATGTAATTCTAAGCTAACATTTATCTCATCCACTTTGACTAACGCGAATATGTCGTCAATATATTTAGTCAGCAGCAGAGCTTGATTTGTCTGTTTAAAAGTTCTTCCATTTTGATGTTCCCGATTATTGGTGATGCTGGAATCACCAAATATCGCTAGTTGTATGGTCTTTTGTAAAAAAGGAAATAACGGTGGTTTTTGATGAAGTTTTTCAAGATTTGCTAATTTGCTTCCATTTAAAATTAAATACATAATTGGTCAGCTCTACCGGAATACTCGGAACATCTCCTCATATCCGAGTAATTATGTGGATATTAGCTTTCCTCAAAAGATATTTCCGTATACTAGATTATCTCGTTAACAACGATAACCGAAACAAATTTTTAAATTGAAGCCATAAATTTACTTTGCTGAATTCTGGTGAAAATTCTAGTAGATATTTGTTTCCCAGTTTATTTTTTCTTTGTATTTCTTCCGTTTTTTGTACTGAAGCAGTTTGTCATCAACTACAGTCTTTTGGAGTCAAAATATGATATTTCTTCATAAACTATTATAATTTATTTAACTTCTATTCAAATTTTTAAACTCACCTTGATATTGAAGTTTTCTTTTTAAAATAGCTTCTTTTGTTTACTTTATAAATTTAAGTTTTAATGAGAAACAAAATCTAATAGACTATGTTGCACGATTATTTCATAATATGTTTCCAGTTGGATAAATCAGTTTTAGTGGTATTACAGTCGGGGTAAATAGACATCTTTTGATTACAAATTCCTTGAGCAGTACTCCCAACAAAGATGTAAGTGGTCCTTTATGATATTTACTAATTATACAAACTTCTTGCTTTATGAGTTGCTTTATGACTTACAAGATTTTCAAGACTGTCTTTGTCTATAGTTCCCCAAATATTTACGAATATATGTTTACCAGGCTTCTTCTTCCTTATAGATTATGGCACAATTGTGAGCATTTGTAGAACACTGCTTCAATAGCCTCGTCTCCCTTAACTGTGACGTTATTTTTCTGATAGTCTTCGCATTTTCTGGAGTTATAGAGAGTTATATTAATACAGTTGCAAGGTCAGTTAATAGAAATATATAAGAATAATTAATAACTTTCAGATTCAACTAAATATACAAACGCGACAAACATTTAACACTCATTTTAGTTCATATTTAAATCAATTTAAGAAAACATACATTTTACTTTCTAAGGCACTCAAATATACTTCGAGACATCAATTAATTATTTACTTATATAAACATAACAATTACCATTAATATAACTGATTGATATATTAAATAATACCCTCAACAAAAACCAACTCCAATAAATATTTAAGAAACATTTAATTCCAGTTATTAGATAAAAAGAAAATATTGCGCATAAATCCCACATCATCACATCATCCATCACATTACAAAATAATTTCATTTTTAAAACTACGTGCCAACTCCTTGTGCGGCAGAACTATACAATTGAGCAGTATCTTTTCCGCCGGCACCTGCACAAAGCAGCCAAGTATGCAAATCGATGGATTAAGTTTGCCCTCCTTGTTAAAAAGCGGCGGATTTTCCATTTTTGCAAATGGTTTATTTGGATCCGGATCGCTGGGTGTACCCTCAACATGCGCCCATTCGCCGACCGTTGAACCACGGCCAACAATCGAATGCAACAGCAGCGTATGATCCTTAATCACGGCCTGCTCCAGTACAATGGATTCACGTATACGCACACCGGGACCAATCTGTACGCCAGCGCCAATTGAAACATTCGGACCCAGCACAGCTGTATGATGCACCGTAGCACTGGGATGCACATAGACATCGGGCAGCACGGTGCAGATAAGATTACCATCGCCCACACCGCATTTAGTGCCGACATTGGCCAAACGTTCGGGATGTGTTTTCTTATACAATTCCAGATAGTGACGATTGGCATAGATGGCCGAACCGGCCGTTTTCAGCTGTGACCACCAGTTAGGCACTGGCATGGCATAGAGTAGTTTTGTGCCCGCCAGTGGCGTTAGAAGTTCTTGTTCCCATTTGATGTGTCCCTGTTCCTTGCCGTTGCCATTGCCGTTGCCATTGCTTCCATTGAGACTAGCGCAGTTATATTCTTCACATTTGGCATGAAATACTTCGGCCAATTTGGTAAATATATCCATAGAGCAAACATAGACGCCGCAATTGATGTATGTCGAAACGTAGGAGCTGGGTTTCTCAACGTAATGCGACACAGCGCCCGTTTCACGATCGAATACCAAACAGCCGTAGTGCAAGGCCTGTTGACGTGTTGCCTCCGTGCTCATAATGGTCACCAGTGCGCTGCTTGGACGTGCCGTGTGAAATGTGTAAAGCTCCTGCAACGGAAAATCGGCACAAACATCGCCGTTCAAAACAAAAAACGCTGCCGGATTGCCAGCGCGTATCTGATCGCGAAAATGATACATGCCGCCGGCGGTGCCCAGCGAGGTGAACTCTTGCAGATATCTGTAAGGAATTATTGTTAGTTTAAGTAGTATTAACTAAATAACTAAAAAAAAAAAACCCTCTGGACGAGATGTAAAAACAAAGTGACGAAAACCTACTTGCAACTCACAAAAGCAGCTAATTCCAAGCAATTTTGTGATGAAAGACTTTTGTTTTTCATTTTTATGGTTGGAAATGATGGTAATAGTATGTAAGTTAAGCATTGGTGTAAAACACACTCTAACTGAACAAGGGAAAGTGTCTTAATAACCAAACTTGAAGTCATATAGTCGTCGAGAACTTTTCGTGCAAACAGACTTTCGGACAAACAGTTGTAAAGCGACTTGTCTTCTGCTGCTTATCTAGAATATAGTATATACTCGTAATTTATGTGAACTATCACGACTTGTTGTGAATGTTACATACATTTGCAAAAATTTAATATACACGTTTATGCTATGTGTATAGGGTATAAAAATTTTAACAGAAACTAAGAGTATAACAGCTCTAAGTGCATGCTGCGTATAAAAGTTATAAAAGCCATTAGTTTGACGCATTTGAAACAAATAGCTAAAAATGCACAACCTGCTATATCTCCGCTCAGAGAATTTTTACAGAAAAGTATAATACATCAAAATTTGCCCAATCTCATAACGTATTATTACTCGAAATTTTAGCATAAGATTTTGGACTACATTTTTCGCAAATCACCAAAATGTGTTTTTTTTTTTTAATTTATTTTGAGTTATATTTTTTAAAGTAGTGATTGTACAGTACCATCTAGGATTTCGTTTGAAAGTAATTTAAAAGAGCTTTCTAACGACACATTACATTCGCAAAAATATTAAGCCATATGGCCACAGTAGACAATTTCCCGGTAAAATCCCCATTTTGAAAATAGTTGTGGGACAAAAGTTTCTAATTTTTGTGTTTTATTCTAAATTACTGTATCCAAAAAATTAAGGTTTTCTGACTTTTCATTAAATCGTCAAATTTTCAAAAATATTGAAATTTTTTTTCTTGATCTTGGGCTTGTGGAATCGTTCCGGTGCCAAGAATAAATAAAAAAAAAAAATAGATAAGTGGGAGCCCGAATAGCACTTGAGGGCGCGTATTTTCTATATTTCCCTATATTTCGTACTGGGCTGATTCTATTTCATATGTTACAACATTTTCTGAATGTAATGTACGTTTCAAGACCTTTTTCATGGCATATAAAACTAAAATACATGGATGAGATTTGTCTGGGAGCTACCCCTTAAAGTGGGGTTGGCATGTTCATTTGATACTAGTTAACTTAAGAGATAAATGGAGACTCTAAATATCGAAACTTGTAGTCTCTAGATTTTCTAATCTCCGAGATCTTTTGGTTCAAACGGACGGACGGGCATGTCTATATCATCCTCATCCTGCAGCCACACAGAGATGAGCATTCGTCACTTGTGTGGACTACCGTCCACAGTGATATTCAATTGAATTATACATTACCGAATATTAATGCTATATAAATTCTGCATATCGTTGACAAAATGCTCCATTTGCGTTTGCGGATAGTAGCCAATGATTAGGATCTCCTTCAGTTCCGGCAGCTGTACACATGCCTCGATATGATGCTGTATTATGGGTCGTCCGGCAACGGGAAAAAGCGGTTTGGGCGTATCCAGCGAAAGCGGACGAAACCGGGTACCTTTCTGTGGCCCACCAACAAGTATTACCGCTTTTAGCATTCTCCTGCTTTTCCTTCTGCACTCTAGACAATATGACGAATTATGTAGTTGATTTATCTATTTCGTTCGTGATTAATAATAATTCCCAATGAAAATTGTTTGCTTTATCTACGTGTACTTCGCTTTTTATCAATCCAACTGCAGCACTCCACCACACCGCACACTCCATAAACACAACGCGAATAATATCAACAACAGCCAACAGCTGTTTTGCATTGCGCGAGCACATGAACTGCTCTCGACGCGTTTGTGGAGCACTGGAAGCAGTGGATTAGAGATGTGCAGTTTCATATGCTCACACAGGTATCGATAGGTTTAGTTAGGGGCGGTAATAAATTTTAACGAGGTTGATGACGAAGGGAGTGAGTGATTCACAATTCAACGACACACTTCTCATTTTATATTTATTAGCAGAGCATTTCAAGTATATCATAGAAGATATAATGATTTGGCTCCAATCTTATTAGACCAATAAACAACGAACTGCTTTATCATGCAGAGTTTTAAGTATTAGTATTATTGTAATGTCTATCAACGTATTTTTGTATATATGCACAAGTGTACTTTTCTGCATTTGCATAAAATATTTGTGTGTGACGTAACAGCAAGAAGGTTCTTTAATTCAAATACTACTGAATGGATTTTAATGAAACTTTACAATAATATAGCTTATATATCAGAATAATAATAAGGCTATAATTTATGAAGATATTGGTTTATTGGAAGCTTTTGTTGTTGTCAATTACACTTACAACAAGTTATTTCATTTTTATTTATATTTTTATTATATTTTTAAATTTGATTATATTTTTAAATTTGATTAATTGTTAAGGAAAAAAAATTAAATTAAATTAAATTAAATTAAATTAAATTAAATTACTAAAATTTCATTGCTTATTCCTCAAGTTTTTTCAAATCTACCACATAATATTCAAGACGAAAATTACTGGCACCAAAAAATGATATTGTTACGAAAATAAATAAAAAAAAAAATCTTGGACGAACTAACTATCAGTGTATAACTCCATCGATACAGTCATGTCATCCGATGACACTACGAGCTATACCCTGGAGTTCCTAAACTCTTTGGATTTATCCGGGGTGTCATCCCATAGGTTGGAATTAAAGGTAGGTGTACTCGTTAATGCGCAACTTGAACGCGACAACATTATGCAACGGTACACGGTTACGAGTCACCGAACTAGGAAGGAATGTTGTGAAGGCCACAATCTTAACTGGCGAAGCTACGGGAGACAATGTGCTTATACCACGCATCCGAATCTTATCTAATAACTTACCATTTAATTTTAAGCGCCTGCAGTTCCCATTAAAAGTTGCATTTTCAATGACTGCCAACAAATCACATGGTCAAACCTTAAAGGTAGCAGGAATACATTTGGGCACGCCATGTTTTTCCCACGGTCAGCTCTACGTAGCTTCCTGAATATCTGAACAATCCCATACTCGGCGTCAACAGAACGCTCAATATATGACATCCCAACGAGCTGATGAGACACCAGAACAGTCCCAAGCCCGACATCAACAGTATGCTGAATATCTGGAATCTCAACGGGCTGCAGAGACACCAGAACAGTCTCAAGTTCGGCGTCTTCAACGAGTGACATACAATTCGTCCCAAAGAGCGACAGAAACCGTTGAAGCAGCAGAATCTCGCAGACGCGATGTTGTTGAAAGGGCACAACAACGACGTCAAATATTCACAAGAAACACGTGGGACCAGCGACGCGGGCCGGGACAGCTATTACATTATAAATTAACAAAAAAAATAAAAAACATGAAAAGCATTTAAGATGCGCAATGTGTTAGGGTTGACGGTTTTGCAGATCCCAAGAATGAAATCGTTTGAGTATGCGCTGTGTATTGGAATTATTAAGAAGATTTGAAGAAAGATTGTTTGATTGCGAGTTGATAATGTTAACAGTAACAAATTTTGAAAATCGAGGCCCCAAAAATATGCCATCGATCTGTGCAATTTTGGCGGTTACCTTTTTTGTAGACTAAATTGTGAAATAAAAGGAAATGTTTGCTAAAATTCGCTTTCTTGCTTGAATAAATAAGTATAATACTTTACTATAGTAAATGAAAAAAAAAATGTTCATCGGAAAACCTCTGTATGGCATTGATTTTAACTTTCCATTATAAGAAGACTTGTTTGGTTACATTTTATTTTAGATGTTATTTTATTTGTAGTTTAAATTTAACTAATGTACCTTTTTTTAATAGGATAGGACTAGCATTTGTAATATATTTGACGTCTATTGCTGAAAATGCCGGAATATGGAACCAAGCTCGGCATGTCTAGCATTATGAACAGATGCAAGAAAAAATTCAGAACTTGGATTTTTTTTTTTTTTTGAATAATTAGATAAATTATGGTAGCAATTTCTTAATTTTTAAACTAGTATTCCTTTATATTCAGTGAGTAGCACAAGCCAAAAAAATAAAATTAAATAAAATAATAAATAAATAAATATTTAAAAATTAAAAAATATATAAACAAAATTATTACAGTTCAGCTGAATTACATTTCAAAGTCAATACTCAAAATAATAAAAATAATTTAAAACAAAAGTAAACAATTTAAAACTGTACGCTTTTTATATACAGTAAATAAAACGGAGCTGTAATAACGCATGTTACGTAATTTATAGACAAATGGTAATAAAGCTTCAATTATTTATTTATTTTTTTTTTTTTGTAAAACGTGTTGAAAATTGGTTGTATGTGGTTGTCCTGCAGGCTACAGTGTGATTATATCTTTATGTTGGTGTTGTAGTGTTTACTTTTCTTTTTTTGCGACCTTTTAGCTGTAAATATGGTTGTCTTGCAACCGCGAGGTCCAAATTATTTATTTTTTTATGCTTCCACTACTTTTCCATTATTTACAGTGTGGATATATGTGTACATTTGATGCCCGATAACATATTCTTCACATCACTTTGGAATATCGCTCATCACTAATTCTTTCAAATTATCTGTGGTGTCGTGGTCTGTTTGTGGAGCGCTGCACAGTTGGACGTGCTTCCTCTTTCAAATTGTAATATTCCCGTATTTTTCTTTATTATTTTCTGTTTGAAAAAATAATATAAATTTTTTTTTCGAGGCGTGTTGAACTTTCAAACGCGCATAAAATTATACACACAGCTACACACACACACACAGGTACACGCATAGCAGCACAGCAACATGGCCGAGTTGCTTGTCTCGCAAGCGCTGCTCGCGGCTACAAATCCAAATCACGAAATCGTACGAAATGCGGAGGCACAACTGGGTGAATGGGAAACGGAGCCGGGTTTTTTTCCGATGCTGGCACGTTTGTGCGGCAAAAACGCCAGTGACGATATAAACGTACGCTGGATGGCCGCTGTCTATCTGAAGAACGGCGTCGAGCGACATTGGCGACGCAGCACACGCGTCGATTTGCCGGCGGAGCACAAAAGCGAAATACGGCAACAGCTGTTGCAGCATTTTCATGCGGAGGATGTGCCACAAGTAGCAAAGCAAGTTGCGGTGATCATATCGCGTATTGCACGCTTTGATTGTCCACGAGAATGGCCGGAGGTGGTGCCGGAGCTATTGAAACTGCTACAGGCATTGGATGTACATACAATACAAACGCAACAGCAGCAGCCACCGCAGCCGGATACGGCACAACGGCAGCTGCGCGTTTTACTTGTGCTGCATCAGGTATTGAAAGCATTATCCACACGACGCCAATTAGCCGAGAAGCGTCAATTCGAGGAACTGGCAAAAAATATATTCGGCTATATGCTCGAGCTGTGGACAGCCATGACAACGCAATTTTTTGAACAGGTTAACACACTAACCGAACAGCTGGCACGTCTACTAATCGAACGCATACACGTCATAACACGCACGCTGCGTAAACTAGTAATCTATGGTTTCAACAAGCCATATAAATCGGATGAGTGCATGAGTTTTTTTCCGCAGTTATTTCAACGACTGCGCCAGTGCCTTGAATTACGCTATGAACTGTTGCAGCGTATAGCAGCGGCAACAACGCAACAGCAACAGACTGCAACGCCACCAAATGTGCCACCGACGGCGGCGACGGCAGCCACAACAGAGCTGCGCGAACGTTTGGAACGTTTCACATTGAAAATGTTGAAAACACTCAATGAATTTCTCGATCATCAAGCGCTTTCGTTTGCGCGTTTTGTGCCCGTTGCGCTTGAATTTAGTTTTCATTATATCTTCCATGAGGGCACTGCGCTCATCTTTAGTCCGGCGCAAGTTATCAATTTTCCCAACTTTGCCATACATGCCATTAATCTAATTAAGGGCATCATACACTGCAACACCTATACCATACGCGCTAATTCGCCTAGTCATCCGATTGAGAGTGAGCTAGGCGTTACCGCATCAACAGCACAAGAAGAATTCTTTACGGAGGAACGTCTATCGTATATGTGTGAGAAAATTCTATCACATTATTTGCTGCTGACACAGCAAGAGCTTGAGGAATGGGCACAGGATCCGGAAAGTTTTGGCCAAGAGGAACGCACCGGCGATGCATGGCGTTTTGGTTTGCGTCCATGTGTTGAGACTTTCTATTTGTCTTGCTATACGCATCACTCGAAGTTTATGGTGGCCGAGGTATGCAAGTATATACGCAATGCACAGCAATTGCAGCTGAATGCCGATTCGGATTTGAAGACCATATTACTGAAGGATGCTATCTATAATGCTGCCGGGCTTGCTGCCTTTCAATTCTTTCACGAAGTCGACTTTGGTAGCTGGTTCGAACAGCAACTTATCAACGAATTGCGCGTGGAAGCGCCTAATTTTCGCATACTACGACGTCGCATCATTTGGCTGCTGGGCGAATGGGTTGCCGTGCAATTCTCGCGTGAAATGCGTCCGGTTGCCTATGAGGCGTGTTTGCATTTGATGCGCAGCGATGAGGATATGTCTATACGTTTGGCAGCTGCACGTACGCTACATGCGCTTATAGATGATTTTGAGTTTGCGCCGGAACCATTCCGTCCGTACTTTCCACCACTTTTCAATGCACTGTTCACGCTGTTGCGTGAGGCAGCCGAATGTGATACAAAAATTGCTGTACTCGGTTCCATGTCGCTGATTGTAGACAAGATGAGTGAATACATAGAACCGCAGGCAGAACAGCTTATAAGCTATTTGCCGTTGCTGTGGCAGGAGAGCGAGGAGCATAATATGCTGCGTTGCGCCATCATTGGTACACTGGAGCAGTTAGTGAAGACAGTACGTGATATACCCGAACCGATGAAGCCATTCCTCTACAGCGTTGTGCATTTTAGCACCGATTTGAATGTGAGTATTTTGTGTGCGAAAATGTGTATCGAGGTCTGTTAAGTAATCAGCGGCCAAACGAAGCAAATAAATGTCCCGACTGTGCGTGCAAATGCATGTAAGAGGTAGAAGTAGGCTTGACAAATAATATATGTATATATCAGCATCGGAAGACGAGTCGGTTTAGGCATGTCTGTCTGTAACTCCGTCCTTCTGTTTGAGTGAACAGCTCTCGGAGCCTATAAAATTTAGAGAATTCAAGATTTTCGAATTATTGACCCTTTTTTTTGGTTCCTCACTTTGGCCAAATATTTGGTTCTTTTTACTCGTCAATATACGAATCAAAGGCCCGAGAAAAAGTACGCCCCCCCCATGTCTCAAAAGGTTTTGCTACGCCACGGTTCGGAGTCAATATTTTCCAGCAATATTTTGGTACATACGAGTATATCCACCGATTCAATTAGACCACAAAACTAACTTACATCATTGCGTTTTAGCATGTGTAATTTTCCTTAAATTTTTTAATGTTGGTCTGCTAACTTGGTGCTAAAGTTAGCGGACCAAGCTGCTTTCTATAACATTCAAACATACATAATCGATTTTTTACACTTTTTATAAACATTGAATAGTGTTGTAGTAGCTGGAAGTGAATCCCATGTTGATGTTGGGCCAATGGAAGCCGGTGACAGTGGCGTGATAAGCCTGCAGGTGCTACCTTGGTTTTCGGATTTACTTGAAGTTATATATAGTAGCTTCTTATGGACGGACACTTGTATATGTAATATTAGGCCTTTTTCGCTTACTTCTAGTGCTAGTTTCGATACAAATCCATTTTGATTTTGTATTTCTATGTAGGTAAAATTTTCTTCTTAATTGAGCTTGAGCTAAACTAGTTTTGAAATTTTAAACTGTATGAATTCCATATTCTTCTGCCTCAAATATTTATTTGATGATGTTGCGCCGTTTACTTAAGAACTTTGAACCTCATAACTATAATTAATATTTACAATATTAATTTTATGTTTTTTCTACGACATATTATAAAATAGCAACCCTCGCACATCTACCTCATGGAGGATGGTATCATGCTCTGGACGGTTGTCGTCGAAAACTCTACAACGCTTTCACCGGAAATGTTTTCACTCTGTACACATTTATTGCCAATAATCGAAGCTACAACGGAATATCTACGCACTGTGTTGCATCTGATACATGCATATATAGTACTCGATCCGCAGGCATACCTTCAAACGTATGGCAATCAATTTGTCAGCTATTGCACGCGAATGATTGAAGATATACGCGCCGAGGGTATCGTTTCTATGGTGCGCATCTATGAAACATGCCTCAAGGCGGATGCTACATTTGGACTGAATATGCTGCGACCCGCTTTACCCTATATTTTCAATCAGGTATATCAGGGCAAGGAATATCCGATGTTAATGAGCTATTATCTAATGTTGGTAGCGCGTACGCTGTTAATTGATCAAACTATTTTTATGTCCATAGTGCAGGAACTGAAATATGAAGATGCGCTATCACGTATTATGGACATTTGGCTAGAAAAGATGCCGCTGGTAAACGACAATGAAAAGCTGAAGCTATTCTGTCTGGCTTTTGCTTCAATTTTCAGCAACAACGAAATGGTGATCAAACGTTTTCCGGTAATAATGCAAAATATAAGCGAAACGCTGGTTGTCGTTATGGAGGAAGAGTGTTCGGAGGATGATGGTGATGCTGCTAAAAATGGCGATGCAAATGCCGCAAACAAAACTAAACAGCCAGTACGTTATTACGATCAACTTGTCATACAAGATGAAAACGAATTGGATGTCACCAGATATATGGATGATTTCTATTATAAGACCTATCACTATGATCGTTACCGCGCATTATCGCTAAAAGATCCTGTACACAAAATCTCGCTAGTCGAATATGTTAACTGGCAGCTAAAGTCACTCGAAACACAGCTGGGCAATGAACGTTTTCAACAGTTGCTCAAGGAAGTATATCCGGAAGTGTTGGAAAAAATACAGATGTATATTAAACATTCTGTACAAAAGACACCCGTTGGTGGTAGTGGCGATGGTGGTGGTGTTTCTGTTGCTGGTGGTTCCAACGATGGTGCTTCTGGGGGTGCAGCAGGTGCCGATGCTGGCGGACGCAAGTTTGCTATTTGAGAGCAAATGACCAAAGTATAACCAGTCAATCTTATATAGTGTTATAGCTACTGCTGCTCTATATATATAACTAAACCACATACTATATTTATTTTATAGAGAATGCAAAATGCGACTTCGACGTTAACGAAGATAAAATTAACTGTTTTCGAGTGTTTTTTTTATTTAATATATAAGCGCGCTGAAGAATTGTTGTATACACTTTAAAGAAACAAAAAAAAAAAAAAAACGTTTTCAAATAATAAATTAATGACCAAAATTTAATTAACATAAACATGGAGACAATAGTTTTATTATAGATGTGAAACATCGTACAGTTGTTCCGTGGAGATATAAAGGATTATAGAACAAATGGCTTTAGTGGCTATTTTCAGGGAAACAGTACTTCATATTAAAAATGTTACATACCCCCTGTCCCAGTTTCCGAATTCGAATTTGTCCGGATACGAATAAATTTTTCGGTTTTCAATAATTTGACTTCGAGCATGTCCATTCAAAAGTAGATACAATTTTTTTTTTAAGTGAATAGGTGCGAATACTTCAATTACAAACAAAAAACCTTGTAAAGCAAAACATCAATTTCTATGCAACAATCATTAAAACGAAATCGGATTTTTTTTAAGTTATTCCGGTTTCACTTTTATATGACTAAAGCTATCAAAATTTTGTTAAATAATCCTTTATATCTCCGCAAAATGTTCCACTATAGTATCTTCATCAACTTTGAAATAAATGTAACGTAACGTTGAAAATGAAATTTGGTCGGGCTGTGTGTGTATTTAAAATGGAACTTATTCGTTCCATGCGGTTCAGTTGTTTTCATTTTGTTCCAATTTGGCAATAAAACATTCGAAGTGATGTATTTTTCTATATAGCCCCGGTAAAAGAAGAGGCCCCCACCCTACGTTAAATTCAAAATAAAAATTTGCGCGCTTTTAAACTTACAACAGATGCAGTCAGCTGTACAAATTTGCTTGCACAGACGTACGTATGTACACACGTGTAGATCTGTAGCGCCATGTTGTTTGCGGCGCCATATTGTGTGCAGCACTTGAAAAGCAACAGCAGCTGACGCTTAGCTTGGAAATTATAAACGAAAATCGTGTAATCTGCTAAAACAAATATGCCAAAGTCAGGTAGGAAATTCCTATCGGCATTACTCAAAGAGAGAGCCGTACATCCTAATAATGTAGAGGCCACCAAGCAAGAGATACACGAGGCTTGGGTGCGCATTGCGCGCTCCGTGAAAATTTCATATATAAACTGTCAGACAAAGTTTAAGAAAATGCAATTACAATATGCAAAGATGAAGTTGCAGAACGAATCCAATAACGTTGTATTCTTTCAGTCAATGCAAACGATTTGTGAGCTATTAGACGTAGAGCGGTGAGTAAATCATATGAAGATGAAATGCTAGATGATCAAAATATTTTTACTTCCCACATTTAGCAAAACACCAGCTACTAATGGTTTAGTTGGGGGCGAGTTGCCACAAAATGGAATTCGTATTGGAGAAATGGTTCAAGAGGCAATTGTCGAACAAAATCAGGCACATTCACCGGCAGTTGCTCATCAGCAGCAGCAACAACAGCCACAACCGTCGGGACTTGCTTTGCAGCGACAGGCACACCGTGCGCCGATAAGGAGCTACAATAATCGTAACGAACAACAGCAGGTAAGTTGAATATTAAACAGGGTGGCTGGTATTGAGTGTAACAACATTTTTAAAGTTTTCTAGAAATTTGCGTGTTAAGTGTTTAATATTGGTTCAAATTTCTCTTTGAGATCTTTCGCATTTTAAGACACTGTACCCCCAATGGGTACAGGAGTAGAAGGGTATATTAAAAAGACATCTCAGTTTGTCCGTCCGACCGTTTGTTCGTTCGAATACATTTCGAAGACTATAAGAGATGGAGACTTCAAGCTTAAATATTTGCGCGCATCCGTAATGCTCTCCGTTGATAGTGATGGCAATGGTATCGCCTTTTGCGAAAAAATACAGCCCGATGATGCCGTCGGCGTACTATACACAACAAACAGGGACTTTCTATGGATGTATTGCCACTTGTTGCACCTTATGTGGATTGGCATCGTCAAAAATTCGCCAATTTTGCTTGTTCTATGAGGCTTTGAAAAGTGTACATACACAGGTTAAATGGTTGTATTAGGGGTGTGGTGGGCGTTGCGAACTTGGTATCTTTCAAAATGAATATGAGACATCTGTGTATGTTAAGGAAAATCTAACAGTTTGATGTCTCTAGCTTTTATAGTTCCAGACTGACGGAATGACTGACACTCAGCTGTTGACTCAGCATTCGATTATACACTTTATGGGGTCCACCCCGCCTGATTCTGTCTGTTACATATATTCGCACAAACTTATTACACTCTTGACACTTCAGATACAGGGTATAAAAACAGAGAAAAAGGGTATAAAAAATGAGAAAAAGCTGTAATACTCTTTACACTTTTCATGGGAGCTATTTGTGGTGGATAAATCGCGATTATTTTGATAAGTTTTTTGCCTATTGTTATAAAATTTTACCATACAACAAATCAATATTTCAAAGATTGTGAAAATAGGGCACGTACAACCGCAAGGACAGACAGTCGGTCATAGCTAGACTCGATCGACTCGTCTTGTACATTATGGAGTCTCCAATGCTTCCTTTAAGGCATTGCAAAGATTGGGACTAAATTCTAATACTATTCACAATGCGTGTGAAGAGTATATTTATTAATTTTTGACTTATTATTGCAGCAAACAAATACAATGCGGCCTGGCAGACGGTTCTCGTATGGTGGTATGCTGAGTGGGTTCTCTTATGGTATGCGGACTGGACGACTCCAACGCAACGATGATGACTTTGTTGGATCATTGGTCCCAAATCTTTTAGACGAAGAGCGGTGAGTAAATCATATGAAGATGAAATGCTAGATGATTAAAATATTTTTACTTCCCATATTTAGCAAAACATCAGCTACTAATGGTTTAGTTGGGGGCGAGTTGCCACAAAATGCACCTGAAGCAATTCCACAAAATGGAATTCGTATTGGAGAAATGGTTCAAGAGGCAATTGTCGAACAAAATCAGGCACATCAGCAGCAGCAACAACAGCGACAGGCAAACCGTGCGCCGATAAAGAAGTGGTCAAGGCACAATAATCGTAACGAACAACAGCAGGTAAGTTATATATTAAACAGGATGGCTTGTATTAAGTGTAATAACATTTTTAAAGTGCATACGGACTGGACGACTCCAACGCAGCGATAATGACTTTGTTGGATCATTGGTCCCAAATCTTTTAGACGAAGAGCGGTGAGTAAATCATATGAAGATGAAATGCTAGATGATTAAAATATTATTCTGTTCCCATATTTAGCGAGACACCAGCTACAAATGGACTATTTCGGGACGAGTTACCACAAAATGAACCTGTAGCAATTCCACAAAATGGAATTCGCATTGGAGAAATTGTTCAAGAGGCACAGTTATCGCCAATTGTCGAACAAAATCAGGAACATTTAATATTTAGCGAGACACCAGCTACTAATGGTCTAGTTCCGGATGAATTGCCACAAAATGCACCTGCAGCATTTCCACAAAATGGAATTCGAATTGGAGAAATTGTTCAACAGGCACAGCCAATGGCAATTGTCGAACAAAATGAGGCACAGTCATCGGCAGTTGTTCATCAGCAGCATCAACAACAGCCACAACCATCGGGACTTGCTTTGCAGCGACAGGCACAACGTGCGCCGATGAGGAGGTACAATAATCGTAACAAACAACAGCAGGTAAGTTGTATATTAAACAGGGTGGCTGGAATTACACCGGACGTTTATTGGCTTAGACCTGCGACTTAAGGAGACCCCACAAGAAAATGTCTAACTGGGCAAATCGCACGATCCCGGTGGCTAGTTTACGTCGCCTCTGCTTTAAATAATCATGCCCTCAAGTAGCTCGGGAAGATTTTCAATTGTTGCATTAGCTATGTAGCACGGCGCTACGTTCTGTTGAAACCAAATGTCGTTCATCTCCATATCATTCAATTTGGGCCACAAGAAACTGGTAATCATCAACGGTAGCGTTCTCTGTCGATAGTGATGGAAATGGTATCATCGTTTTCGAAAAAATACGGCCCGATGTCGCCCTCGGCCTATTATTCACAACAAACAGGGACTTTCTATGGATGTATTGCTACTTGGTGGACCTTGTATGGATTACCATCGTCACATATCCTGCAATTTTGCCTGTTCATGATGACATTGAGCCAGAACCTCGTCGGCTATGAGAACTTGCCAGTGTGCATATATAGGTTAAATGACGGTAGTATGGGTGTGGTTGGCTTTGCGGTCGTAGTATTTTCAAAATTTGATATGAGTTATGATAACAGTTTGAAGTTTCTTGCTTTTATAGTTCCAGACTGACTGAAAGACTGATTGACGGACGGACGAACGGGTATATATCGACTCAGCTGTCGATGAAGATCAAGAATATATATACTATATGAGGTCCACCCCGCCTCATTCTGTCTGTTACATATATTCGCACAAACTTATTACACTCTTGTATCTTCAGGTAAAGGGTATAAAAACAGAGAAAATGATCGACTAGATCGACTCGTCTTGTACTTTGTGGAGTCTCCGATGCTTCCTTTAAGGCATTGCAAAGATTGGGACTAAATTCTGATACTATTCACACATTGCGTGTGAAGAATATAATTATTAATTTTTGACTTAATATTTCAGCAAACAAATTCAATGCGGGCTGGCAGACGGTTCTCGTATGGTGGCGAGCTGCCTGGGCGACTCCAACGCAACCAAGACTACGAGTTTCTTGGACAACAAGTTGTCTTCGATATGCAGCACATTAGAAGCGAAACGATACGCAGAGAACTGTTGTGGACCATTCAAAATGCTCTGCGCGAAGCTGTCTTGCAGGATGTAAATTCTCAACAAACAGCTGGCTCCAACAATGACAGCACTTCCTAGGAAGAAGATATTTCGCAGTAATCTCTGCTTGATGTGCTCGACAACAACGACGATGACGAAGAAGGTATTGCGTAGATGTTTCGCTTTGTATTATCGTTAATTTGAAATAAAATTACAGTTTTTGCAAAACTTGTTTGATAAACTATTCTTCAATTTCTACGACTTCCTTGTTATACAAATCTAGAAGATCTAGGAGCTTCTCTCGTTCTTATTCATTGTTGTTAGTTGTAATAAAACAAAATGCAATTGAATATCAACTAAATCCTACAATTATGGGTGGAGAACGTGTATATTAGCATATAGACTTTGAAAGAGGAATATCCTATTATAACAATAACCAAACGTAAAGAACAATAACTGAATGTTAAAGACACAAGGTGATTTATGGCGGCTAAATGGTAGTTTATAACGATAAGAAGATATCTGAGACTTCCTCGGCAGGTACCAGGTATTAAGAGAGTTTTAGGTACTTCGGAAGAGTTGTTGTGCGAAGAGATTAAATAAATAATAAAAAAATAAAGCAACAAGGATGCTAGGGATCGCTATTTATTGCAATTTGCATCAACAAGCTTGTAGAAGTTTAGATACTACATTATTGAAAGCCACATTATGAAATTCAGCGTAGGTGTTCACATTCGTTTTCCAATGCTACTGTAACCGACACTAGTTTTGGGTATCTGAACAAGCACGTTAATGTGTAGTCTGCTGTTGAGGATAGATCTTTTCTACTGGCAAATTGCTGTTCACTGTCAGTTATTATATTTCCAAATATACATATTTATTTTTATTAGGCTTTAGAATGAGGCTTTAGAATTAGGCTTGAGAATGATCTTAACATTAAGTATCGATACACACGGTTCGCCACTTGTTCAATGTAACCTCATTTCCACAACCATTTACTCACGACGTTCACTTGCGCGCGTAATCGATTTTCAAATGAGTGACAATAGCAACCCTTAAAGGACATACAGAAATAGGGTCAACCACTCTAGGTTGCCATGACAATGTAGTGGGCTAAGTGGGTGCTATTGTTTACAACTGGTTGGCGTTGGGTGTAAAAGCAACAAAACAGACAAAATTCTAGTTTCAAAAACAAAACACATCGAAGTAGCTCAATGAAAGACTTTTGTTTATAAACAAATAAATAAGTAGTTTTCAAAAGTAAAATGCCAAGTAGACAAAGTATTATGGTAACAGATCTGGATCGTTCGGATAATGAACAAACAACAGTAAAGCAAAAAACAAATTCTATGCACGGCGAAAAGAAAAAGACAAAAGAGCCTAAAGTGCTGCACACCATATCGGGTAATTTTAATCATCGGTCACGCAGTGTGGACTGTAATGTTGGCTTACAACAACATGGCAAGGCGGCAGCGCCGGAACCACCTGAACCGGCGAAGGAGCAAAGGCGCAGCAGACGACGCACTAGTGGAGAAATGCGCGTGCATGACTTGGTAAGTAGGTGAAAGTTAAAACGGTTGATGTAAAACTTTAATTTTTTTTTAAATATTTTTTTTTGACAGCTTCAAGCCAAGGAGCAGCAACTTACAAAGCTGTTGGAACGCGTTGCAACGCTGCACAATTACAATGAACAATTTGCCGCAGAGAATCAACAGCAACGCGCCGACATTGAAACGTTGGAGTACCGCCTGGCGCATTGTACGCGCTGTCAGAAGATTAGCGGTCAGTTAAATAGTTCGCTTAGCCAAAATAAAACGCTGATGCACGATGTGACTATGTTGAAAACACTTATCTATCGTTTGAATGTACAAATCGAACGCTATCAGGATAAATTACGCCTCAACCAAGAGGACAGCGGAGCTGGCGGAGAACGCCAGAAAACGCCAACGTCACCAGGCTGTGCTACTGCCGCAACGATACACGGAACTTCCACGTTGCCAGAATGGACAGCAACAACGCAACATACATTGACGCCGCTGTTGAAAGCCTACGATGAACTGGTTGCTGATAAAGAAGATCTAATAAAACAATATAGCCAAGAATTCGAGCACTTTACCGGCGAATTGAAGCGCACGCTGGAGGAGAATACGCGACTGTTGCGCGAAAATGAAACGCTGAAACGCGATGTGGGCGGCTGGCGTGAGGAGCGCATCTGTCTGCAGGCACAGCTCGAAGTTTGTCGCGACAAGGTTGAGGCACAAACGGGCAAATGTGATCTTGCCAGAGAGCGACTGGTCGAAGTGATGCATTGCTACGAACAGAAGCTGCAAGTGCTGATGCTGGACAAAGAGCATTTACAGGCGACATATGTGCGTTGCAAATCGGAGCTGGCTGCATTGAAGAGCGCGGCGAGTGCACGTGAAAAAATGGATCCACTAAGTACACCATTGCAGGAATGTAAAATCATGTTGGAACAGTTAAAGGACGAGCACAGCAGGGAGAAAAATAAGCTGGAGCTAAAATTTGATGAGCTGAAAACGCGGCATGAAGATTGTGCAAGTCTCTGCAATGAGCTAAAGCAGGAGCAGACAGTGCTGAAGACGCAACTGAATGAACGTAGTGTACTAATCGAAACGCTGAAGCGTCGTGAATCTTCATTAGCGCGCACTGCGGAAAAAGCAAAACGCGCGCGTGATCGTCTAAAAGCGCGTCTACGCATAGCATTACAATGGGCGCAGAAACTGGAGGCCGGACAAACGGAGGTGCAGAGCACATATGATGCTGTTCGTCGTTTGGAGTTGGTTGTCAAACACAAGGAAGCGCAGCTACGTGGTTTGCACGAGCGTAATGTAGAAGAACTGGAACGTTTACAGCAGAAACTGCAACAGAAGGATGCAACGATACGCACGCTGTTGCGCAAGAAAATGGAACGTCAATTGGATGTGGTGGGCACGGAAGATGTTGCCGCCGTTTAGCATTATGTGCCTCCGGCGACTGCGGCGGTTAAGCAGCAGCAGCAGCAGCAGTTGCAACAGCAGCAGACACCGGCGGCACTGGCTATGTTGTTAAAAAATTAGTGCAATCTGTAAAGTATACTCGTATATATACAAAAAAAAAAAGTATAAAATTTAAAAAGTAACGTAAAAGCTTTTATTCTGGTATATTTCCAGTGCTTTTGCTGCTCTTCAATGATTTTTCCGGCGTGCTCTTTTTTGTTTTTGTTTTTTTATTTAACCATTGCATTCGCTCCGGCGTATTCTATGCGCTCACTCCACTTATTGCTTTCAATATTTCGTAGTTGGTCGCACACAATTTCATTATTGCTGCTTGGTGGCCACTTCAACGCATTGCGCCGTACTCGCACTACTCCCCGGCTATACTGAATTGAGTCCCCCTGTTGCTCTTCTGTTGCGCTGTTGTGGCTCCAGCATGCTTAGCGCAGTCAGCCTCTTAAAGCGTACTTTGGGGTTTCGTATGTTTTATTTTATGTTTTTTGTGTTTTCGGAGCCATAAATAAATATGCGCCCTGCAGGTGGTTTTGACTTTGATGTACTTTGCTTCGTGCTTCTTGACTGCTGCTGCTGCTGATGCTGCTGTACACCACCCAATCACTTTACCAGAGCCAGAGTACACCTTTTTTTACCTTTTGCATAATTTCCAGGGCTTCGGAGTGAGTTCATTTTAAAATGCAAACTCGACTTATATCTCAAATTCGATGTATCTTTTGATTAAATAGAGGCTTCTATGGGTGAGATTTTATAAATTTGCATTAAAACATCGTACATGCATGCAGCTCCATCCAGACATATTGTAGGCCCCGCTGATCTCTGCATATACGGACATCTTTACGGATTTGTAAATCTGGTATTTTTTTATGTCTTCCAAGCAACATATCAAAAACTGTAAGAAATAATACAGCCGCTGCATCAATCATGAGAACATCATGCACAGAGAAAACTTACTGGAAATAAAACTATAATTGGTACAAGCTCTTCACAGAAGGACGCACAAGCACGTCATCAACCGATAAAAACGATAAGCAGTGAAGAAAATTGTTGTGGAGAATCGTCGAATCACTATTAAAGAAGGCGGTTGACTCATGCCACTTAATTTTTCGAATATATTGGGCATAAAACGTGTGGCAGTGAGATTTGATCTGAAATTGCTCAATTTTGACCTTGCTTCTTCGTGAATTTTTGGTCGAAAACCACACCAGAATCATGCCACAATCACCGTATTCACAGGACTTGGGCCCCCTGCTACTTTTTCTTGTTCCCAAAACTGAAATGACCCATGAAAGAACGGTGTTTTGCCACGATTAAGGAGATAAAGACTGGTTTTGCATTGAGTTTGTTTATGTAAAATCTACAATATGTAACCTCCAATATAATCTCCAAATATATTCAGATCTTAGTGATACGACTTTAGAGTCTTTAACTGATTTAAAAAAATTTTCGTAGTGTATACAAATATGCATATACTAGAGTCCTTAATTTTGTGCTTTCAAAACCGTAGTGCTTTTACCTGTCAAACATAGCTGATATTCATTTTCTTAGTTTATTGTCTGACAACGAAATGATAATGTAACATTTAAACACCGAACACCAAGTTTGCCAAATTGCTAAAAATCTATTACAACAAAATTTTCGTAAGTGAACAGTCCTATGGGTCATAAATATTTAAAATTCGTGCACTTGGCGCTCTGACAATCTTTAAATAACTTAAGAGTGGCCGAAAAAAAATTACTGTGTGGTGTTCATTATGATCTGAAGGCAATATTGAACCGAATTTTACGAAACCGATGCTGTATGAATAGCAGAGAGCTATAGTCGTTCGATAACTGATTTAAAAACCCAACACGTAACACGGCTATAACCTGACGAATGTCAGATTATAGCCGTGTTACTAGTCGAAATGCACAAAGGATCGACTGTTGCAACAGTTTCCGTAAACCGTCTTTAGTGTGGTTTACGAATTACCTTTTATCGTCTCAGTCATCTCAAAATGCCTTTCAAAGAGTAGTAACTTCAGTCATAGGAACAGGAAAAATTTAAATGGAGCCATATCAGATTAGAGATTGCGGAACTACACTAACGTTTTTTTTTTTGTTCTTTCAGATAGTATCGTACAAGATGTGAATATATGCAAGAAATTTAGCAGGTCTTGCACTAAACTGAACGAGACCCAAGCTCGGCTTTAAAAATTTTGCCAGTCAACGAGGTGAATGGATTACTAGAATGAGGCAAATCTTGTGTTTTAGACATTTTTGAGTCCCCTTAGGCTTGTTTAACATTTTTAATGCTTTAAATTTCATGCATACTTCGGAAAAAACGCACTAAATACTGACTTCTTTAACAAGTTTTTGCTGAAGAAAAGTGACGGACTATTCTCGAGAATAATATTAGTTTGATAATATTTCAAGCTCAATTCGAGATTCCGAAAACTTTTTGATCAGAAGGTAACTGGAGCGAAAAGTTTCGGCAAAAGTTACTTACTCCAACGCTCCACGCTAACGCTCCGCTGTACAGCCCTGGTATTTTCAAATAAAATATACTACTATAATTTTTCAATAAGCGTGGCGCTGGCTTTACTGACAGGTGTGTGTGTGTGTGTGTGTGTAGCGGTTTAAACGAAGACGTCGTGTTAATTTTTAATTTTTTATTTCATTTTTAATGCTGATTGCAATATTTTTGTACGCTACACTAGCTTAAATAGAGTACATTACAATGTATCTAAGATTTGACATATTTTTACACAGCGTTAACACTTAACTCTCTTGTTGTTGGCGCAGCACAGCAACACTGGCGGTAGGCTGATCTATTCGCTTGCTCTTTTAAATCTTTAAAGTTTAATTTTAAGGATTTATAACTTTTAAAAAGTTTAAACAGTCGAAGTAACCGTAGAACAATATTATGCATTAGATCAGACATATGTTCATACGCAATAGTCTGATATATTTTGTGGATCGGATTAATGGATGAGCAAGAATATAAAAGAAAAATTTATAATTTTTATGTTTGCGATTTATCTATATTTGTAAAACCCTAAATAACATCTCAATTTCCAGAAGATTCTGCAAATATTTTTTAGTTTTTCATTTGAAAATACAGTTCTGTGGAATATCAATTGAATAAGTGTAGTAGTTGTAATCTATTTTGTCAATAGTTCAAGAATTAATTGAAGAAGCTTACAAGAAGTAGTCTGTATAACCATTCCCATTTTTCAAAATAATTTGTAACAAAAATGTAATAAATTACTTCTACTACTACTATCTTTGCCCATCACTGTTCTTACTTATTTAAGAACTAATTTACGTTTCGTCTATAATTATGTCAAAGATATATTCATTACTAATAATCGTCTTAAGATTTTATTTTCTAAAATTTCTCAGACCACCATACCAACCATCTTTGCCCCTTTTGTTTCTTGTCTTCTATCGTTCTATTTTTTTACATTTATAAAAATTATTTGTCGGTTAATGCTTCTTATTGTCCTTCCTTATATAAGTCCTTCGTTGTTGCTAAGAACGATTTTTATTGCTTACAGCTTATTTTGTTATTATAGGAGGTGCTTTTTTATTTTGTATTTTTTAATATTGTAATGTTGTAGCCGATGTTGCTGGTTGTTGTTTATTTTGGTTTCATAAAAAGGTTTTTTATGTAGTAGAATAAGGCACAATGAATAGCACAGGATTTACTGCGTAGGAATTATAAGTAATGTAAACGGTAAATTTGTAAAACGATGACAGGCAAGAACAAATAGTAGCAGAAACAGTAAAAAATAAAACGAAAGCGTTCTTCTGATGGTATTAATTTCTCACAGAATGCGATTGCAAAATGCCAATCATTTATTTTTTTTTCTCACATTTTTTGTTTAATATTTCTTATTTCTCTTTCACTCGTTTTATTTGCTGTCATTTTATGTCTTCAAGTTAAAAGGACAATAAAATGTTGCGAATTGGTTTTTTATTGTGTTGCTTTGATTTACAATCGACACAATGTTCATTTGCGTAGGTACTACACAGAAATGGGGCGATTTAAAATATGTTCGTAAAGTGTATTAATAAATTATTTGCTTCAAAACCTAAGCTAAACTTCAAATATACCCACTTTTTCACTTTTCTCTATAATTTTGTGTGTGAATAATTATGAAAACATCAGTGAAAGTGTGCCCGTTTAATGATCAGTTGCACAGTTTCAACATTTTTTCGCTATGGTGAAAAAGTTGCCATTCACATGTGTTTGTGAAAGCAACAACCAACAATCACTTGTATTTGTAATGTCTAATCGCATTATGTACTACTATGCCAGTCTGAACTATAAAATAGAATGAAAAGAGTTGTATGTGAGATATGACGGAAACCTGTATTGTGCGGATTAAAAACCATTCAAAACCATTTTGTTTTGAAAATTATATCATTCAAATGGCCTCTGTGGCCTCGTTTACAAAACTCTATAAGAGAATTCTAATTTTGTTTTTTTTTGTACAACAGCTCATCTGGAAATTACGCGTTCTGAAAATATTTCCTGCAACAAATCCTATGTAACGTCCGATGTGCGAAACGTTGCTCTACCTTGTTATGTCGTCCAGGTACATGTCATCTAATTGATGACAAAATAAAAGTCAGTTTTAATGACTTACCATTGACAATCACCGTCTGGCCATTCTCGTTTCGGAAGATGTATGGCCCAAAATCTACACCAAACTATATGTTTCTCCGCATGCAATGGAGACTACTCATTGAATAGGGGTTAATTAGTATTTTGCCAACGGCTCGAGCAGCTCACAAATGTCCGTTAGGAAACTTATCCCCTGGGTAGCCTCTGAACTCTCATTCCGATGTGAGCAAATTGTGAGAAGGCAATCCCCTAAATTAAAATTTGGTATGCTGAGTTTCGTTCCCGCTACCGCAAATTTTTTACCACTGAAAACGTTGATGACGATGGCGTTGGAAATAACAGGTCTGCGCCTTCCTACGGCTGATCATGACAAATAAACTGTTGCGCCAAACAAGTAAGTAATGCTCTGTTGGCCAGCTCCAGTAAACTTTCTGTACAGAAATTTAAAAAGGATGTTTATAATATACTCTCCTTCTCTCTCTCTATCTCTCTCTATCTCTCTCTCTCTCTCTCCCACTGTCTCTCTCTCGCTCCCTTTAGCTTTATATCATACTTTACTGCTATTTACGACGCTGGATCTCCGGAATATATTAATTTTTACGAAGTAAAGCATTTCTTTACCTACTTTCTTAATTTTTGAACACTTAAATAAAACTTGAGGCAAGTTTTAAAGGTGTTTAAATGCTCATGAATATGTGTACATATACAACTACATATATATTTGTATCTGTGTGAATATTGCTTTATGCAAATCAGTGCACAGACACACACACGCCAACGCAGGCGACGACAGAAATCCCTTTTAATACTTCATTAATATGCCACGTTAGGAAAAAAATATAAATAAAATGGCGGATAATAATCAACATGGCTGTCAGTTAAATGTCCGGCATTAACAGCAAATTTACCGTTGCAAAGTGAAATGTTGCGGAAAATTTCAACAAAAAAAAAAGGGAAACCAAAAAAAAAATTCGAGAAAATTACGCACTTCATAAATGCAAAATGTATGACAAAACGAAATTTAAATGCAAATTTGCATTTACAAATTTTTGTATGCGCATTTATTTAGAGTTATTTTTGCTTCCTGAGTTTCGTCCCTCATGCTTAAAACTTATTAACGCACATTTTGGCATTCCGTTCGTGCATATTCTCTGCCAAAAAGTGGGCGCGGAGGCGTGGCAACTGCAAGACACGTACTGTCAATACAATAATAATAATAACAACAGCAACAACAATGAGAACAACAAGGAGAACAACTATGTCGTCGACGTTGACAAGGACCTGTGGGAGCATGCAAAACAAAACAAAACAAAGCAGCGCACAAAAATACACAAAACGCGGCCTCACTCAATGCGGCGATAGTTGTGACTGTAAGTGTGTGTGTGTGTGTGTGTGTCTATCACCATATACAGCAATTGTGTGTGTGTGTTCAACTTCCTTGCTACGTCTGTATCTCCAGAGCCACCCACATGCAGGCGTCTGTAGCGCGACAAAGTTAACAGCTCATTTACCGACAACAACAACCAAGCCGACGCCGCACAGAAAGCGCAATGTCAGCCAGTACCGTAAGCAACATGTGAGCGGAAGTGGCAAATATTTCTGCAAGGACGAAAAATAAAGTGAGAGAGAAAGGACGTGGGTTCGAACGGAAGGACAACAACGACGACGACGACGACAACGAGCAGCGAAAGTGCAAAGCACGAAGGCCAAATGAAGAAGTCAGTAGAAGATTCACACAACTAGTTTGTATGTATAAGTGTAATGTACAATTCTGTACGAAAAAATAGCAACACCCTACACTACACTACACTACACTATACACTACACTACACTATGTAAATAATTTAATGCTTAAAGTCTTTTTCTCATGTTCATATCAGTATGTATGACATAATTATCAGTTTGGATGGTCATTTGGATGAAGCTTTGGAGAAGACCATGATCGCTGTGTCGTTCGCATAAGTAGCTATGGTCGTATTTGTCATTTGAGCACACTGTATAGGCATGTCAGACGTGTATATGGTGTACAGCACTGGCCCAGGCATACTACTTTGAGTAACACCCGCCTTGATCGGCAGAAGTGTTGATTTACAGTCCGTTACTTCCACCATAAAGGTTCTGTTCTGAAGGAAGGATTTGAGGATTGAATATTGAATATTACGGTGCTGGAACAAGTGTTTTGATTTTGTGCAAAATCCGTTTGTGTCAAATTCTGTCGAATGCCTGGCGAACATCAAGAAACACCGACAAGCAGTGCCCTATTTTTCTCAAAGGCGTCTAGTATTATTTGGACTATCCTATGTAACTGTTCAGGTGTGCTGTGCGGTTTATTTTGTTCGATGGAGACATTACCTTGGTTGGGAGGTGCATTTGTAGTAGAGCGTCAAGAAAGGCGTTCATGCTTTGCACATTTCGAAATCTCAAACAGGGGGCATAGTTGTATTCACTGCCGCTTCAAAATGCTTGTCTATTTTAATCTTACTAATACCTACGAGTACATGTACATATATTAATAGACAAATCGAGATTTTGTGACGGCAGCTACTCTCTCGGTGTACAACCGATTTCGACAAAATATACAATTTTAAAGGAATTCATTTGCAGATGTTGGGAATTTTTATATTTTTTTATCAAAATTGGTTGAATATTTTGTGCGTAAAAGGCTTAAGCAATTGTCACTAACACAACGTATCAAACATACATAGGCTTTGTACGAAATGCAAACACACACACACACACAATTATAGAACGATAGCATGCGAGCAGTCAGTTACAAGCTGATAAAACTCTATGAGCGCGAAAGAGATATTGCGAATATCAATATTACGTATTTTACTTTGCATGCGCCTCGCTCTTATTTTTGTAACATTGTTTCTGTTTCCAGTTGCTGTGATTGAATTTAAGACTACCATTCGTCTATGCTCGTAGTTGACTTGGCCTCTTCGTCTTCATGCTCTCTAAAAAATTGGTTTTCGATGCTCTCGCGCTGACTTTTCTTCAAATGAGCGCCACCCACATAGTGGTTTTGGTAGATAAAACGTTAGTTTTTTGTTTTTGCTGACCACATAAATACTGATTTAAATATTTAGGTGCGTGTGTAATAATATCAGGGTTTTACTAAAGTTAATGTTTTCTCTGGGTTTCAAAAAGTTATGCCTTATTAATGCAAATATTTACCAGGTTTGTATGTTAAATGTATGTTAAATACCCTCGAATCCAATCGCTCTCCTATTTCATCTTGCCGCGTTATGTGATCTATGCGCTGATATGCGTACGTATGTATGTGTGTAAACCACATTGAGCGCACGACAGAAAGAGAGAGAGAGAAAGAGAGAGAGAGGGCAGGAAAAACATTGTGAGTGTCCTGAGACTTCACTTGAATTTAGCCAGCACAGCTGATTGAACATTTGTTTTGAATTTGCCAAAATAAACAAGTGAACACGAGATTATTACTTCAACACACCATGGTGAAATATATACATGGTGAAAATATATGTATTAAGGTATGTGTATAATCGCATGAATTCATTATGCTTAGTAGGTAGGGTGCATATGTAGCAGGGCTTTGTGCTTATCTGTAAAAAAGCATATAAAAACTCAGTGTACTTTCAAAGCGATACCTTTAAGTATATGCATATAAATGTGAAAAACGAATTGCGAGTGTAGTATCCAAAAATGTTCCAAAACTGCATCAGCATTCAGGGTTTGTCTAGAGTTATTGTCAGTGGCGCTCGTTCACAAATGGTCGCTCACTCAGTCTTCTTCGATCATCTGGAGACTAAGTACATACATTTTCGGTAAATTCGTTTTCGTCTTCCGTGCAATGAATGTCGTTCAGATTTCGGAGGATTATCGTACATAAACATCACTAATTCAAACGTATCTATACAGACAAAGTTTCGAAAGTCAACTGAAACTGCTAATTTATAATTTAGAAGCAAATAGTTATTTTCAAACGTTTATAATCTTCATACTACGCAAGGCATGAGTGGAACTATTGCGAGTAAACTAAAAGCTGTTCCAGCAAACTAAGAATATCACATTTCCTATGTGCATAAAGAAGTAAGTAGTGCAAACTTTGTTCTATGTACAAATGAATTTCAGTGCTTAAAGGACATTTTGTAATATATATGCTGACTACATTCAATGGCTCAAATGCAGTTGAAAAAAAAGCGAAAATAATCTTAATGAAAGTGTTTCCACTATTTCGAATGTAATTGTCTTTTTATCGATGGTTGGGCATTCGTTGTGCATGTGTATGTATATCTCCTTCTCTCTCTATCTCCATTGCTGTTTTCAAGCGGAAACTTAATTTTCAATGTATTTGTGTTCTTTGGATGGCTTGGATGTAGTCCTGCCATTTTGTCTGTCGACTGTAAGAAAGCAGACGCTTATATACAAATTTACCGTTGTCGACATCGTCGTCATTGTTGTTGTAGTAATCTTGTGCAATATTTTGTTGTTGTTGTTGTTGTTGCATAAAGGTCGCCAGCTCAGCTTACCTTGTGTGTATAAAATTGCTTTTAGCATTTAATGTGCGTACAAATATAAGTACATACATATGTACCTATACAAACATACATACCTAGACACACACTCACACACTCACACACATAAATATATTAATGCAGCAACTTGAGCGATTTACTCAGATAGGCGGACAGACAGACAGACAGACAAAACGCAACCCAATGAAATATTCTTAACTAAAGATGCTCAACAAGTGTGCAAATATGGCGAAAAATATAGAAAATGGCAGGAGTGTATTCGATTGGTAAATTAAAAAGAAAATAGCTAAAAGAAGGAATGGTTTATATATAGTACTATATGTATATAGGTAAACACTGCTTCGGTTACTTTCAGCCTAACTACCGTCCATGCATTTTCCTAACAAATTTAACATGCGGTACGACGTTCCACCACCTTTCGCTAGCTATTCGCTAGGGAATAGGGGTTAGACAATCGCCTGAAAATTATTTTATTTTATTCTATTCTTTTTCTTTTATAAAAAAACTAAGACTGGTGTTCGAACCATAATCCCATAATCTTCGTATCATTCCGTTCTTCACACATAATGTGGGTAGTATTTTCACTCATAATTATGGTTTATTCTGTATCAGTGTTAGTCTGTTTGTAAGCCCAACTATCTGTCTTCTGTTTGTGACAAAGAAGGCCCTCAGATTTTAAGACATTAATTGGGTATGGAGATTTCCTGTTATGTAAGGAAATATCTTCAATGATTTGGTTCAAAAATCAAGGAAACTTTTTGCGAAAACTGCTGATAAACTGTGAATTTCTGCGATGTTTCCAAAAAACTCTGTCTGTATTCCAAAAATTGTGCACAAATTGGCTTCGAAACCTCACTTTGGGCCGATATGGAATCATTTTGATCGAACTTATGCTTCAGGGGGAGACGATTAATATAGACCCTAAAAGCTGATGAGAACCATTTTAAGTAAACGTAGGGTAATGCTCAAGAAGGCAGTGAGTTAGACTAACTCGATTAAGACATCTTGAAGCACTTCGCACATTTCCCTGATTTAATACATTCCGACTTTAGTCTTTTCACCTACCCGAAGACTCACATGCGTGAAAAAAATGTTCAACTGACGAGCAGGTGAAACAAGAGGCCCTGAACTTGAAAAAGGGTGTGACAGTAGAATTCATTGCACTGAACGGGAAGCCAACTATGTATGTGGAGAAGTAACTGACGTTTAGTATACCAATAAAATTCTTTATTTATACGGTAAAATTTTTTTTATGTATTCAAAACCATAATTTCGACTAAGATATTTAGAGACAAAGAAAATGGTCGGCCTTATTAAACAAGTAGCCAATCAATAAGAGAAAGCGTAACCAACATTTTTTTTGATCACACTTTCAAGGATGCTCTCTGTGTTCAACTGACCAGTGTATCTTAGGTGAACTTCCCCAGTTTTTTGCTAGGGGCACTTTTTGCCTTGCAACTACATTTGAGACATTAAGCCACAATTATACTAGTAAGAAGTTGTGTTTATATATATTTCTTAAAATATTTTTGGCGCCCAACAATACGCTTCTTATGCCCTTCCGCTAGCTATTATGGAATAGATGAACTTCACAGATTAGTAAGCCTTGATTTTTGCCGGGTACACTTGATGTCTTGTAACTTAATGTGAGACCATAAGTCATAGCTATAAGTAGATATTTCTGCAATAAAATATTTGGGGCCCAACAAAGCGGCTACTTACGCTAATCCGCTAACCATTGTGGGTTTGCTAAACTTTGCAGATTAGGAAGCTTAGCTTTTTACTGGGACACTTGCTGTCTTGCAACTGAACTTGAGAATCTATAGTTATAAGCAATATACCTATATAAGTATGTAGCTGTGTATTAAAATATTTGGCGCCCAACAATCCGCTACTTGCCCTAATCCGCTCTGCTTTAGAAAGCACTTTCATTGTTCTGTACTTTAGATAGCAAGTTCAACAGTTATAGCCCAGGTAAAATGCCAAAGTGACTGAAACAGCAAAGTCATGCAAACATAAAAACAAACAAACAAACAAACTATGGTATAAGAAAAACAAAAACAGAAATTTACATTTTCAGTTTGCGCTCGACCAGCTAATACTCATACCACAGAACAAAATATCCTTTCTAACTTTTGCTAACGCATGTCTATCTTAAAGTCTATCGTTGCCTGCTGAAGTTTTATGTACTTTCATTTAAAAGATTATATTGTCGACGCATTGAACTGCGTCGGACTTCAGTCTTACGTTGGTTGGACTTGTCTAATGTTAATTCCAGCGTCAAGTTCTGTTCACCTTACCTCGGGATGGTTCAAATATTTGTGCGTGTGTAATTTTTTTCAATTTTATTTAAATTTGTACTTGCATTCGTTTTTTTTGTTTGTTCCATTTGCTACAAAATGTTTCATTGAAAATGCCGCTAATGCTTTTTGCCACACCGCTTTTGCTCCTTCGCAGGATCTGCTGCTTGACTTGCTCTACGCTATGACGTCTGCGCTCGGTTTTTCCTTATAAAATAAACAATGTCGTGCTTGCTTCCTGTTTCCTTTTCTTCATTTTATTCTTTTGGGAAGCCATTTTTGAAAGCAGCATATATATGGGTGTGTGTGTGCGTGTGTGTGCATGTTAAAAGGAAGCGTACGACAACCTTTTCTCATTTCTTTTGTACGCATTATGACTTCCTTTTTTGCGGCATTCGACAACAACAACAACAAAGACGACGACGCACACTTGTTGCGCCTCGCATACGTGCTCCTTCTTCTTCGGTTTGTTCTTCTTGTACATTCTTTCTTTTTCGCGGCTCTGCTGTTACCTTTGGTTTTGTTGTCGCCATTTTGTTGCCCCTTTTCAACATTACCTTTTTCGTAAAGTAATTTCATGGCTTCTGCCTGTCTGCCGTTCGAACACTCATTCGTTCGCCCTGACTGAATGTCCTTCTTCTCTGTTCCTTTGCTGCTTTCTGCCGTTCGACTCATGTTTGATTTTGATAAGACATTTTCACTTTAACCTTCAGCTACGCGTTTCATTTTGTAGATTGCCATGTTGTATGTACCTACCCACCTATAAATGTATAGAAGATTCCATCCAATTTTGTACAACATTGAATATTGTATAATATAAAAAAGGACTATTTCCCTTTTGAAACTTTCTTTGTGAAGTGAAAACCGGGGAATATACTTCACTAACAATCCAAAATAGTTGCAGTTTCGATTTGTAGTTCATTTAATGAAGATATGCTTACTTTGAAGCTGGTTTTTGAAGCTGGGATATACGAGTACTTGACTGGATATACTAGTTCAACCTTCACTCTTCTTTATTTTCGAGCTATTTCACGATACTTTTTTCGGTCCCATTCATTCGCACCATGCTTATCCGCTCGATAGTGAGTTCGGCATTAGGAATGGCACTAGCTCGAAGTGTGTTCATATGTGAAATCCCACAGTGGGACTCTTCTTTCTTCATTGCAACAGAAACGGACTATTCTCTTTTTATAAACGTTGATTTGATCTCAATGCAAAGAGATATAGCAACAACCAATATATAAAACTGTTTCTTCTACTCAACAAGTATTACTGTAGCCCAGCTACAACGAAGCACGTGCTCTCAATTGCAATTTGGTAACCATGGGAGAAACCAAAGGAGAAATGGAGAAATCATAATTTTCTCCCTGAGTTTAAAGTGTCGTTCCGATTTCACGACCAGTGTAGTGCTTACCAAGCGGTTGTATTAGCAATTCAGAAAGCTACTCACTATCTAAGGCTATATTACTTCTAGGAAAGACCACCGTATGAATACCACATGAAAGCAGCCAGGTGTACCAGGATGTTTATTCTTAGATAACGTAACAGAGATACGAGTATCTACGATATAATAGAAGTCAAAACCATTCTGAAGTTAAAAAATCTGATGAAGAGATTTAGGTAGGAAATGACTCAAGAAGAAGTTCCAATAAGATTGTGTGGCATTACAATGGCTCAAAAGTAGTCTATGTGGCGAGCAGTCATATAGCGTGTAACACAGTAGTCTAACATAACATAACATAGATTAGCTTTCACACATTTTTCTTCTAAAACTTCTTCAACCAGAAAAAAATCATCAGCTTATTGATGATGTAACAATCAATTCGCATAGATTTCTTGTTCTAGGCGTCCATGTGCTGGCAGTTCCTTCGCAAGTAATTGTGTTTGTAGCTCAGTGCCTCTGATGAGGATTTATACTTCTTATTATTTTAGGGAGCTGTCAAAACCAATTGTATGTTCTGCTCATCGGTTGAGTATGATTCCAAGCTAACCACCTCCTAAGCTGTCTTGAAGGTGTATCTATTTTTATTGTTCAGCTTCAATTTCAATACTATGCACCATATCTATGGTCAATGTTTTGGTCTTGCTGATTCTGGATTCAGAGGATCGCTCTTATCGCAAACGTCTAGCGCTTTGTTGTGATCTTTTTCTGGCTAGTTGAGTCTGCGGAGTTGAAGAACATGATTTCTGAGGCTCATGCTGGTTTCTTCTGTTGAGGTCTTTGTCTAGCAGGGATGAAGAAGCTGGAAGTAGAGGATCGTTCTTATTTCAAATATATGGCCTTTATCCTACTAAATAGTTTTGTTTGCTCCCTAGTTAAATTTGGACAATTGAAGAATACTTCTTTCAACTTTAGAGGATAGTTCTTGTCTCTAATATAGAGGCTGTTCGGCTACTTTTATTTGCGCTATTAAAGAAACTGGAAACTGAGGGCCGTTCTTGATGTCTAGCATGAATGAAGAAACTGGATTCAGAGGGTCGTGCTTGTCTCGTATGGTGCACATCCTACTGATTACAGTTCGTCCCTTCATGTCTGCATTCAATGGCTGTCAAACATAAACTTAATGATGCAGATTGCTCAAAAGTTGACCTTAGTCTAATGATAGATGGTACTTCTCCAGAAAAAATAACGTATGTAAAAACTACAAGAGCCATCCGAAGACAGGTTGCGTACTTCTGGGACTAACCTTGTACTTGTTTCTTATATCGGGAATTTTGTCTGTCTCATTGTATCGGTAATGAAAAACTTGAATACTAAGTGTATCTCTTGTATATTATGTGAATGTTATCGTGAACTTTGTTTTGCTGTTTGTGTATTAGAATTTGAAGAACAGGCTTAATAAGGCTCATGGAAAATGTCAATTCCAAGCCACTGTTTTACGGAATTACCCATATGGAACATACATATAGCAATATGACTAGCCTTCATTCATTTCATTTCACGCCCGTACCGCTATTCAACTCTCCTCTTCTCACTCAATCATCATTCAGCACTCTATCCGCCTTAGTCCTGCCGTTGTTTGCCTGCTGCTGTTGTTATATCTGTGTGTAAATAAAATACTTCAAAGGCAATAAATCGTTATTTAAATTTCATTTTCATTGCTTAAAGTTTATTTCGTAAATTCCAGTTACGCTTGCTGTCTGCCTATCTAAGGATATCTACCAGCTAGCAGCCCCCGAAGGCGCACTACGTTTTCCATAGCGAAATTTGTCGTCATAATATTTTTCGGCATAATTCGCCTTCTCCAATGCCTTCGCCTTCTCCAAAAGAAAAAAAAGGGAAAAAATGTATACAAAATGTTGCTTATGAGTCTGTTGAGCCGTAATCGAGAAAGAGACGGAATGAGTGTATTGAAAAGTCTTTCAGCTTTTGCATTTGTGCTTAGTTAGATACATATATACTTAGATACCTTTTGTAAATATGTAAAGTATTTCTTATAGTATGTATTGTGAAAGTATCGTGTTCTCCTGTGTTGTGCTTATTATCCTTGTGCACATCCTTGTCTAATCCTTGTTAAGTTCTTAATCGATTTGACTATTTAAGCAAAGAAAAAGCGAAGAATACTTTCATAAATTATTTAAAGTGTATCAATATTTGTGTATTTTTTTTCAACGGAAAATCAACAGGGAATGTAGTTGAAGTCCCTGAAGCGGAGCAGCGTGTGAATGAGCACTAAAAAAGATATAATGACACTCTTCCTGATAATGTTAATATTGCAGATGATGATGATGATTGCAATAAAGTTATATTATATTTCTTTGTCGCTTTGAATTTTCTTCACTTTTCACTTTTCGCTTTTATTTTTATTACTTTTTTTCCCCGGTGCCATAATTTTCTCATTGGCTTTAGGCATTTGCTTTTATTGAACTTTAAATTAGTTTGATTTCGGACGCAAGTTAATTGTAAATGTCAACAAGGACGACTTTGATGGACATGGCAATGATAACCACATTGATGGCAACGTCAACGATGATGTCTCTAATGAAAAAGGCATCTTTTTAATGAGCCTACATTGCGGCAAGCGCTTGAAAATTCCAACAAATTGACAGCGCGTCGGTGTTGGGAAGGTCATTTAAAATGGTTAGCGTACCGGAATGGCATAGAAATATAATTTATGTAGCGCACCATAATACCTGTTGAAGCGAAAGCGTAGCACTTTCATTAGCTTATTATTTAGAGCGAACGCGCTTCGAAATACGATGCTCAAGGAGGCTTCAATTTTGTAAAGCGCTATGGAGCATCCGCTTTTCATGCGGCTGTGCTAATAAAAGTGTAATTAATGGTTTTCAGTGCTGATTAATGACTTATTTTCTGCTGTCTCTCATTTACCTTGGTGAAGGCTTCGGAAAAATACCTTCAATAAACTAATTCTACTTAAGACTGCAAATTTGTGTGAAAAACTGAGGTTCATATCGTTTCAGTAATAATTTCCGGTTCTTAATTTCTATGAAGCTTTTTTTTGAAATAGACTATTGTTGCAATAAATCTGCTAAACCATAAGAAAAGAATGGTAGAAGCATGTTAAATTGGACACCATATTCTATAAATCATCAAATTATTTCATCACATTATTTCTTATCTGCAGAGCTTCACTGATTAGAAATCCGACATTTTTCGATTCGGCAGACCAGAGTTTGGGTGCTTCAATACTTCAACTGGCGCTACAGTTTGTAAAACATAATTTAATTTTATAATTCCAGATGAAAACACTATCAACCCTTTATAAGCTCACGGTTTCGTATTTTGTTTTTTGTTATTTTCTAACTGCCCTACAAATAGCTCCAATAAGAAATATACTTGTAATGGTATATACTTGGTATATACTTGTATATACTTGGGATAATTGAATATTCTTTTTAAGGTTTGTATGCCACGCTACCACCCCTTATAGTCGGGTTCATTTTATACACATCATTTGCTTAAATCTATATTTATTATAATTTCCGAGTTCTCATTGTTCATAGAGGCTGACCCTCTTTTAGGGACGGACATCTATATCCACTCGAATTTTGATGTTGTTTTGTTTTGATATTTACAGTTAATGGAGTTTGCCACGCCTTCTATTTGGTGCTACATATATTTGCAGAAATCGAATATACAATTTTACCCTTTGGTTTCTGCACTTATTGCGAATTTTATATGATGTAAACATGAAGTTACTGTAAAGAAAACACTAAATAGTAAAAATTTCACCCATAGTATTGGGCTTACGCATTAATTGATCAGCTCGACGAGACGAATCGAACTAGCGATGTACGTCTTCTGTCTGTCTATCCGTTTGTGATCCATCTGTGTGAATCTTAAGCATTCTCCCAGATTTCGGTATCGATCTGAATTCCGCTTTGGAGGCTTTCTATGTTCCATTTTTAGAGATAGTCCACATACACTTTGTGGATTCTGCAGGTAAAACTTTTTCATTCTTAGAGCTTAGCACATTAATTCTTCAAATAATCAATATAGCATGTAAGCTCTACAGAAGTTAATGATTTCTCTGGTTTTAATGACAAACGATTGCTTGTTCAAAGATAACGGTACTTTTTCCCATATTTCTCAGACGGATTTGCATCAAACAGTTTGCGGGTCAAAAAAACTATTCATCTTACGGGGCTATCAACGAATCGACTCGTTTTTTGGTTTTCTTATAATTAAGTGCATGTTGTTCCTATTAGAGTTGGCGACGAGTTTACGATCCGTACGAACTACGAGCTGTATTATGAGATCGACATAGTACAGCATATAAAATAGCAGCGGCAGGCTATCATAACCGGATGTACCCCGAAGCTCCAGCATGGAAGGTTTACATGTGGAGGACGTCCAAGCCTACGTTGGAGCAACCATTTGTGGGAGGACCTCACCAAGCTTTATATTTCATATGACTGGTACCGGCGCATAGAAGACTATAGCGGCTGGTGCATATTCCTACGTGAGGCCATGAGCGATGTTTGTTTGTACTATCATTTAAGTAGGTAAATGCTGCTCGGCCAGGCCAAAATGTACCTGGAACCTAGGACAATCGGAAGGGGCAATGTCTGGCGAAAACAGCGGTTGCGAAACTTTCCATTTGAGCGTTCCAAGTTGAACTGTTTTGCAATATGGGTCTCTGCACGAATTGAGACCCTTTTTAAACCACTTTAAAAAAACAGATTGTTTTCAATTCGTTGGGATATTTTTATGTATGCGATGGGATCCATGAGAAAATCAAACTCACAAATTTGCATAAACATGTATATGACATAGTTATAGTCGATTTTGTGGACGGTGTTTTTCTCGCTTGCGAATAAAGCATGACCTGGAAACATGGATATATTGATTACGATGCGAAATTGGCTAATGGAGGCCATGTTATACGTAATTTTTAGAAGACGTTGAATTTAATTATCGAGCTGCTTCATAAAGCGGCATTTTAACAAAAAACTTGCGTCAGGTTGTGCAGAACCTGCGCATGTAATTGTATTGCATGCGCAAGTATTTACCAACCTATTTTAAATACCGACAATTCAGGATAATAATTTTTCAACATGCATTCTTCATAAGCATATAGGGAAAGAAGAAAATAAAGTAGCAAAAGTTACGTTGCATAACGGGGTATTTTATTTAAATTAGAACAAGCTAGAACTAATTGTGAATTATAAGTAATTTGAGTTTAAAATAGAACTAAGTGCTCTAAGTGCTCTAAGTATTGTATAAATGTGAGACAACCTGATATGACTTTCAAACATTTTACGTGTGTATGATAGCTAATATTGTACATAGTATGTACATCTGTGATTCTCACTTAAGGTATTCTTGGCACAGTATATAATTCATTGCAAGTTTATTCATTTTTTTCCTACAGATGATTAAACCAAAACATTTCATGCATCATATACTCTAATCACATGGCATTTTGTTTGTAAACACCATCGAACAAAAAGAAAAGCCACACACACATATACACAGAGAGAAAAATGAACGAGTAAAGCGAAAACTTAACTAAACTTAATTATTGAACTTTTCACATGATTGAATTTTTGGGTAAGAAGCATTTGTTAAAGTGACTTCATTTGATTTAGTGCACACAGCCAGTACGACAAATGATTGCGCCATGAAATGGCGATGCAGATTACTTTATTGACAGTGCCGCAGGAGCTAGAGCCGGAGTTACTGTTGGTTTAGTGAAGTGTAAAAAGCGACATTATTAGGACATGCTGATTGACGAGCGAGACAACGACAATGGCGGCGATGGCATAATGATGATGGCGGCAGCGATAGGATAGCATAGTAAATCCAACATTAAGAATTACGATAATGAAAAATGGGCGGGGTAGGGTGTCCTGCATTATATGTGAGTATGCATATATATACTACTTACTTACCTACTTAATGCTTATTGGCGCGTTAATGCTTTACAAAGTACTCATGAAAGCAACAGCTGAGCGCGAATTTAATACATCATCAACAGGCGCTGCTATGATTGTGCACAAAAACAAAAACAGAAAAAACAAAAGCAAGAAAATTAGTGAGGAATGCCCGTGATTGTACAAAAACAATCTGACTTTGTACGGGCTCATTCATCAACGTAATTCTGACAGTTTTTGTTTTGCAACAATATGCCACACTCTTCGCATGTTCAAGTGGTACGTAGCTTCATTAGTGTATAGATCTATACGAGGGCGCCGTGTTAAGTATTCGGCTTTGGTCAAAAAAAGGCAGCTTTTTTTTTTATTATATAAAATGTAATTTATTTAAGTAAGCAAGCAGCGATAGACTTCAAAACTCATGCCGTTCGGAAGATATGTTAGATCAAGACACACAAAATATTTACCTACATCACCTATGAATGCTTAAATCGATCCAAGTGTACTTCCTCTCAGTAATTTTTTCAGCTTTGGCCACAGTTCCCTAAATAAACGTGGTTATTTATGAGGTTAGTCACCTTAAAACTGAAAAAAAGCTTCCGGCATCAACGCCGGCACTAGTCGTGCTATTTGTGGCTGACGTCACTGTTTGTACTTTCTTATGTGATAACTCAAAAGTTGTAAGAGTGAAAACGAATTAAAAAACGAGGGCAAGCGACAGAGCGAAAGCAAATGAGAGAGAAGCGAGATAGCCGTTTGAAAAGGGCTTTGTCGCTTTGCTTTTGCATTCTTGTTTTTGTTTCAGAATTTTGAATGATTTTGTGGTTGTTTATGTAATATTTCTGAGTATATTTATTTTTATAACACTTTAATATATACTACACCAGCTGATACCCGGCGCATTTCTGCCTCTCCACCTGTCTCTCCTTCCCTCTGTCACGTCTTCTCTTGCCTCTTTTTCCCACTGTTCCTCCTTCCCCACGCCCCCTTATCCTACCACCCATACCCCTACCCATCTTCTTTGGCAGCCTGTCTAACCTTTACCCCTCCTATTCCCCTACCCATCTTCACCAGCACCCTTTAATTAACATCCTTCCCATACCTCCTAATCTAATTCACCTTGAACAACAATTTACACATTTTTCTTTGTGTAGTCCTGCTGAGGAAGCAGAAATAGACCTTGTACTTGATACACAATACCAACATAGCCAACTTATGTCACCAGTAACACTTTCGGAGGTTCAAGCTGAAATAAAATCAATTGATGCAAAAAAATCGAAATGATATGATGGAATAGATGCGTAAACTATAAAAGCGCACTCAAAAAATGTCCATCTTCTGCTTGTTCTCATCTTCGACGTTTGCTTGAGGCTTAGCTATTTTCCCACCCAATGGAAATGTGCGGAGATAATACTAATCTCAAAGCCTGGCAAATCTGAATCTGAAGTTTCATCATATCGACCAATAAGTCTGCTGGGAATATTTTCGAAAATATTTGAAAGAATATTTGCTCGTAGAATGCTTTCACTACTTAATGGCGTTATACTTCCAAATCATCAGTTCGGGTTTCGGCGAAGGCATGGCGTACCGGAACAAATCCATCGTATTGTAGCAGAAATACAAACAGCATTTGAATGCAAACAGTTGGCTGCGCAGTATTTCTTGATGTAAAACATGCATTCGATCGTGTTTAACACCAGGGATGTGAAAAGCTATACACTCTAGAGTTCCTCAAGGCAGTGTATTAGGGCCATTGCTTTACACGCTTTATACTGCAGATATACCTGTTTCAAACTGCGACGAAGTAAAATTAGTTACATATGCGGATGATATAGCCATAACTGCTAGAGCAAATTCTGCCATTGCCACAACACGTCTTTTAAAACTTCAACTGCATCGTATAGAAGCATGGATGAAAGAATGGAATATAGCAGTAAATGCAGAAAAATCAGCACACATACTATTTACGCTCAGAGGAAGTTCTAGTCCTATTTAATAATATATTGATTCCTTTGTGTGACGCTATCAAATATCTAGGCGTGATATTAGACAAAAGACTAACTTGGAAAAGTCACAGAAAAACAAAAAGAAAAACCGTTGAACATTAAAACACAACGTAAAGCTAAAATCTGGCAACACCATAATAAAGTTTGACATTTTTTTGCATAAACGTACTCACAAAGTTTTGATGTACAATTGCTATTTGTTTTGTTTACAGTGAGTTCAGAAAAGCAATTTGGCCAAAAAAATGGAAATTTCAAGAGAAGGTTTTCGGTGGATTATCTCAACCAGAATGTGTCAATGAACTAAGTTCTTTGTATGGCGATAAAGCACCATTAAAAACCACAGTATATCGCTGGTTTAGTGAATTCAATCGTGGTCGTAGTTCGGTCGCCGACGAATTCAGTGAAGGTCGTCCAAAATGGGTTGTTGTGCCCAAAAACATCGATGCAGTACGTGAACTGATAATGCAAGATCGTCATGTGTTATATCGTGAGATAGAGGCATCCTTGCTCATTAGTTCCACTTCAATACATTCGATTTTGCATGAACACTTAGCTGTAAATAAAATTTGCATAATTTATCAGTCGCTCAAAAAAAGGCTCGCGTCGATTGGTTTAAGGAAATGATTAAAAAGTTCGACCGTGGTGCTTCAAAAGACGTGTTTAAAATCGTGACAGGTGACGAAACATGGATATATGCGTTTGAGCCAGAAACAAAAAGGAATCGACCGTGTGGGTATTCCAAGACGAGCCAAATCCAACAAAAGTTGTTCGTGGAAGAAGCACAGCGAAGCAAATGATCGCCTGTTTCTTCGGCCGAATGGGTTATGTGTCCACTGTTCCGCTTGAGCAACGTAGGACGGTCAATTGTGAATTTGTTTGCCGGAAGTCTTCGGATAAATTCGTAAAACCATCCACCAAAGACGAATCCTTCTCCATCATGACAATGCGAGCTGTCACACATCTCGTCAAACAAGTCTATTTTTGAGCAGTCAAAACATCGAATTAATGACTCATCCTCCGTACAGTCCTGATTTTGGCACCCAATGACTTCTTCTTGTTCCCGAGTGTCTAAGATAAACTGCGTGGTCAACGATTTACGAGCGTCGAAGAAGCAGTTGAAGCGTTCAACAACCATGTTTTGGAGGTGTCTCAAGAGGAATGGAAAAACTGCTATGCCAAATGGTTTGAACGAATGCAAAAGTGTATTGATCATCAAGGGGCATATTTTGAAAAACAATAAAGGCATTTTCATTTAAAAATGTTTGTTATTATTTGCTATTCCCGAAATATAAATAAATAAATAGTAGCCCTCGTAGCAGTCACTTTTCCAAATCATATCATTTCATATAATATATCAACTAAAATCATTTAATATCATAAGTCATTCTGCTTCATGATTGCTTTTTCTGTTTTTATAATTAATTGTTATTATATATAAGTTACTATAACATTTGATTATAGTTGCTACATTTTGGACTGATTGCAAATTAAGTACACAATAATAATAAAAAAAAAAAAATTTTGCTCACACTATATATACTCGTACTTACCTCTATACATAGTTTGTGTTCGGTTCTTTTCAAATACTTACTATTTTTTAGTTGATATTATTAGTTGCTTTAAAAGTACAAAAGACCTGCGCTGTATATTGGCGTCATAAATATTTATATTGAAGTAGTAGTATTTAATGTCAAGTCTTACAACTTACGACTCTCCCCCATTACGCTATCAGGCCAATGTAACACAATGACTCAACAAGTCGTTTCAATGAACAAAAACAAAAACGCCATCTTTTTTTTTTTTGTTTCATTTACAACAAATACATTTTTATTTATTTATTATTTATGTATGTATGTATTTATTATTGTTTTATTTGTTATTGTATTACAATACGTGCTAAGAAAAAAATCATTATTCTGGATTATATTCAGCATTATCAGCAAAAATTTTCATAAATTTCCAGCGAATTTTCCCATACTCTTTTCTTTTGCTGTCAGCTTTTTGTGTGTGTGTGTGTGTGTGTGTGTGTGTGTGTGTGCCTTCAGTTTCATATTCCTGACATAAAAGTATATGGTATACTATAATTTTTGCTGTTTGATTTTTATACCATGCACACATAGTGTGAAATGGTATTATCAGTTTGTCTGAAAGTTTGTAACGCATTAAAGGAGCCATCGTAGACCCCATAAAGTATATATATTCTTGATCAGCTCGACGAGACGAATCGATCTAGCCATATATATATATATATCCGTCTGTCCGTCTGCCTGTCTGTCTGTCTGTACGTCTGTCCGTCTGTATGTTGTTGCGCATTTTTTGGGGACTAATTTGTATGCTATCCAGTTGAAATTTTGCACATATACTTCTTCTTATTGTAGTTTAATAGAGTATCAAGATTGGGGTAGCCCCCATACAAACCTACTGCCCACTTTTGACTTTTTCTATGAAAACTTCTTTATTCAAGTCAATATTAGGTTGAAATGTAATGTGGTGCCTTTTTATGGTCAGCCGCTTACCAAACATAGACTAACCGGCTTGGCCCGCCCACTATTTGAGGTAGCTCCCATACAAACCTATGGTCCACTTTTGATTTTTTGTAAGAAAAACTCTTTTATTAAAGTCAATATTAGGTTGAAATGGTGGCGAAATGGTGCCTTTTGAGAGACAGCCGCTAAACATACATAGACAATTGGGCGTGGCCCGCCCACTTTTTGAGAGAGCCCCCATACAAACCCACCGTTAAATTTTTTGTTTAATATGAAAAAATCATTCATTTAGATCAATATTAGCTTGCAATTTTAATGGACAACCGCTTCATATACATATACAAAGGGGCGTGTCCCGCCCACTTTTTGAGGTAGTCCCATATAAACCCACAGTTCACTTTTATGCATTTGTATGGAAAACGTCAATAACAACTTGAAATTCGATATGGCGGCATCTTACACATCTACTACATCGCTTCATACACATCTACTAGTGAGCGTGTACCACCCCCTATTTAAACCGCCACTTTTATGTATTACAATACTTTTTAAAGTTTCGTGTGAATGGTATTAGAGCTTCGGTTCAACCGAAGTTAACATTTTTTCTTGTTGAAGTTAAGTTTACTTTTAGAGCATGAGTTCTCTTTATATTTCAAGTTTAAGTTTTTGCCTTTAAGGAAAATATATCTAAGTATAGGTACACATAAAAATATGATTTCTATTTAAGCATTTTGTTTATGTTTTTGTTGTTGTTGTTGTTTTGCTATTAAGTTGTATAAGTATTTGTTATTATTTTTTAAATATTTAATAAATTCGGTGGGCAATATGTTTGCTTTTTAAAATTTAGTTTTACTTTTATAAACATTTCTAGTATAAATGTCGAAAAAGTATGAAATGGAAAACAAAAAGAAATACATATAGTATAAATTTATGCGCTCAAGTATGTTTCTAGTTGTTATGCTATACCTACACGGCGTATGTGCAATTTTTGTAAACTTTACGCATACGCAACGTTGCACTTATGGATTTTTTATTACTTTTTAATTTCAACAATTTGAGCGCTAACAAATGTTCGTTAAGTTGGTGTTGTTTGCTAACATATAAAATGAAAAATTTTAGTCAATAGATTGTTGTATACTGAAAAGGAAACAAACTGTCGCAAAATTTTCTAAGGATTTCAAGTGAAGCCAGTAGAATTCTTTCTTGTTTCAATTGATTAATTATTTCTAAGTGGTATCAACGATTTTAGATGTAGTTTGTGCTATCGACAAAACAAACTGTTGCTACTGTTGAAGTCTAAAAATGACACAGATTCTTGACTAAATAAGCAAAAATTATTGTACCATAACTAAGAAATGGTTTGTTAAATACTCTAACGATTTGAATGGTAGAAAAGTAACTCTTTGTGCCATCCAGCATGCATTCTCCATCTCTTTCCTAAATGTCCTGGCGAGCATTGTTTCAGTTGATGTTCTCAGCAAGAAAACCTCAAAAACTATGCACATCTCCTGGATTCCTAGTCTAGCAAAAGAAGATGTTGGGATACGTCGAGTAGTAACAACAGATGTTCAATTCTCTCTGCAGACGCTCTACCATCCGATTGAAATTGACCCAGACTGGTGGATTTAAACCGAACCGGTAAACCGAATCGGTAACTCTTCTTCTGCTTAAGTTGGCTATCGCTGCCAAGTTTGAGCGGGATACGATAATTAGTCTAGGTTTGTCAGCTGCTTGTTTACAACGCGAAAAATTTGTATGTCGATTTTAAACATGAAAAAAAAAAATTGAACAACGAGTTTGCTTGAAATTTTGTGTTTCCAATGGAATAACGGCAACGGAATCATTTAAAATGTTACAAAAGTGTTTTGAGGACTCTACTCAATCGAGAACGCAAGTATTTGAGTGGCATAAAGCATTCGATGAGGGTCGTTAAATCGCAGAAAGCTTGCCTCATGCAAGTCGTCCATCCACCTCTGTTAACGACAAAAACATCGAAAAAGTGATGGAAATTGTGCTCGAAAATCGTCGTGCTGGCATTAGAAAGATAGCAGAGACACTCAACATCTCTTATTGATCGACTCAACACATTTTGGTTGACGTCGCCACCAGACTCGTACCAAAAGACCTGATTTTTTTGCCAACGTAGCTGGTGTATCTACATTCATCAAACGTATCATTACTGGTGACGAGACGTGGCTTAATGAACCGCCCAACAATCTAGCGAATGGTGCACCAAAAATGAGCCGTGGTGTGGTTAACCATGAATTCGTTCCAGAAGGTCAATAAGGTGTGTACTACTTGGCCCTTTTGAAGCGGTTACGTGAAGCAATTCGTCATAAACGGTCGGATTTGTGGGCAGAAAGTTCATGGATTTTTCACCACGACAATGCACCGTCACATTCCAGCTTGATTGTGACAGAGTTATTGGCCAAACAAGAAACGAAAGTCATCGCACAACCACCGTATTCACCAGAGTTGGCACCCTGTGACAGTTTTCTGTTTCCGAAACTTAAACGCGTCATGAGTCGATTGAGGACATAAAAAAAATTCGCTGAAGGAACTAAAGGCTATCCCGGCCGAGGTGTATAACAAGTGTATGGATAATAGGATTAACCATTGCCATGCTTGTATTGACTCAAAAGGAGCCTATTTTGAAGGCGATAATAAAGATTTATATTAAAGTGGAAGAGTTCGCCTGGAGCAAAGCTGAAGAGCGGTGTAAGAAAACTTTTAGAAATAAAAAATTCTCATATTACACAGAATAGTGTGCACATTGTTGGTAATCATTCTAACTGGTCATTCTGAAAAAACTAAGCATAACCAACATGGCCACTTATGGGAAATGCAAAAGGAACAGGCAGTCACGAAAACTCTGGAACACCTCATCTGCAACTGCCCAGCCATAGCAAAATCGAGTTTAAACTACCTTGACACCTTTGGGTACGCTTCACTGAAAGAGGCGGTCAGAAGGACTCCCAATAGGCAACTGGCATGCGCCAAATTCGCAAAAATCCTCCCGAACTTTAAAAGCTCCAGAACGACCCCCATCATCGGCCTCACTAAGTATCATATTGGGTTATGTGTGACCTTAATCAACGGCTCAGTAAGCACAACCTACTCTTTGTGCCATCAAGTTCATGGGCACAGTTTGTTGTGCTGCATTTGGCATAATTTACTTTGATTAACGTTAATATTCAAAATCAATCAGTACGTGTACGAAGTTTCATAAATTGAGTTATGAATTATTCTCTGAACAAACATATTCCATAGATCCTATTTTTAAAATTGAAGAACAATGAAAGAGATTTAACTTTAAGAACTGCGCTAAAATAAACTTCTATTCTGATAAACTCGATAAATGTTTGGAATTTGAAAGAGACAAGTTATAGATTTCGAGAAACGTTGGAATAAGTGTACTGAGCTAAAAGAAGGCTATTTTGAGATTAACCAAAGAACTGTTCATGGTATAGATTTAATAAGTAGCAAGACCACCCATTGAAGCTGTTCCACAAAAGTTAACTACAAAGGAAGAGATATGCTTTGACTTCAACAGCGTCAGTTTACTTTAGAAATTGCAAGTGTATATAAATATATAGAAGGCAAACAGACTTCACAAAAGTTTTGAGCACATCCGAATGTTACAAGTTTCTACAATTGCAGTAGGACAGTAGGAAATACTTTTAACTTCTTTCTGTTACTGAATGACAGAAAATCAGCTGTTTTGCCATTCACTATTTGCAACACTAGAATTAGCAACACGAGTTGTCATGTTGTGAGGACTTTTTCTCTTCTTTTTGTGTAGCAATAAAGCAACACAGATAAAATTGTATTCAAAACAATAACTTTCAGCATTATATGCTGCAATTGCTTGAAAATTAGCCATTTGTGCAATAAAAACAATAACCAACACAATACAACACTGATAAAAATGTTAAGTGATGAACATGATGACATTTAGTTTCAGTTCAGTTTATGCAGCAACCCCCCACTGAAACTGCAACTGAATAAATGTACAACAGAAACTGAAAATCAGTTTCAGTTTCGTTTCAGTTTCAGTTTCTGTTGTATGCGACAACAGGCCTTAACTAGAGTAAGTTTTCAGACCGGAAACGTGCCAGAACGGACGTTAGCTGATGACCAGTCTGGCAGTTTGAATTATGTATGTCAGTTTGCAACACTGCTGATCAATTGGTCTTCAATCAAGCAGAAATTCAGTGTTGTAAATATGTATTAAATTATTTTACAAAACCAGATTCGTATAGAAAATTTATAATGTTCAATTAGTTTCATTCGCGTTCGATTTTAGAAGCAACAGTTGAACTGAATTTAACGCTATTCAGTGGTGAGCAGAGTTTAATTTTTATTTTTCTTTTCGAAGGAGCGCCTAAAGAATATACTTCGTATCAGGACAAAATTTATTACACTGATTTAGCGCTGTGTGTTTATTGATTGTTTTAAATTATATTAAGTTTGGATGAAAAGTCCAATAAGTTATAAATAAATGATTATTAGAAAATTAAGAGAATGATAGAAGAAATAACTTATTCTATTTAAAATTTATTTTCAAAACCAACTTACCGAACTTTTCTTTCGGATGCTCGTATATGCTGCATATGCAATAGAAAAACTAAAGTTTTAAGCTTTGCAAAAGCTGTTTGAGTTAACTACACTCAGCTTTTTTTTGTTTAGTTTTCTAATGCTGTACTTTTTTTACTTTTCTTTTTTGCAAATTAAAAGTTTCAAATATTTTTTTGTAGTGTTGTGAAACTAAGAGAGGTTTGGCAATTACATAGTTTACTTTGCAGCTGTGTGATTGTCTACCAAATATATTGTTCAACTTTGCAGTATCTAAATTTAAAGAAAAAACAATATAACATTAATCAAAGTCGTTGTTGCTTGCCAATTAAAATAATTTAGTTTGTTTAGCTACTCAAGAGAGGGGAAAAAGAAAAAAAAAAAGAGAAAAATAGTGTTGTAAGGTTTTGCTAGTACATAATTACTTTTTAAGTAGCTTTAACATTGACTTTCATTTTGTACTTTTTTCTTTTTCCACTTAACAATATAAGTATGTATAAGAAAATAGTTTTTACTGCGCATTAGTTTAACAACAATAATATAGTTTATAGTTTTTTTTTAATTTGTCTTTACATATAGTACAAATCTTGTTTAAAATATAAGCGTATATTTAAGAAATTTATTAGAATTGAGACTACGTACAGCCTCAAGAACTCATTTTATATAGTTTCTCATATGTGTATATATTAAAATAGTACATAAATAGTATTTGTAATAGTTGTATTGATATATAGTACATATATAATATAGTTTTTTATTTATTTTATATATATATATATATATATATATATATATATATATATATATATATATATATATATATATATGATTTTTATTTTGTGTATATGTATAGTTATTTAGTAAATTACAGTCAACATTGAACAGTCATTCCGATATGATTTTCAAATGGAAGAATTTGCTACTTTGCATAGAGTACAATTATAGTATAATATCTTTATGTATATATTGTATTGTATATTTATAAATATTCTTAGAGATTTTGCTTCGTTTTACAATAAATATTTGATTTTGTAGTATTTCATAATAACACTATACACATTGTTTTGTTTTATTTTGTTTTATTTTTAAATACGTACTTTTAATGTGTGTTTTGCAACACTTGTTTAAACGTAAAGCTTGCATAAAACTTATTTAATTATATTTGTTTAATACACACATATATATATATATATACACATATATATATATATATATATATATATATATATATATATATATATATATATCTGACTAAATAGATTACTTGTTATCTGTTTTGTAGCAAAAAAATTGACTGAAAATTGATTATACAGAGTTACTTTAGTCTACTATTAGCTAAGCAATGCATAAAACTAATTGAATGTGTTGTATATTGATTTTCTATCTTCCAAATACGGAAATTGAAACTATTTAGCTAAAGAAAAGGCTTAAATAAATTTTAATCTTAAATTTAACGTACGTTAGCTGCTGATCAATTTGGTTGATGACCAGCTGGTCATGTTTGCTCTGGCGTCTTTAATTATTGTAATTTTACAACACTAATGTTCAGTTGGTCAACAGCCAGGCTGATCGTAAGTGTTGTCAACATTAAAATATATGCCGAAAACAGTTTCGTATTGAAAATTTCACAGCTTCAATTAGTTTTATGCATGTAATTTATTTGATATCCCCTGTTTTATTTGATTATATAAATATGAGTATTTCTTATAACGTTCTAGTATACATATATGCTTTGTTTTGCATTTTAATATAATTTTTTAATTTGATTATCGAAATCAGTGTTGTAAAGTAATTTTTTTTTACACTTTTGTTGCCTACAATAACTAATTTTCACGCAATGTCAGTAAATTGAAATTATTTAAGCTGTATACATCAAGACTTTCGCGTATGCTAGATTTGTGACCTTTTTTTTTTTTTTTTTCAAAGTATGCCCCTGAAATACACAGACTGATAAGCTCATTTGCACACTTTCGCATTGAAAATATCCGCAAGCCAGACTACGTTTTGCAAAATAAAAGCACACAAATTCAAATAAAGTAAATAAACAGACGCACAACCACACAACTTCGGAGGCCTGACCAGATCCATTAGCGCAATGACTTTTCAAAAAAAAAAAAAAAAAAAAACACATGCAAATACTACTTGCAGTTTATGTTTACTTTTTTTCGTTTTTATGCCATTCACACATAGTGTGAAATGGTATTATCAGTTTGTCTGAAAGTTTGTAACGCATTAAAGGAGCCATCGTAGACCCCATAAAGTATATATATTCTTGATCAGCTCGACGAGACGAATCGATCTAGCCATATATATATATATCCGTCTGTCCGTCTGCCTGTCTGTCTGTCTGTACGTCTGTCCGTCTGTATGTTGTTGCGAATTTTTTGGGGACTAATTTGTATGCTATCCAGTTGAAATTTTGCACATATGCTTCTTCTTATTGTAGTTTAATAGAGTATCAAGATTGACCCGCCGCGCCCACTTTTTGAAGTAGCCCCCATACAAACCCACCGTGCAATTTTGTGTGTTTTTATGAAAAAATCCTTCATTGACATCAATATTAGCTTGCAATTTGATTTTGTAGATTTTAATGGACAACCGCTTCATATACATCATATACAGTGGGCGTGTTCCGCCCACTTTTTGAGGTAGTCCCATATAAACCCACAGTTCACTTTTATGCATTTGTATGGAAAACGTCAATATCAACTTGAAATTCGATATGGCGGCATCTTACACATCTACTACATCGCTTCATACACATCTTCTAGTGAGCGTGTACCACCCCCTATTTAAACCGCCACTTTTATGTACTGCAATACTATTTAAAGTTTCGTGTGAATGGTATTAGAGCTTCGGTTCAACCGAAGTTAACGTTTTTTCTTGTTTTTTTTTGTGAAATAAACTCGCTTCTCTCTATCTACATACATACAATCTAGCTATCTATCGGATGGCGTTTGTTTTTCTTTTTGAAATACTGTTTCAACTGCGGCTTTTGTGCTAATCTTAATGGTATTTCAAATATTTCTGTGACTGTCTGCCTGCGCCTGATAATAAATTTGTTTACGACTCGTTTGTCTTTCCCACTTTTTTTTTCGATTTTTTTTTTTTTTTTGATATTTTGAAGAATTTATTGTGGAAAAATGTTTTAAATCAGCGTTTGAACTCGTTTAGTTTGCATTACTTTTTCTGACTTTGAATTTTAAGCGATTTAATTTTGATTTGAATACATTTGGCTCAATACATAAATGCAAATACGAATATATGATATATATGTATATATGTATAATATAGCAAAATACAGCAAAATACACACTGAAATACTGAAATAGTACATATGTAGTTGATTTCATATTTTGATTACGTCTTGTTAGAGTTGTCTTGCTTTTTGTTTTTTTTTTTTTTTGATTTCTTTTTTTTATGATAAATTGTAAATTGTTTAGAGTACATGCAGATTTTCACAGCTCTTTGATTTCGAAATATCGCTAAGGCAAATTTTTTGTAAGATTTCCTTTGCCAGGTGCAGAGATATGTGTGTACGTGAAGTTTTCATTTTCGATGAGGTAGCTTTCTTTTCGCGTTTCTCCTTCAGGCGCATCTGTTTGTTTGTGTGTTTGGGAAAATAGAATAAAACGTCGATTTGTTTAGCAATTTGGAAACACGGAAATTTAATGCATTAAATAATTCTTTTTTTTTTAGTAAAATTTTAATGTTATAAGTACTTTTTAAAAATTTTAGCGCTTACCAACACTACATCTCGAAGGGCTTTACGCTAAATGGCTATCGTACAGTTACAATGTTTAGTTTACACTATATTCTAAACATCTTTATTCATACCAGCTATAATTTTTTTTGACTAAATCGTACATTTATATTGTCTCTTGTTCAAAATCTGTAAGCCATCTTGATATATTAATAACAAACGCATTCGTTTTCCAACACTACTTAAGTAATTCTCTAATCAATATGGCCTATCTTATCAATAGATATATATTTCTATTTCAAAAACTAATTAAATAAAAGAAATTTCTCACGCTAGCTGTTTCTTTTCGGAACTTCACTGTGAGTGTTTGAAACTAAAACATAGAGTCACAGTTTAAAGCAAGCGACCAATAGCCGTAACAAAGTGTAAACGTTAATAAGGTATTGTACAAGTATTTAAGCATTACAAATACTGTAGGTCATACTGGTTAATCAAGTTCATTATTGCAACGCGTCGTTGCCAGATTAAAAAAAGTGCGTGTTAGTTTATTGTTTCTTTACGAAATCGTTCACATACTTGTATGTATTAATACGAGTATAGTGTGTATATTAACATAGCATGCCAATTTTGCATGTTCAGTACTGTCTGTTCATAGCTTGATAACTTACTGCTATCGAAATGGTGAAGTCAAGTTGGTAGCTCTAAAACTAATATCTTTGAAATATATTTATTGAGAAGTCGAACAAGGCAATACCTTTTAACAGTCGTGAAAATGAAAACTAAAATATAGTATGGAAAAAAGGAGCTATAAAGATATATGCAAGTCATGAAACAAGCTCAAAAATATACATTACTTTTACTATTTTTAACACAGCTAATAACGTTTAACAACACTAGTTTGAGCTATTTAAATAGTAATTTCGTAATTAAAACAATAGGTGCTCTGTTCAACACTATATTCTAAAGCTTTTTACTGAAGTTAAAGTAGCAATGAGTGCGCCACTTCTTGCGAAAAAATAAAGCTCAGAAAAATCAAAATTGTTTCTTTTTGAAAGGCAACTAAAATTCTGAAAACTTACGTTTGTAAAATGGATATTATTTCAGCATAAAGTATGTTGCTACGTAGTTATTCCGACGATAGTAAACAAATTTTTTCATTATTCTTGAAACACTTTTCCTGCCTAGTAGTGGACCACCGATTTTTCTCATCAGCAAAAATTATTTAAGCTGAGTATGTGAGAAGAGGAATTCAATGCTTCAGATAATTTTTGTAAAATTGAAAGATTGAATTAAAGATTGAAATTTTACTGTATTTATTACATTTCGTCCTAATTTGAAGCCGTAAACAGCTTCCTGATATAGTTAGATATTGTCTCTAGTTAACCGACGCTATATTTGATTGAGAATATAAATTTCAGTTTATTCTTTATTCTAATCTAGCTGACGTGAGTACCCTTAGTTATATTATAGAATCTATTTTAGCCACACTTCTCTTAATTCCATTACACACAACGCCGTTTACCAACACTAATCCTTAATTGCACAATGCGTGCGTGTTATTTTATATATTTACAACAGACGCTCAAAATCAATAAAACTTCAACATGCAATACTCGTATATATATTGAACTATTAATTAGTTAAATTTCACAGAGTGCACTTTATTACTGTCCATCAAGAGCTCCTGTGGCTACAGTTTGCTCTTGTGTTCACGCAGCTTTTGGGTTTTTGTGGCTTTTTCACTTGACTAACATTCATATTTGGCCACATCAAATACTGCACACCCTTCATTACACACGCACACAAACACACATATATTTCCGGATCATGACTTTGATGGCTTTGCGTGTATTTTGCACCTAAAACCTAAAACTCCAAACTAAAACCGAAACGAAATGAACTGAACTGAACTGAACTGAAAAGCATGCCACCGCACCATCTCCACTCACCTGTTTTAATATACCAACAAGCAGTTCATCGACATTATGTTGTATGCCACTGGACGTCTCAATAAATTTCGCATCGCGTGATGCGGCCAATGTTTTGCCCTCTGAAAATAGAATATACAGCCATGACGTTGTAAAAGTTGTTGTTGTTTTTTTTTTTTGGGAGGTGGCGTATTGCCAGCAACAGCACAAATCAAATGAAATGCGAAATCAAGTTGGGATAATTAAGTTTTCTCGATTAAGTGACTAGCAGCTATGTTGCTTAGTTACTCACTCACGGTTTGACTTACCTTGAGAGGTTATAACCCTTGCGCGCGCCAAGTCTGCCTTGTTGCCCACAAGTATAACGGCCTTATCCTTTGTATAATTCTCCTGCCACAAATAGTTGATGATTTCTTCAGATACACGAAATGTAGACTTCTCGACAACGGAAAAGACGATAACACAGCCGTGTGGCTCGTAGGTGGACAGCGAGTTCTCGACCTTTGGTGGTTATTACGATAAGGTTAGTTAGATAAAATTGTGATTAGAAATTTAGGTAGATTGCAGACTTCAGCTAAGTAGTTGGCAGGTACGAGTGCTGTATTATAAGACAATAATAAGTGTTTCTGTCTTCCTAAGCATCTTTAAGTTCTACAATCGAAGATTCTCTAATCTCAAAATTTTAGATATTTTCTTCATTGATGACACTTGCGATAATGGTTATGGCTGAAAGGAAGAAAACTATGGAACCATGGTGATCTTGGCTTCATAAGATGAGTTGATCAAGCAATGTCATAAGCATATGCAAAATTGGTAGAGTGTGGAAACTTATTATGGGCTTGAAGTTTTATAGCGTTGGTGACCCTTGCTTAATGAGATGAACTTATTAAGTGATGACATGATCAAACGATTTAAAGTGTTCACAAAAATGAAAGTGAGAAACGTTGAAATGGTATTATGTGTTTGGTGACCACGGCATAGGTGAACCTAGCTAAATGAATTAAGAAATATAACGCTAAAACTTTGTGCGAAAATGCGAAAGCTCAAAAGAAAATTTTATGCATCAGCAACCCAGCTTTGGTGACCCCAGCTTTGGTGACCCTAGCTTAATGAGATGGAATGCATGAACGATGCATAATTCTTCATGGTGAACCTAGCTTCAGTGAGCTTAGCTAAATTATTTAAATAGAAAGTGATAATTAAATCAATTTAAGTCATGTCCTATTTTACTATCCTATTTTATATTCATATCACTGTTTTCAAATAAAGCAACCTTACAAAATCCAAAATCATTTCGCTAAACTTACGCTCATCTCAACACTCGGATGATCAATGAAGACCAGCTCTGATTCCTCATCGTCCAGCAGTACACTTACGGTTTTCTCACCGAATTCGTCATCTAAAACTCAAATTAGAATTATTTACTAAACAAATGACTGGAAACTAGCTAAAGCCATTTGGGATGAACACACGTGTGCTTTGCATAGGTTTCCAAAAATCTCAAAGGGTTAGCATCCGCTTACTCACTGTGTAATATGACGGTATGCCACTGTTTTTCGGTCGGCTGAAGACATCCACTAAGACATCCACTAACTTTTGCAAACAGTAACACAATAACTTACCTAAACTTGCATCGTAGGTGTGCATATATTCCGAGGTCATGAACTGATTGACTAGTGCTGTCTTGCCAACGCCTGCATCACCCAACATTACGACACGATAGCGTGGTGGAGGTGGTGGTTCAAGATTCTCCGATTCATCCGGTGAGGCAGGCAACGAATCAACATTGGCATAGCCACCGCCACAGCAGGAACCCTCGAAGGGTGAACGTTCACTGGCTCGACTATTGGTGGAATTGACGCTTGTATTACTACGCGAACGGCGTGAGATAATTGAGTCACCGCAATTGACAACGTTGCCCTTGGAAATGGAGAAGTGACGCAGCCGATAGAGATCATCACTGGCACGCGGATTATACGGACGTTCGGGTAGCGAGCAGACGCGTGGTCGTACGTGATCAGGTACTGCAAAAATAGGCGGAACAATTGAGCAGTCGGTAACAGGAAAATAATGAAAAGTATAAGGTGGTATAAAATTCGCGGCAAAAGAATGTTTCTGACTAGATCAGTTTGAATACCGAAGAAACAAACAACTTTTAGTTGCAAGTATTTAGTATATTGCGATGGTTGTGCCAGGCTACAGGAATCCTAGCTTCGGCCAAACATTTTCACTGAAGTAATTTTATGGGAACATTCTGAAAATGCAGGGCTGTAAACTTAGAAAATTTGAGTTGTAAAGGAATTGGTACACTCTAATCTACTTGTAACAAACTGGAGACTATTGCATCGCAATATTTCAAGTACTGAGGATTTTGTCTATGTAGAAACGAACTTTTCCCGGGAAATAATTCTCATGATAATATCTTTTCTGTATAGATAAACCTTCCCGGATACCAAACTTTAGTTGTAAAACCTACCTGGCAACTCCAGAAAATTCGAAGTACGTCTCTGGCGTCCACGATTTGAAGCTTGAAAAGCCAATGGTCCAATATCATCGTTTGAGAAGATAGACGTATTGGAGCAAGCGCTTTTCATGGACTCACGTGAGCTGCGACGGCTGGCAAGATATGCCAAACCACCCTTAGAGCTACCTCGACGTCGTGGTTTATAGCCACCATTATCGTTAATTGGCTTTGGCTTGCTACCACCGCATTCATTGTCCGTATCCTGTGTTAGATCACTTGTCGATTTGCGATAGCGCAAGGAGACTACACTATCCGAACATGTACGATCTAGTGTAGAATGTGAGCTGTGCAGCACCTGGTAGCCCGGATTGGAAGTAATATTAATAGCATGACGTCGCTGTTTGACGTGTTCCGTCTGCATGCCACTGCCGCTGGCCATGTTTACACCACCAAATGAACCTTGGTGATGCCTTGTTTCATCCATAAATGAATCCGCTTTCGAAGCATCGGTGTAACTAAATGATGTTGTTGTTGTCACCACAGTACTATTTGTTGTATCTGTCGATTCAACGGAGAGTTGTGTACACTCTGTGACACAGGAATCTCGTTTCATTGGATAATAGCCACTTGCATTTAGTGTACGCATATCAATCTGTGTAATAACAGGCAGCTCCCATTCCTGACAACATCGATGTGGACTGTTACCAGTGCTTGTCGTGGTGGTGGTTACATGCGGTACTATTTGCGGTGGTGACGAGTACTGCTGGTGTTGGTGCTGCATGGGCGGTTGATGCTGATCCATGGGCGCAGAGCGCACTAATTTCTTTGAGTTCTGACGTCGTGGCTCATAGATCTTAGGTGAAACGGGCGGCTCATAGTAGACGGGCATTTCATCATCCGGTGAGATGGGTTCATAATATTCAAATTTTTTACTAGTTGCATGATCTGGATGCACCGGACTTATGGCATCGAAAACAAATTTAGACGGCGATTGAGTACCGCGTCGTGATGGTGAAATGGGTGTATGTCCGCTGAGTAGACTGCACGATGGTGAGTCCATAGAACCGGAAGTTGGTGTTTGATAATAGGAGGAAGGCGTTGATGAAGAATCATCGCAGCTGTCATTAGCATAGGTGGTGGTAATTTTTGGACTACGTGGCGGTTCATAGCGCGATTGACGACTGCTAATGGAACCATTGTCGGAATAGTTACTGTAGGCGCTACGTGAAGAGGGCGAGCGTGTTGCCGTTGGGCCACTTGAAGACTGTGTACTGCTTTTGTTGTTGGTGGGCGCACTGTAGTGTATATTTGGCGGTACGTGAAAGGTTCTGAAGTGGTTGCAAATTTGTAATAATTTGTAAATAAGAATTATTCTGTAGATTTCAATATTAACTTTAATACAGGTAGTCGTACAATATAAAGTATATAGTAAATTGATGTAGGTAACTAAATTCTTTATAATTATAGTTTAAATTGTTATCTTTTTGTAAAAGTTTGAGTTAGTTTATCACTAACAAGTATTATCAGTTCTCTTTACTTTTATGCCGGCCTTCTTTTACTGATCAATTGTTAAAGAGAAAACGACGAACGCTGGAAATCTATGCCCTGGAGATTGACGCACGTCTAATGAAGAACATCTGAGAGTCTTCAGAAAAGAATGTGCAGAAGTAACTATCGGCTAACAATGTAATGCTCACTTTAATTCGCGTCAGAAATAAAAGAATAATTAAGTGAGATTATAATTCCATCTTATTGGACCGCTTAAATAATATTTAGATAGAAAATCACACCAATTTAGTACAGAAAATGATATTTATTTTCAAGATTTCTTTCAACTCAGTTGCAAAAAAGAGAAGACTTTTGTCCACCCAGTAGTAAAGTTTCATAGTGTAACATAGGAATTATTTTCTTATTTTGTTCTTTACCGTATGCTTCGCATTAAGCTCTTCTGACTTTTATTTTGAAAAGGATCCAACAATTGCAAAAATATTGGACTAAAATCTTCCAATTGAAAGTAGGCTACATTGAATGTTGCTCGAATTTTTGGAATCGCACTATACCATATAATATAATAGTAAAGTCGGAGATAGAATAGTTTTAATATTTTGAAGAACACAAGCATTTTTACCCGACTATTCCAAGAAGTGATACTTTTTCGATGTACCTATTTTAATTATTTTGTACGCTCTGTAGCCTAAATCAGATGTTGTTACATTCTAATTGTTTCTGTTTGTTTGAGTTAAATAGGTTATAAAATAAAAAGAGAGGGTTTTAACCAAAATGATTTATAGCAGGGCTGTCGAAAAGGAGAGCAAGTGTAACTTCGTCTGCTCTGCACTGCGCAATATTTTATGCGAAGCTTTCAATATGAAAGTCGCATTACGCTTACCAATGATAGTGCCATAATATTTACAGTGTGCCAAATAACAACACCAATGCAACGTAACTAATCCAAATTTTTGTTTCTCTTTACCATCAAGCGGCCGACTACGACATGTATTCGTTCATATGTGTGTGTGTGAAAACACGAAGGTGTTCGCTCCTGGCGCTGTGGCTGGACAGCGTTGATTTAAAGAGCACTCGATGAAAGTATGCTATAAAATGTATGCACAAAAATGGTAAAAATCGTTGTAAAATAAAATTGTAGCATATTTTTTGGCTGTGCAGTTTTTTCTTTTCAGTTAAGTTTTTCTGTAGCAGTTGGGAGGGTGGGGGGGGGGGTAGGGTTTGTGGTTAGGTTTGTTTTAGTAATTTCTTGTATATATTTTGTGTTGCCATATCACTACAGCAACTTTTAAGCATAAGTTTTAGGTAGGCCGTACCTTGGAAATTGTAATCGTTACAAATAAACTGTTCAGGGCTAACTTAGAGAAGTTTCCCGTAACTTGGAATACTATTTCCTTGACAGCGGCTAGTAGCATAATTACACACTTGAGTTAATATCTCTATACTACACTCTCATTTTTTCACTTAATTAAATCTTGGTTAAATTTTTAGCGCTGTCTGCCCTTCTAATTTGAAGTATTCTCCATAACATAAGACTAGCTTCCATTTTATAAAAATAAAAATGTATTTCATAGCTACTTTTATTTTTTATAGACTTGTGAATCTTCAAAGTAAATTAAATTATCTTGAACTACAACTTACCTTGGCGATTTTGGTGTCTTATACGGCAATGGCGAACTGGAAGTGCGTGTTGGTGGCTTATGATGCCCAACGGCGCCCTCATCCCAGCTACGCTGATGCTGTGCCATGTAAATGATTTGCTTATTTTCACACGGATGTAATTTGGCAGGCGTTTATTTTATTTTAGTTTAGTTTAGTTTAGTTTGATATTGCACACTCCTCTGATAACACTTTATGTGTATATATTCAGTTCAATGTTTGCTTGTCGCTGTCGGCATCATGTTGTTTCACTGTAATTTGCAGCATATTTTATTAAGGGTTTTTATGTCATATTAATTCTTATTTTCTTACTTTCTATACGCAATAAGTCATGTGTAAATAGCATAAACCATTACTCATTACATAAAACGATTACATACTTGTACGTATATAGACACAACACATCCCTATAACTCACATGCACTGTTACAAAATGTTAGCTATATACTCGTACAATAAATCGCTGTTAGTGCCAAGCAAAAGTAAACAAAATTTATGGTTTTATCTTTATTAAATAAAAGTCGTAAAGCAGCTCTAACAACTACTACCAAAACATAAAAGTCCCAAAACGATGGCACCATTGAAAGCATCATAAAAAACGAAACGCCGACGCCACAGCACAGCACAGAACAGCACAGCACAGCCTCTAAGTAAGTATTTAGATAACTTCCTGAAACTGAGTTTGCCACAAAGAAGCCGCTTTAACTTCTACTGTGTTGAATGCTTTTGGCTTTTTTTCGCTGTGGCTGTTTTTGACAGTTTATGCCCTACACGTGCATTATTTTAATCTTTTGGGAGCTTGTAGTTTTGATTGAAAGTTTTGTTGCTTTTCATCGTGGGAAATTTATGAGCTAGAGTGCAAAAAGTTGCCATAAGATTAAATAAATTGTATGGAGAATGTGCGCAAGTTTCCATTCTGTGATTTTTGGCACAAATTTTGAATTTAAAGATGTAGCTACTTTTTGAAAAGTGGGGCAATTGTTGCTCTGTAGTTTTGAGTCTCACTTTCTTAAAGTTCATTAAAGTTTTTCTCTAAATACTCTTGTACTCTTTTTTAAAACCAATTTCCGTTTGAAATATATCTTCATCAAAAAGTGAAACGAAAACAAGGTGGACAAAATTGAAGAATACCATATATATATATATATATGAGCATCTATGCGCTGCACTCAAAAATGACAAAGTAGCAACAGTTCGGCAAAAATAGTACATTTATGTTTTGAATTATTTGTTTATTCGGTCCCTCTTTGCACAAAAAGTGTCTTAGTGCACAACATAACTAGAAAACAAGAACAATAATGAATAATGCAAAGACAATTGCTTTGGTATGTCATGCGCAAATGGTGAATATACTCAAAGTTTAGGCGACTTAAAATAGCCGAAATTTGACTAAAGACATGCAATGTAGACTAAAGTATTTTTAGGAATATATCCGATAGCACATGCTTTCATAAATGCTTTCATATCAAATGATCCCAGAAGTACTATACTTGCTGTTGGATGGTGCTTAAAGTTTTTAAACAAGTTTGTTTCTGACAACTACCATCTATGAGTATTATTAAACTACTTTAAATTTTAAGCAATCTGCAACATTAACTTTGTGTTTCTTTGCTATTGAGCGTAGGCATGAAAGGCAGATAGACGGACAGAAAGCAGTTGATTGCTGATATTGACTGTAAACGCAATCGTGTAATAGTTTCGAAGCAATATTTGACGTTGGATAACTGCAATGTGGTATTTCGTTTGCGATGTTTCATAAACGTGAATGAAATATGAAACCATCGCATTACATCAGAGGCGAAGCAGTAGTTGGAAAGTGGGTTTCTCTGACTGGATCGCGTGTTATTATTCTGTATGTCTGTCAAGCTTTCATGTCTGTTTCAATGACTATCAAACACATATTTAATGATGCAGATGGCTCAAAATTTGACATGCGTTTTTAATGTGCTCCAGTTTAAAATGTAAACATATGTAAATGTAAATAGATTCTTCCAATTACAGATTATTATAAATAGATTCTTCCAAATAAGTATTAGGGAGCCAGCTGAAGGCCACAGTAGCCAGTGCTATATCTATCTAGCTAGGTATATCGTTTTTTACCAAAATCTTGCTGCATATAAATAAATAAAAAAGTATTAGGGATTTCAATCACTACTGTTCTGTCCACATGAGCTCTATTGTGTCCCACAATTACTTCTATTCTATGGCTTAAATAATGTTCTAACTATTTAAACTATGTAAAGCAAACTACAAATATTTATCTTTTTTAATACTTTGTTGAATTTCTTTCTCTATTGTTGCAAAGTGTCATAAGTACTTAAGTTGTATGTAATCGAGTAAAAATTAAGCTGTTAATCTCTTTGAATATTTGATGTAATCAAAGGTGTCTTTCTTCCAAAATGTTTATCATACATATTTAATAAAGCGGCTTTAAATGAAATGCATACTGCAACAGTATAAATATATTTGTTTAAAATTTGTTTTAGCATTTCATTTATATGCACGACATGGCTGCATATCCTTCAACGATTATAGCGCATAATTGTTTCCTCTTTGACGCATTTAATACGTTACGTTACGCTCTTCTCTGTCCTGTGTCCTTAATTCCGGTTGCTATGTAAAATGCCACGAGCAAAATTGTTGCGTTTTATATTATTTAAATAGAAAATAATTATTATTAAATGTGAGGGTGTAGCTGTATATCTGTATATTATATATTTCTTTACAGTGATGTTAGCTATTCACAGCAGCAGAATTGAAGCATTGGCTTGTAGCACATAAGTGCCTACACACCATCATTAACCCAATACCCTACCCAGCACCAATCTGCTTTGTTTGCGCAGCAGCTCAGAACGCCTACGCCAAACCCCAGCAAATGCGGCAAGTCGACACAAAACAGTTCGAATCGAGATGAAAACGCAACAATTTTTGCACACTTTTCGTTGGAGAATGATGCCCTCAATGAGATAGAAGATAAAAAAAAGTTAATTTTGCCACTTCTGTTGCTGTGTATTCTGTTGGCTTTATTATTATGTGTAGTTTTTGAAACAGAGGCACTTAACGCTATTTTTCTGCCAGAGTTTTTCCACAGAAATCCTCTAGTATTTCAATACAAGTAGCTTGTTGAAACGATTTACGAGTGTTGTATGTTTAGTCGGTGATTAATGTATTTAACTTGGAGTTTCTGTTATTTACTAGTTTAGGGCTTGCTTTACAATTAACAAATCTTTCCAAAAAAATTGAGAACTGAGTTCTACTTCGAAAGCGAAAGCGAAATCGAAATCGAATTTGAGTGGAAGTTAATAGCTGCGCAAACTTGTCAGAAGTGGTTTGCTCACTTTAAAAGTGTTGAATTTGCGCTGGAAGACAAGGCACGAGCTGGGTAGCCAAAAACGTTTGAAGTTAAAGAATTGAAGTTCTTGCTCGATGATATTAAACGCTTTAAGAATTAGCTGAATCACTTGGAATCGACAACAAACGCCTTAAAACAAATTGATCAAACTAAATTGAAATAAATGCAAGAAGCGTGGAAAGTCGTTTTTCACATGTGCACAGCTACTTAAAAGTCAGAAAGAAAGATAATTTTTGCTTCGAATTGTGACTGGCAATGAAAACAGTATGCGCTATGGCAATCCCAAATGCAAAAAGTCATTATTAAGCCCGGCCAAACATCAACATCAGCATCAACGGCGATGCATGGATCCAAGCTTATGCTCTGTATTTGGTGGGATCAGCCTGTTCTGATCTGCTTTGAGCTGCTCAAACCGAATGATGATTACGGAGGAGCAAAATCGAACTCAACGGATGCATTTGAATTGTGTATTAAATGATAAATGGCTGGAATATGACGATAGACACGACACAATATTTTTCTTCGGCAACAATGTTCGTTCGCACGTCGAAAAACCAGCCAAATTCTATGTCGGAACGACCAAATGGAACGTTCTACCCTACCTACCGTATTCTACAGATAGTGCTCCATCGAATTATCACCTTTTTCGATCGATGACTCATGGTCTGTCTGAGGAACGCTTTACATCCTATGAAGTTCGAAAAAAAATTTATGGCTTCTTGGATTGATTCTAAAGGCGATTTATTCTTTCGACGTCAATTCTTTAATTATTCGAATTGGAACCACTTACTTCCTATGAAGTTTGAAAAAAGATGTATGGATTCTTGTATTGCTTTTAAAGGCGGCTCATTCTTCTGACGATATTTTTTTAATCTAGTTGGATTTATTTTTACGTAACAAAGCCTAAAAAAACACGATACGAATGAACTCAAACACCCAATGAGCCTGAACAAAGTGTTCTTTGAATCCGAATCTTACCTCTTCACGGCTGGCATATAAAGTTGCTTTGTGGTAATTTTAGAAGCTGAATTATTGCAGCAAATATTTGTATCGAACTGCCTATAGTCTGAACTTAAGCTTCTCTGACTTCTATCAACTGTCTTAGACTCCATTTAGAGCATACTCCATTTAGTGCCTGACAAAGTATATACGCCACGCACGACAAATACTTCAATAACTTAAGCAGGCAGTTTATCTATTATTTGTATAACTGTTTATAAGCAAAATGTATAATAGAGAATAAACAAGCCGAGACATGATCATATATAAGCAGTTTGGAATGCAGCAGAAATGGAATTTCACGTCAAGGCGATTGATCTGTATATTTCTCTTCGCTATAAACTGGCTGCTTAATTTTGACGTGAACAACCTAAGTATTTCTTAAACAGTATTTATAATCAATTTATTTCAGCATTTATCTAACGTTTATAACTGATTTATCATACAGCACTCGTAGTTCGCATTCACTTGATCCTCTATTCAGATTTCACTTGCAGAACATTTTCAGCGCACACACATAGATACTCTGTTGACGTACACAACAAGTTCGTGGCGTATGTGAGCTGCTTTATATCTATGTATCTGAAAAAGTATCTATGGTATGTATCTGTTTAGCTGCTGCATGCGCCTGGGGTTATGCTACTTAAAATGAAATGCTGTTGCTATTTGTCTGCGCACTTTTCACACACACACACACACAGCAGTATACGGCAAAAAAAAAAAAAACAAAAAAAACAAAAAAAAAAACAAAATATATTTTTGCAACTCATTCAGTTACTCGTGCTCGTGACGCATCTACATATATTTTGTTAAGCAAATATACCTGTTGGACAACGCTTAGTATTCTTTTTGCACCTGAGAGCACGTAGCAACAGCAGAAAAGTTACCAAAGCAACCAGGCAGCAGCAGCTGTAGCAGCAAACACATGGTTACCAAAAGCACGGCGCGCAAACAGATACAAATGTATCTTATATACAGACAGAGACAGACACTCTCAAAAGGCTAAGGTTGACAAAACTAACTATTGAGATAGCTGGGAGCAAATGGTGAACAATCTCTTTAGCTTCTTTACCACACACTTTAGGATTTCATGAGAAATAATCAAACATATAGCAAACTTGTTAGCCACGCCATTGACTAGCAACAGGACCAAAGTAGCAAGTATTGTAGCAAGGACAAATTGCTGAAAGCGTTTTCGCATAACCGTAGCACGTATTCGAGTGCAAAAAATTGTTATATTGGGTTCCATTTAACAGCAGCAGCAACAGCAAAAGCAAACAGGACCTGCGGAGCGCTGTATATACACAATGCATGACAAATCAATAGAGATGCTGTTGCGTTGCGTTGTCAGCGGGAATGGCAAAACAGGACTAAAGCCGCAGCAGCACAGAATTCATATAGATACGGAAACGGCCAGGCACTTTCATATAGTATGTATAAGTTACTTTTGTCTGCGCGATTGAATGGCGTGCTGAATGTTTCACTGTCCGTCTGTCCATCTGTCTGTCTCTGTATTCTTTGTCCTTTGTGTGTGTGCATGTGTGTGTGTGTGTGTGTGTGTGTTCAATTTTTATCCTTAGGTGCACGCGTGTATGTCAGTTTTGTTAGTGGCTTCTTTATACCGCTGCCTCGTCTTCACAACTTGATCCATTTTCACAGCGTTTTAAGATTATAGACTGTCTATTCATCTATCTATCTAGCTAGCTGTCTATATATTATGTATAGAAGTTTCGCTTTTTGTTTATGTGAAACGTAACACTATGGATTTCTACTTCGATTTCCATATATGCGCGTATGCATGAAGTATTACTGCCCATTTTTTATATTCTTTTGTAAATTTGTTTGTGTGTGAGTGCGATGCAGAGTAGATTATAGAATAATTGGTTTATAGTCTGCTATGTCTGTCTGTCTGTCTGTCTGTCTGTCTGCTCTGCTAAGTTCGACGCAACGCTTTGATTTGACTCTAAAACTAATTTATTTGCATCTTCTTCTTCTTGTTGCTCTTATTCTGGTTCGATTTGGCTCAATTTTGGTTTTCGGTTAACCAAGGCAAATATTTTGATTGGCAGCTTCGGAAAAGTTGATTTGAATTTGTTTCATTTTATTTTTCCGAAGAAATTTCTCTAATATTAGTTTGCATGTAAATATATAAAAAATATGCTTTGAGTTTAAGCAAATTTCTGCGAATTGGTATTGTTTGTCATTGATTTTTTTTTTTTTATTTTATTTTATTTAATTTAATTTTTTTTTTTTTTTTTTTGATAAGGATAAGTTTATATTGAATATTGTGTAGGTTTTTGTGACTGTTTTTGATATGTTTTGAAATACTTTAATAAAGTATTGATTGTTAATTAGAAATTGAATGGTGCATGTATAAATTTATGGAGTGTGCAAGAATTTCTTAATAGAATGTATTTGGCACACTTTGGAGTAAGATGCAATACCGCACAAATGTATATAAATTGGTATTTTGAATTAGAAGTTATGCCACACTGATAAGATCAATGCATTGGGAAGCATTTCGCGTGATCCATTGCTATAAGAATGTACCGAATTCACTGTTTTTAGACCTAGTATAACAGTTTTTACTGATAAGAACCGAAAATTAACTGATATTGAAAAGAAACTCACGTACCAACATAACTCGCTCTAGCTGTTGCATCATATACCAGTAAATATCAGAAGATTTACTGGCCAAAAAATTGTTAGTTGTTAATGATCTACATGGACTATTTTTTTTTTCATTAACCGAATTCGATTCATTAATTTTTAATTGTATAGATAAAATTTGTGCAATTATGTGTTCAACGTTTAAGGTGTGGCTAATTTTTTCATAAAATAGAACGCGTTCTATTCCAACGGTTTTTCGTATCGGTGAAATAGTTGGCATTCGCATGTGTTCGCAAAAGCAGTTGTCGACATTCACTTATAGTCGCAAAAACAACTGTTTTTGGTTATTTTTTAAAATTGATTTGTATGTTTTGAAATCAAATAGCACTTGAAACAATGTATCGGAGAACGTAATGAATATTAAAATTATGCTACGATTCAATATTTAATCTAAAAACTTGTTTTCTTTTTTCTTAAAATAACTTTGCAGAAAATAATGTGGATCCCGGCATTGGCATTGATGTCCAACGAGCTTTTTGAGTATCATCCACATCTGTATGACCCAAAAAAAAAAAAAAATGTATGTACCAAAACACACAATATAATTTCACATCTTCAACATATACATAAATATAAGATGTGTTCTAAAGTAAACCATATTTTTGGTATAGCGCATATTCTGGTGGTGGCACAGACATGTGACTTAGTGCGTTGGTGCGTTTCACTGCAGCTTCTATCAAACTGTGCGTGAATTCTTTAAAGTTTAGTCAAAATCTGGAATTGGAATTTTAAATAATTTCAAAAGTAAATAGGCTTTTTTCAATTCATCTATATACACTTGTTGAAATCACATTTTAGCCATTAAACATACCCCGCATTCTCCGGATTTGGAAACTTGTGACTTTTACCTTTTTAGAATAATGTATTTACCGTTGAAATTAAAACGCATCTAGAAGGTTTTTACCGATATACTGAAAAATATCTCGGCCGACGGCAATGATTTCTTGAATATAAAATGGAAAATGGAGCTTGTACTTTCTCAACGCAGAAAATGGGCTATACTAAAAGTACTGCTAACTTTGGAACGCTCCTTGCACAAAAATATTCCTAGATTACTTATTTTTTCTAATTGATTGTAACCTGATGAGCCCGAAAATCTCAATAAAATTTGTTTCTAGAGATAGTATTTTAAGATATGATTTTTGTTCCAACTTTTTCCAACTAGGTCCTAGTTTTATACAATTTGAGGTTAACCGATTTAGATAAGTAAAATGCTAAATCAAAGATAATTAAATTACATTGTTCAAGAACATGCTCAATCGGCTCGTTAGTTATGGCGTGTAATGAATGGAAATATGGCGAAAAAGTACTTTCTTCTCTCGAAATTCAAATCAAAAGTTCATTAAATCGATAAGAAACAATCAAAAAGGGTGAAAATTGCTAAGTTTAACATTTTTTACATAAAGAATTAAGTATAAAGTCGTATTTTGATAGCTTCGCTCAATTGTTCTTAACTTAGTTATCTTTCCATGGATTTCCTTCAAAAGTAGCTTGTTTTCTTTGTAAAATGGTACTTCTCTACGTATAAACTTTAACTAATCCACAAATAGTTACACAGATCTACAAGAAACAGCTTTAAACAACAGCTCTTTTAAAAAATACTATATAGATGCCAATTAAATTATACATGTAATCACATTTTCGACACATAAATTTCAGACTAGCAAAAAGAAATTGCTATGTTAGAATATTAAACTGAATACAGCTTCAGAATTTTTACTTCATTCTGCTGCTTAACATTCTACAGATGACAGCAGTGCTTGAATACTATCATTTAAAAGCACTTACTTTACTTTTTTTATCGATTCGCAAATGACGCAACTTGTCTGCTAATTTAGCAGCATTGAACACACAAGTAACTCAATAAACAGCGAGCGAGAACGTGAAGCAACAAGAAAATTCCATAAAACACTTAAGATCAACAACATGCGAAACTTTCGTACCAATACAAGCAGATACTTGCTTGTCAGTCATAGATGAAGTTGTTCCTGCTGGACAAGCTCTACAGCTCGACTACGAATACGACTACGACTACATTAATATCCTAGGACAACAAAATGAACGCATAAAATGCTTAAACACACACACACACACACACACAGACATACCTTTAGATGCAATGGGAATTATAAACCTTCTACAAGTCACGTTTAAAGTAAGTTATTAAATGGCTGGCAGCTGTATGAATCCTAGATAGAGTGCTGCTAGTGTCGAGCTATTGATTTTATTGCAACACATAATTCTCGAAACACCTACACAACTTGGAAACAAACGCTAGATGGCCAATTGGATGGCGCATTCATACAGACAGCTACAATTTGCAAATCTGATGTTAATACGTCAATGGGTCGTGGAGGGCGAAATAGTATGGGTAGTTTGTGTTTAAATGTATCGCACGTTGTATGGCGCTGAGGGTCATTTAAACGAGACTTACGTGTAATTAGAAGCGTCATATATCAGCTAGCCCAAGCACGGACCATGGCATTCTGCGGCCACGGCGAGGGTAATTAAAAAAGCGTCGAGGTGCTCTCTATACTAGTATAGCGTATATATATATATATATATATATATATATATATATATATATATATATATGTGTGTGTATACTCTTATATAGCAATTTCAGTAATACGCGCAACAAGTGCCCCCAAGCAATGACTACGAGTATCTGGCTGACTGCCGCTTAGTGAGTGTCATTAAGCGTGTAATCCTAGATACAGACACAGACATAAACACTCAACTACCTTATAGCAGCATATAAAATCTGTTCTAAGTCCACTCAACACACACCATAGACACACACAGTCATATACACAAAGTGTTACAGACAATGATGGACGACCTATGTTGAGACTTAAATTAAAACGCGCCAGAAATGAAGCTTAATGCGCATTTAAGTGTTTTTATTTACCATTTTATATGTTTAAATGAAGTTTTAATTGTTGTGGCACGTTACACACAAGTAGGGAAGTTATATATGTATCTATCTCGCATATATATGAGTTGTGCTGCTGGCATTGATGTTCATAATTTTTCACAGTTTATCATACACACACACAAACACACACTCTAGCATACACTCAACATACAAACACACACACACAAACACACACACATACACAGTGAAATTTAGACGCACCACATAAACCGTCGGATTACACAAAATTAATTTTTCACATTTAACGCACAAAAGCCAAACCGAAAAAGCAACAGTTAAAACAAATAATAAACCCGAAACCGTACCCAAAATTCAAGCGTTTAAAAGTCTTCAAACACTAAAAGCGCGCGCTGTACTTCCGGCTAACAGTACGCGCTACTTCCGGTTTGTTTACTGTTAATGCGTCCGTTCGCTGTCAACGCTCAGTAAGAACTGTGCTGCTGCTGCTGCTGCATGGCATGCACGTTTTGTATAAAAATTGTTGCAGGGGTTGCTCAACAAAAGCTTTAGTTAAGCAATCAAGCAAGAGTGTGCGTGCAAAAGCTTGCTTGAAAGCTGCATTGGCATAACGGTAAACAATACTTCCAGTGTTGATTAAGAGTAAAGTAAAAATAAAGAGTAATTTTTAAAGAGCTTAATCAAAATAGCGTTAATTTTTGCATTACAATGCACTGCGTTTAACTGCGCGATTAGCTAGTTGGGTCCCATTTTTAGAGGCATATCAGATAAATATTTAAAAAAGGCACTTAAAGCTTTTATTATTGTACATAAATACCACATTGGTTTCAATTCATGACTAAAAATATAAAAACGTTCCTTAGAATAACAACTTTAACATTTTCCATCATCGCGTTTGATTTTTGAGTTATGTAAAAATTTGGTAAAGGTAGTCTTTCTGTATGCAGGATATCACAAGTTTAAATCAAGAGAAAATGTGTTCATAGCTAGAATCGCAGCTTTATAAAAATATATATTTGGGTCTAACTTCCTACTGAATTGTTGGTAGTTGTATCTCTTCACATGTCAATAAAGAAAGACATCTTTATATAAATAGGCAGCCCATTTTTTGTGACGACAACCTATTTTGACAAAAAAAAAAAAAAAATACCATTTGAAAGGTAGATGTAGACAATCTATATTTTATAAAAACTGATTAAATATTTCTGGCTTAAACAATCAGCACTTACACAACGAATCAAACACATATTGGCTTTACCTGAAATATAAACGCACACACAAATATTAAACGGTAGAATACGAGTGCTAGTTTCAAGTTGATAAGAGGCTATGTTCTCTAAAAATAGTATATTAAGTGTTTTACTTTGTATGCGCTTCGCTTTTATTTTGGTGAATGTTTTTTTGGCTGTAATTTTTGTGATTGGCGCGCGATGAAATAGCAATAATAACAAACGCATAAAAACAATAAAATGCAAAATTAGTACTATATTGCGGTCGACTCAGTATACTTAAATGAATGCTACTAAAAATGAATGCTTTAATTGTTATTTAGAATTTATATTTCGATAGTGGAACAATTTTAACCACATTCCATGGCCGTGGCATGCCATTCAGACGCGTATAATCGTGTAAACCTTCGTTACGTGTGTCACGTGTATAGCTCAACAAGTAAGATAGATATACCTATCAACAAGAAGAAATTATTAAAACAACAAAAATTTAAAACTGCTAAAAAAGCGGGCATCAGAGAACGCCCAACAGCAGCGGAGCTTCTACTTAAACTGTTAAATGTATGCCAATAAATGCTATGGCACGCTCTATAGCCTAAACGGCTTGATGGATTTTTAGTTATCGTTGAATTCGTCTTCATTGCAGGAGTACTATAAGTTATAATATTTTTATATACTAACGTTATATAAAAATATAACACCTTATGACACTGCCACAATCAAGCCGAATCTAGCGATATCTCATATGCTGAAATCCATCAAGCCATTCACGCTACAAAAAATAGACAGAAGTACAAAAACTCTTCTTCGTCTTCTTCTTTACACGGTGACGCTACATAGTAATATTACACTTCCACAATTGAGATGTAGCTAATGCCAACTCCTATGCCAAAATCCATCAAGCCGTTTAGGCAGCAGTACTAAAAAAACATAACTCTTCATCGAGCAGTCGGGTAAAAAGTGTGCGGTAGGTACTGCGATGTGCAGTTCACCCTTATATCGATACGTGCAAATGATCCAATTATGCTAAATACTAGATTTTCATTTCGAGTTGAATATAAATTACTCAAGTGAAAACAAAAATAACAGAAATAGTAGACCTAAAAAGTCGAATCGTATTCGATGCTATTGAGCGTGTCGGTTCGAGGTAATAGCTCAATAGGATCAATAAAAAAATACCATTATATATGTATATACATAACATCAGTTCAGACATTTTTATCTATATTCCCATTATTTGTGAGACCTGGACATCAACAACCATCCCAGATGAATTGAAGGAGTTGGTGATCGTCACTATCTCCAAAAAGGGCGATCTCAGCCAGTGTAAAAACTGGCGGAGCATAACTATAATCAACTCCATTCAAAGAGTCCTGTATTTCATCATCTTGGCCAGAATATCGCCAACATTAAACACGCAGCTATGGCGACAACAAAAAGGATTTAGACCATATCTGTCTTGTGTACACCATACGCATTGTTGTGGAACAGTGGGGTTCTTGAAAAAGTCCCTATAGGAAAGAACTTTTTTCTACTAAAATTTAATGAAGGAAACATTAGTTTTTTTTGCTGAAATGCATTTCATGGCACGATCTTATATATTTTCTTGTCATTTTTATGCTTAATATATAATTTATATGTAGTAAATATATATGTATATATCTCTTATATAATACTTCTTATATAATAAATAGTTTGGAAGTCTCTGGCTTATAGTCTAGCATTATGTTTTTGTTTGTTTTTTTTTTGTTAACAGGTCACATAAATTCTGCGTTTAAATAGCTGCCACACGTTTATTCAATTCCTCCAGCTGCGCATAGATTTCCTGTGGCAAATCCGCGCCCACTTGTGTCTCGAAATAATTGCGTATATCATTCACCTCTTGTGTCCAGAAGTCTTTGGGCAGCGAAAAAAGCTCCTCTAAATCGATTTGTGACTTCAGACCTGCAACATTCAGTTCACCCGAAGCGGGTACAAAGCCAATAGCCGAATCCACAGCACATGGTTCACCATTGACGCGACGCAAGATCCACTCGAGCACACGTGAGTTCTCACCATATCCGGGCCACATGAATTTTCCCTCAGCGCTCTTGCGGAACCAGTTAACATGGAAGATTTTAGGTACATTACCGCGCTGCTCCATGCTCAACCAGTGTGCAACATAGTGTCCAAAATTGTAGCCGAAGAAGGGACGCATAGCGAAGGGATCATGCATAATCATCTTGCCTTTGTGTTCTGCTGCAGCAGTAGCTTCACTGCGCATAGCAGCGCCCATAAAGACACCATGCGCCCAGTTACGTGCCTCGTAGATGAGTGGTACACCAGCGGGACGGCGTCCACCGAATAGCATTGCAGAGATGGGTACACCAGCGGGATCTTCCCAAGCAGCATCGATAATAGGGCACTGTGCAGCAGGTGTGCAGAAACGTGAGTTAGGATGTGCAGCAGGTTTGCCTGAATCCTTGGACCAGGGTTTGCCCAACCAATCGGTGATTTGAACATCAGCAGCCAAGCTGCTCTCCATGCCTTCCCAGTAGACGCCACCATCAGAAGTTGAGGCCACATTTGTGAAGATGGTATTCTTGAAGACTGTGTGCATGGCAATGGGATTTGTTTCCATCGAAGTACCAGGTGCAACACCAAAGAAACCATTCTCGGGATTAATAGCGCGCAGTATACCATGCTTATCAAACTTCATCCAGGCAATATCATCACCAACACATTCAACTTTGTAATTCTTCAGCGTAGGATTCAACATAGCCAGATTTGTTTTGCCACAAGCCGATGGGAATGCAGCAGTGATGTATTTCTTCTCACCCTTTGGATCGGTAATGCCCAAAATGAGCATGTGTTCGGCCAGCCAACCTTCACGTTTGGCAATGGTGCTGCCAATGCGTAGTGCAAAGCATTTCTTGCCCAACAACGAGTTGCCACCATAGCCAGAGCCATAGGAAACAATCAAGTTCTCAGCGGGTTTATGCAGTATAATGGTACGCTCTGGATCGCAGGGCCATGCGGCACGTTCGACAATACCGCTAGCTGGTGTACCAACTGAGTGTAGAGCGCGCACAAATTCCTCCTTCTTGCGCAGCTGCTCGAGCACAGCAGCACCCATGCGTGTCATGATGCGCATGGAGGCAACAACATAAGCCGAATCGGTGATTTCGATACCGATCTTTGAGAGCGGTGAACCAACGGGACCCATGCTGAAGGGCACCACATACATGGTGCGTGACTTCATGCAACCCGGAAAACGTGCCTCTATGGCAGCTTCCATGTCAATGGGTGAAATCCAATTGCCCAATGTACCCTTAACACCATCACTTGGTGTAGGTATGGTTTCTTCACGGTCGTCGGTGCAGATGAAGGTCTTCGATTCAACGCGTGCTACATCGGAAGGGTTAGTGCGTGCTAGCCAACAATTTTCATATTTCGGCAGTGGAACAATGGTGCCAGCATCGAGCATGATCTTGAGCAGCATTTTATTCTCCAATTCGGAACCATCGCAGATATGCACCTGTGCGGGCTGGCACAGTGCTATGGCTTCCTCCACGAAATCACGAACTGCGGGAGTCAATGAATTGGCATCACCGAAGGAGATATCGACGCCGCGTATATGGCTATATAGACCGCAGTTGTCCTGTCGGTATTTGTTCATTTGTGGCAATCCATTGCCGGAACTAAAATGAAAAAATTGAAAAAAAATAATTAGTTTTATGAATTGGCGTAGGTCAGTTAAATGCGGAAACTAGGTTAATGTGAAAATTTTTGATTTTTATACAGAAAAATTTAGAACACTACTTAGTGTACTTACATGATTTTGCTATGTTCAATGAGTTCAGGCATTTTGCTTTAGTTTTTATTTAAGTTTTATGTTATGATTTACTTTGGAATAAATTTAGCACAATTTTTTATTAGTTTTTCGTGCTTTTTTCTTTGAATTCTTGGAAATATTTTCGCTTTTAATTATTTCTTTTATTTAACGCTTTTGTATCACAATTTAATTATCACAATTTTATTATTATTTTCTTTGCGTTCGTCTATATTGGTATATAAAATATTTTCATATGTTCTTCCAAAGTTTTTTGTCAAAAATCAATTTGATGTTCAGACCACTGAAACTGAATTTTCCACTTGATCTTTCCATTTACTCACTGTAAATGATGCTCTGCTTTGCTTTGGCTGCGCCTTTTATAGCTGCTCGCCAGCGACGCCTCGAGAACTTGTTCGGCATTTTCATTACGCTTCGTGTTATTTCATTTATTTGTGTGTTTGTAGTGGTGTGCGTGGTGCGCGTTCTACTACTACATATACGAAAAGTAAACTGCCTGCTTACGTTTCATGACCGCTGCCGTTTAAAATGGTTGTTTATGGCCTTTTTATACTTCTGCTTCGTCTTTTACTGCGAGAGGGTCAAGAAATGCGCTCGCTGATCATTAAGCGGATTTTTCGCTCTCTCTCTCTCGCACATACCAATCAAGTCTGTAGGTGCGAGAGTGATAAATTATCTACAGTGAAGCTGATTGGCTGCGCATGGGAGGCTCGTCGTTGTTTTGGTTTTTCGTCGCCTTTATTGTTGTTGTTGTTTAATGTGAGTAAAAACAACAACAACAACAACGACGACGACTGCGATAACAAGAAAAACAAGAGCACACTGTTGCGCTTGGCAACAGTTAAAATTTGTTTTTGTTTTTCTGGATTTTTTCAATGCGCTTCATGTAGTGGTAGGGAGCGTTGTATAGTTATCTGTAGCTGGAATTTGTAACCTATGGAAGAATGATCCATAGTCCGCATGAAATTTGTTGACTATTCTTATTCTTAGAAGATACATACATACGTCAAAATTTTACCTTTTTTAATATTACAACTGTTTTTTATGTCATACATACATTGATCGCGCAACATCATAATCTCCCGTAAAAAGTGTTAACAATGCATCTCCTCTCAATATGATTAGTACCAACAGCTGTTTTGTGAAAAGAACAGACCAAATATATTAAATAAAATTTTTTTTCACGCTCAAATTATGACTAGCAATAAGTATATTGGGCACAGATCCCTAAGATGATCTTGAAGTTGTTAAAATTAGAGGAAGAGATTTGTAAATCCTATTATAGAATATGAAAATTTGGTAAACGCGTTTGGAGTTGAAACAGAAATCTGTTTGACCTCAAAATATACAAATTTCATTCATAAAACTAAATTTTTTAAGTATGACTCTCATGCCAAAATTCTGGGAGCCGCGAAAAGTGTTCAGTTGAAGTGCAATGTCTCTTAATGGCTGGACTGGCGATTATCAAGCATAATTTCCATCACTTTTTGTTATTTTGCTAAGGAGGTCAAAGATCGTCTGGAATGAGGCTTTTCTTCGACCATATCTCGGCTATTCTTGAACGCTTTGTACCAGTCGTAACTCCGTGTTTTTGCTAAAACGTATTCACCATAATAATTTTCTAACATACTTAGCGAGTCTGCACACAAAATTCCGTACGCAACACAAAATTTAAGGAAGATTCTAATTGTGTTCATTGTTTAAATCGTGACAGTCTACTCAGATGTGAACAAACTGGTTGACATAGGTATTGTATAGTTTGGTACAGTATTTTTTCTCCACATATCGGACAAATCTGCCGGCAGCTACAATTAAAGCATCTTTTAAATTGTTCACTTCAAATTTCGTCATTTTTCGAAAAGTCGTAAAATAATAGTTTTTTTCGTATTTTGTGTACCATAATCCTCTATCAATAAATTTCAATGTTTTCCAAAGAATTCATAAAAAAGAACAATCCATTTCATTATCTCGTCTAAAAATTTCAGAGAATCATAACTAATAAATGAGTGGTACAATTAAAGCGTAAATCTTTTAAATTGTTCACTTCAAATTTCGTCATTTTTCGAAAAGTCGTAAAACAATAGTTTTTTCGTAATTTGTGTACCATAATCCTCTATCAATAAATTTCAATGTTTTCCAAAGAATTCATAAAAAAGAACAATCCATTTCATTAACTCGTCTAAAAATTTCAGAGAATCATAACTAATAAATGAGTGGTTCAAATTTCTTGATCTGGTTTCCGTTGTACTCATATCGTTGCCTAGAATAAATAAAAATTAAGTTTAAGAGCTTCTGTACTTCGTTGGAGTGAGTATTTTGAACACTATATATATCAGTGTATAGAGGGGGAGGTGATGTTTACCGATTTTATATAATTTAACATTTTCTGAATATATTCATATAATTAATTAATGTTTTGTATTATAATGAAGCACTCTTAGGGAACCACATATCGCAATATTTTATACAAATTGAAGCGTATAGAAACTTCGGTTTTGTCGTATTCATACATATTATTTGTACCGATTGACTTTCCTTTAGCTAAATCTTCTGCTGCTGCTTCTTCTAATTAGAACCAACAAGCCTTATTACTATTACTATTTTTATTGTTTTAATTTAACTATTTTGTTTATTCATTGTTTTATTAGCAAATAAATAGCCTAAAGTAGATACAAGTTGATGAAAGGCGTGCGCGTTTTATCTTGAACGATCGATTTTGGATTTTGGGGCCCGTCAGTGTTTTTTTTTTCTTTTTTTTTTTTAAACTTGTTTGCCTCTTTTGCAATATTGCTAGCTAAGTAGCTATTATAAAAGGCAACGAACTGGTTTTTTGCAGAAATAATAATAATAATAATAACAAATACAGCTGGTTTGTTAGACTTTGCACATTGCACATTGAAACATGATAAAAATTTACAATTGAACTTAAATGTCTTACTTTATTGTATTGTTTTGAATTTATTTGAATAACAATTGTATTAGCTGCAATTGTTTATTGTATTTTATTCAAATATTTCTATAACATCATCGCATGTTCCATGTACATACTTAGCAAATATATCTTTGTCATGGTGCCATGAAAATTTTGGGGAGACTAAGCTGCAGAAAATTTTCTTTATACATATACATATATCATTTTGTATCTGCTTTAGGCTCGGCCATGGCCAATCGCGGTAATATCTACATATATATCTATATATCTATCTATATGACTGTCTGTTGTGATCGTTCATATGACATTTATAAAACTTTGCCCCCCTCATTAAGGCGTTTTAGCTTGCCAATGTTGTACATGAAAAGCGCGTGTCTTTATAGTATATATTATTCATGGCGATCATGTGTTTGACGAAGAGAAATGAAGGTGGTTGTGATATACATTTTTAGATATGCATGAATTTATGGTTTATTGTGGATTGAATAAAAATGCAAACGAAAAGTTAAGCGATTAATAACAAAATTTAGATAATATGTTTTAAAGTAGGATATACTGGAATTAGTGCAGCAGATAAGGCATGATTTGTTTGACCTATAAATTTAATATATGAGAATATGCGCAAAAGAGTACTTGACCTTAACATCTATTATTCGATTAGTGTCAAATGTTGAGCAATCTGCTGCGTTAAGTTCGTGTTTAGCAGTCATTGAACGCTTACATAAAATACAGACAGACGGACGGAAAGCAGAGAGTTGCCGAAATTGAAATCAAACGTAGTCGTGTCACAACTTTGGAGTAGTAAGTTTTTTGCGCCGTTTAATGAACATGGATGAAGTATGAATCCATCGCAACACATCACACAAATTTTATGAGGCTGATTTTTCGCTGAACGCAGTCGTAAAACACAAAAATTGTCGGATTTATACCGCTGAAAACTCTCAAAAAATTCTCGAGGAACTTTTGTATTCCCAGCGAGTTACAGTTTAAACCGGAATTTTTGTGTGGAATCCATTAGCACATCATAATAACTAACTTTTTTATGCCAATGGTAGAGCAGTTTTGGTTACAGCAAGATGGCACACACAGCCTATGCCTCAATCGCTTTAATGTGTTCTCTGTTTCTCGATTGAGTAATTTTGAAAAATTGTTTTTTTGACTGAGCTTCGCGATCATCCGATTAAACACGTTCACATTTCTTCCTGTGGGGTTATTTGAAGTCCACCACATAATCCGATTTGTTTAAGCATAGATAAACAGTTTAAGAACAATACAATGGAATACAAATTAATGTGCTTATGGAAGCTCTTTCGCAATCGATTATCAACATAGAAGCAAAGTATCATATCACAGTAAAAACCCCTTTAAGCAATATTTATGTTGCCATATAACATCGATCAGCAAAACTAAAATTATACACTCCCATCAATTTTTTCCAAGTTTCGCGCTACTTTTTGCTGTTTCCAAGCTAAATACTGGTTTACAACAACAGTTATAAACACATCACCCGATCTGAACCAGATTTCTCTTTACTCCTTCGGGAACATCATACAAAAAAATGTGTGCTGACAACTTCGGTAGCAATTGGCGCCAAACACATACACAAAAAATTCACTTTCTGCTGCGATTTGCTAATTTATTTTTAATTTTATTGAAACTCAAAGCTATATTTATTTATAAGGAACTACATATGTATGTATGTATGTATGTATGTATGTATGTATGTATGTATGTATGTATGTCTGACTTGTTTAACTAGTTTCATTTGCTCTGAACAACTTCGCTGGAGCCAGCCGCCCTTCATACCTGTAACGCATCTAAATGCTGCTTATCAGTCATTATCATTATTAAAATCAATACATAGTAGCAACTCGAATATACAAAAAAAAAAAAAATAAATAAATTATTAAAACTTCAAAATCCAAATCAAACGTGTTTCAGAATTTGCTGCTGCTGAATTTGTTAATTATAAATGACGATGAAACGATGAAACGCACGAATAACGATTTACGTCAATAGATTAATGTTTATTTAAATTCGATTATAAAAAATCGTTTGAATTTAGTCTGGATTAGTCTGTTTACGGCTGTGTGACAGGTTATCGCATGAGTGTAAATTGTAATGCAACGTTTGAACGATTGAACCCCCGCAATTTTGAGCCGGAACTACTAGACTAGTTACTAGACTATTATTTAAAATTAAAAATAGACTAGAAAGATTACAAGCTGCAAATTTAATGGTGTTTCTTATATACATATATGGCAATGTACCGACTAAAAAATTGAGCATGGCTCCACTACATATTAACACCTCTTTTCTAATGCTTTCCAAACGACGCCACTGTTATCACATTGACCAAATATTAATCTTATTATATTTTGGGGGTAAGTCAGGCCACACACTTCATTTAATACACACACACACACACACATACCCACACACCAATCAGGCCTTGACAACTGTCCGAGAGCTGTGTGCGAACCTTATATGATCCAATTATCACCAAGAGGCTTTATAAATAACAAACAATTTTTTTGGCACTTGCTTATTTTACGATCTTGATACTGTGTATATTAAGTGCATATATTATATGGCTTTATGGCCTGTTTACCACGAATTCCTAGAAAAGAAAGCTAACATTCAAAAAAAAAAAAAAATCCAGGCATAAAAGCTTCGTATTACTATATTAACAAGAAGATTTATTACAAATAAGCAATATTTTTTTTTTTTTTGGTTTTTATTAGAAATACAACATCGATTACTTAAATTAATTATGTACAATGATCTCTGTTTGTAATTATTAGAGTATTACATTTTGGAAACGCGCGTTTTTAGCTCTGCTAATTCTTTTGCCACCTCTGGTGGTAAATGTTGTCCAACTTGCTTCTGGAAATATTGTTCAATTTCGGTTACCTCCTGTTGCCAAAAATCTTTGGGTAGTTCGAAGAGCGCCTTCAAATCAGCTCCGCCTTTCATATCCGCAACATTCAAGGCACCTTCACTTGGCAGACGTCCAATTGCTGTATCCTGATAGCATTGCTCACCCTTAACACGTCGAAAGATCCAATCTAAGACACGCGAATTTTCACCAAAGCCAGGCCATAGGAATTTACCTTCAGCGCTCTTCCGGAACCAATTTACATGAAAGATCTTTGGCACTTTACCGCGCTGCTCCATGCTCAGCCAGTGTTTTAGATAATCACCGAAATTGTAACCAAAGAATGGACGCATTGCAAACGGATCATGCATTATGACTTTGGCCTTGTGTTCTGCCGCAGCGGTAGCCTCACTGCGCATAGCAGCACCCATGAAGACACCATGCGCCCAGCTGCGTGCTTCATAAACCAGAGGCACACCTGCAGGGCGACGACCGCCGAATAGTATTGCCGAAATGGGCACACCCGCTGCATTTTCCCATGCTGGATCAATGATGGGACATTGGGAGGCTGGTGTACAGAAGCGTGAATTGGGATGCGCTGCAGCACGTCCGGTTTCTGTTGACCAGAGTTTACCGAGCCAATCTGTGACAGTAACATTTTTCAATTCGCTATCTGGCATGCCCTCCCAATAGACACCACCATCCGATGTGGATGCAACATTTGTGAAGACCGTATTGCGAAAGATGGTATCCATGGCAATTTGATTTGTAGCACGTGAAGTACCAGGCGCAACACCAAAGAAGCCATATTCAGGATTAATAGCGCGCAACACACCATCTTGATCGAATTTCATCCAGGCAATATCATCTCCAACGCATTCTACCTTATAGCCAGGCAGTGTAGGTGTCATCATGGCTAAATTTGTCTTGCCACAAGCCGATGGAAATGCTGCAGCAACATAAATCTTCTCACCTTGCTTATTCGTAATGCCCAGTATAAGCATATGCTCCGCTAGCCAACCCTCACGCTTGGCTATAGTGCTGCCAATGCGTAGCGCAAAGCATTTTTTGCCCAATAAAGAGTTGCCACCATAACCGGAGCCATATGAAACAATCTCATTCTGCGCAGGTTTATGTAATATAATAGTACGCTCCGGATCGCAGGGCCATGCTGCATGCGCTTGCTTGCCATTTGCTGGCGTGCCAACGGAATGTAGACATTTAACAAATGCACCATCACCCTGCCTTAAAACATCGAGCACCTTTGTACCGGCACGTGTCATAATCTTCATGGACTCAACAACATACGGTGAATCAGTAATCTCAATGCCAATCTTCGAGAGCGGCGAACCCACTGGACCCATGCTGAATGGTATAACATACATAGTGCGCCCTCTCATGCTGCCCGGAAAACGTGCTTCAATTGCTCTCTGCATATCCTCCTTAGAGATCCAATTGCCCAAGGTACCAGGCGTTGCATCGGGCGTGACAGGTACAGTTTGTTCCTTGCGTTCAGTACAAATGAATGTTTTGGATTCAACACGTGCCACATCTGCAGGATTTGTGCGCGCTAGCCAACAATTGTCGTACTTGGGCAACGGCACAATAGTACCCTGTTTGAGCATGCGTTGCTGTAGCATTCTACTCTCATCGGCGCTGCCATCACAGATATGTATTTCAGCAGGTTGGCAGAGCTGTACGCAGTCATCAACATAAGCCTTAACAGCAGGTGTAAATAGTTTCGGATCACCATAGTGCACAGAGAGCGCACGACAGACCAGACGGAAATTGTGCAGTTTTGAAGGTAAAAGCGCAACTCGACTGCTGTAATGATATAAAAAAGAAGGAAAAAAGGCGTCTTAGTAAAAGATAGTTACAAAGCAGGTAGTCGAGATTCAATTATACACGTACATACTTAAATGTCTATAGAACTGCTACCTGCTATATGCTACAGAATTTGGTTTTTATTGTTATATAGACCTCTCTCTGCTGTTACGAGCAACTACTCCAGTTTAAAAATTCTAGTAATTGTTTCGGTGTTCTGGATATTTTATGTTATAAAGGTCATGCAAGAAATTTGATGTTGATGGTAGCAAGTTTGCAGCTCATTAAAATGCAGTTTGGAGACGCCATGAAGTAATTGTACTACTGATAATATCTTCTAAAAGGTCTCTATAGACTTACTCTAAACCATTGCTCTTCAAGATATTATTGTACTTTAAAACATAATGTAATAAAAGTCATTCGGTTGAACATTTTAAAAGCATCTTCAAAATGGTGAAGTTTACATGTCTCCACTTTTAACCGTGAAAATGGTGCAGCATTGAAATTAAAGCGTAATAAGTTGCTAATAGTATTCTAGAAATGTTTTCTGAAGGGAACCTTTTATTAAGGACATGAGGAATATAATAGAATAGGAATTGAATAGAAGGGACATTAGTCATATATAAAAGACAAACATATCTCGAGGCGTGGTCTTAATAGTACCTTACATTGGCGTGGCAGAAGTAGTTTGTTTCACTATTAAAAACACCAATTGCAGATGTGATCTTAACAGTGATTTATATGATTGAAATGACATTTTATGTTGTTTAGAGATCGTTTTTAATAAAGGCCGTAGAGAAAGTAAGAATGACACTGTTCAAGTTTTGTAATATACATACGCAGGATTGATCAGATAACATATACTTACTATTAACTCAGACTTATTTGAGTAAAAGCGTCGCTTAAAAATTATTTGTTTCCTACTTAATAAACCAAAAGCATCCAATCGTCTCAAGGCGCAATTAAATCGTGCTGGTATCCGCACACACATCAAAGTGCATTAATCCGCAATATCTCCAGTTGGCACTCATAATCTGGCCAAATACTGGCTAAATTTACTTGACATCAACAGATTAAAGCGAGTATAGATTACCGAAGATTACTCAAGAATGACAAGAGTCTTAATTTTTGTATATGTTCCGCCTACGATTATAAATTTCTCCATACCAAATATCAAAGCGATATCTAAAACACTAGAAACTAGTTCGCAACGAAACAACCCCTGTTTTGTGACAAGTTATAACGAATCAAGGGCAAAGTGCCAGTTAATTAGTCTACACTAAAATATGGTATCAAAATTTTAAAATATTGATTTTTCGCACTAGGCTCTAAAATATGTTTTACACCACTGGGGAAAGGTGTCCCCAGATTTGCATTGCATAGGGACCACTGTATGTCTTAATTCGCTCCTGCTTGAATCTCTGGCGAATTTATTCCAGCTCGAATCCATAAATAACAACTACTAGGTTCGAGCTGTCACTTTATGGCATAGAAAGTTTTTCCAGTTTCCTGCAAAACAGCAAAAATCTTCTCTGCATCAATACTGCTTATGCATCTCCTTGAGATGCTTCCACGGTTTTCGACTTCAATTATATTGAGATATACTATTGATATTCTAACTAGTAGTATAAGACATGTACTCATTAAACTCTCTGAAGGTTTTGTTAAATTTATATCCAATAATTTTCCGAAATTTTTTCACATACCATAAATTTTCTTTCGTACAATACAAATACTACTTTGTACTACAGAATAGAACTTTTGGCGTTTTACAAATTTTTGTTTGATAATAAACAGCTATCAAAAACCAACGCAACTGTACTCTTTTCCAGTTTTGGTTGATTTCGTTGATCTTCAAGCCAAAACGTCTATAAAATTACGCTATCACGTTCATTTCAACATTCAAAGCATAAACACACACACACACAGACAATGAGTTGCTAAGACGCTCGAAGACAACGACGTCGACGATCAGCTGTGTTTGTTTTTGCTTACTACTAGGTTTATGACATTGCTAAACAAAAACAAAACAAATTAAAAACAAAAACAAAAAAATCTTTGAGATATTGTATCTACAATAGCAAAAGTAAACTAAAAACGAAACAAAGTAGGCAACGTATTCCCCCAAAGAGCGCACAATTTTTTTTTTTTTTTTTTTTTATACACTGTACCAATGTTGGGTAAGTGGGTGTTTGTAACAGTTAAACAGAGAAATGGGCGATATTATGAAGTATTCATATCAACTTGATCAGCTGCAATAGTGCAGTTGATGTAATGAAGGCGATAAAGTATACTACATAGCAAAAAAATAGCACACTATAAAATATAGCTTACATTTAAAACTATAATGTAACTATAGTACAGCTACAGCGAGTTGCAGCGTATCTGTTAGCCGTGCACAAACTTTTGCAGCATGCTTTTACGTTAGATCTAGAAAAGGCAAAGCGATTATTTCGCCATCGAAGATACTACACAAAGGCAGAAGATTTTACTCTGCACAGACCCATCTCCATCTCTCCATGCACAATTCAGTTTCAGATTCTATAGTATGTATAGTATCTGGCAACTGCCTGCAGCTGGTTTTTGTTATGAATTTCACTCTCCTCTGTGTATCTCGCGTCATTGTATGCCACTCGCTCGTTTTGTATTGTAGTATGATGCAATATTGTAGCAGACTGACGACAGTCTGTAATGTTTTTCTCTGCTATTAGATACACAAGACGTATAGTGCAGTCAGGTCAGCGGAAACAAATGAGGCCGCTTTTCTTTTTGCTGTGTACGACAAGCTAATAGTGACTACGTCTATCTGATCAGCTGTATGTCTAGCATTTTTCGCTGCTCAATCGTTTATTCTAGATAATTCAATGAGATTTCAATGAGATGCATGTGTACATATGTATATATAGCAGCCTTTAAACCTTATTCTACAAATGTCTGTTTTACGTTGTTAATTTCTGTTACAAATCTGTTCTGTTTGCTTAATTACTTAATTTAGCTACTTCGCAAAATAGTTACCTACCTTAATAATTCAAGTATTTCAAACTACTCAGTTTATTTATATTAATCAAATTTTTTATTAGTATGCTATAATGAATCAGAACTAATGAGTGTGCCATGACTCAGTTAATGTATGCACACCACAGACAACAAATGTTTCCGGCAAATATTGTGTTGAGTGTTTTTGGTTAATAATGACGACGCAGACGACATTAGCTCATTTATTAAAGCCCTACAAACACAGTACAACCAGTATATGCTGGTTTTAGCACATTAATTCAAACTGCTACTCATTTAAAAACTCTACTTAATGAATTGTAAACTATGTCATTTCCAAAAACTTAGACAATTTTACGACACATACAAGCAGTCGTCTAATCTATTCCATACAGAGCTACAATTATAATATACTTTACAATATTCTATTCATTCTATTCAATCGGTACAAAGTTCATACAATCTATATAAATAATTTTACAATACAATACCAAAGAAACCCAGACAAATACATAGCTATGTTATCTCTCTCATACGCCTATGTGACGTCATATATGTACATAAGTATCTCAACCAACTCATATAAGTATCTAGATACAAAATTACTGCGCATTTTCAACAAGTTACAATCGCCTCATAGAAAATTCAATTTTAAGAAAATTATTATTTGTTAAATTAATTTTTCGACTATTTCATTTAATATTTAAATCGAATTCATAGCATTTTGGCAAATTTATTTGCTTTATCACTGAAATAGCTTTATAATGTTTCGTTTGTACATATTTATCGGAGCATTATTATCTAATCATTTTCTATGCATATTTAATGTGCGTGAGCTGTGATTATTTGATTGTATCATATTGACCGTGATTTAGTTGAAGTATTTCTGTTTAGAGTGAAGTGATGAATGTTGGTGTTGCGAGTGATTATAGCATGCAATCTATTTGTAAATGTTTTATTCGAATACTTAGTAAATTTAATTAGATATAAATTCGTACAGTGATTGGATAACGACACGCTGTTTGTTTTTAGAGTGCTATTGAGTTATATATGATTTAATATTATGAAATTGTATTGTAAATGTAGGCTGCATATTTCGCAATGGCATTAAATGAAATATTTTGTAAATAGGCTTATATTTCGCATATTGTATTGTAGCATATTTTTCAGCAAATGGTATGGAAAATGGAAAAACTCGCAACAAGTATGAAAATAGTTTAGCTGAAGTTTCTGCATCAACCTACTCTGCTACCGAAAAAAAAAAAAAAACGCAAAACAGTAGCATTTAGCTTAATAAAAATATTAAACTAATTACATCTTCTATAGGTTCTGATCTGGTGTTTGTGTTAAAGCAGTTCAGAAAAGTAAAAACTCAACGACTGTGAGTGGTTCCGAGTGTTGATCAATGATCAAGAAGATATTTAGCATTAAATTCAGCAGTACAAAAGCATCAACAGGAATAGTTGTTGGCAACCATGGCACAATAAGTGATAAAAATGATGCTCGAAGTTAAGGAACGGCCGGGTCAACCCAAAAAGTTTCAAGACGAAGAATTGGAATCATTGCTCCAATACCAAATGCTTTCAGGAGTTGTCCGAAACATTGGCAGTGGATGAGTCGACAGTCAGAGAACGTCTAAAAGCCATGGGATTGATTCAAAAGCAAAGTAACTGCCCTACGAGTTGAAGCCGCGTGACGTCAAAAGATGAATAAATCCGTAAATTTCGAAAAAAAAAAACGCTGATTATTAATTCAAGATCCCAATATGTACAAGTATGAATGGAGCAGTTGTGTGTTCAAGAGTACCAAATACGCACACCTTTGTTAAAACAGAAAACAAACCTTTTGCCGTCTATGTGGCCTTGAAAACTTTGCATATACGGGTCAAATTCTCATATTATGGCATCGACAATGTAAGACATCTTCGTATGGTCACGGAGAATCTAACTGTCTAAGTTTGGAGTATCTCTCTCTCTCTCTCTCTCTCTCTCTCTCTCTATAATTCCAGAGTTCTCTTATTTCATACATCCAGACGGACAGACGGACATAGCAAAATCGACGCAGTTTCCGATACTGATCTAATATATATATATATATATATATATATATATATATATATATATATATATATATATATATATATATATATATATATATATATATATATATATATAAAAAATATATATATATATATATATATATATATATATATATATATATATATATATATATATATATATATATATATATATATATATATATATATATATATATATATATATATATATATATATATATATATATATATATATATATATATATATATATATATATATATATATATATATAGTTTCTAGGGTCTACCAAGCCTCCTTCTGCGTGTTACATACTACATAAGAACAAACTTATTATATCCTTGTCCCTTTTGGTACAGGGTATAAACATTATCTTAAGAAAAGAATATATAGCAGGAAAAAAAGTATCCCACTTTCTAAGAGGGAGGTCAAACGGCCACCTTTTATCGTTTTCAAACTATTTTATATAAAAAAAAAAAAAAAAAAAATCCAGTGATAAAAAAGATGCTGGTGATGGAATGTTATTGCTCTGCATGCTATGAATGCATCAGGAACTTGGTCGGAATTTCATTTGTCACAACTGAACAATAGACTAAGGCCAAAATTTATAGTGTTTCCTGAGGATCAACCAACTCTTGTATTCGTTTCATGTTGTTTCAATAAATAAGAACGAATAAAAATTAACATTTTATTTAGTAGTTGTAACCGTTTGACTCTCTCCAGGTAGCTGTTTGATCACAGTGATGGTGGTTCCAAATTTTTCAAGAAGTTGATTGCAGTTGTAGAGTTCTATGATCAGCATATTGGTCGATGTCTATACTCAAAAAAATTATGGTGTTGTAATAGTATATCCCACAACAGTTGCCAAATCGGTACAAAAGCCAACTGTAAGCCGTTGAGATTGCTAATTTTTACACAATTTGCTAATTAGTTACGACAGAAATATAATCAATTTCTAGAGTTATTTGCTCATTAATGCGAAAATAATGTAATTTAATGACATCAAAATCTGATGAAAGAATTTAGCAGATCTGATAATAAATTTCATCATAGTTCTCCTATTAAATATTGTTTACAAATATTTTAGCATTTACGTGTAAGCTTGCGTTGATTTACCTAGAATTAGATTTGCCTTCTTAATCCTAAAATAGATTTTCAAAATTATCAGTCAACTATTCTACTTATAATCTAAAATTGTGGAATTGTTGATGCTACGTTATACTACATTGTAGTCTATGGAGTTACAGCGTCATCAAAGTTAACCATTTTTCTACTTACTGAAAGTCTTAGTAAAATATTTGGGCGCGTTTATATTAAGATATGAATTTCCACTAAATAATTTAAATTTTCTTGTATTCTAGAAAATAAAACTCTCAGCAGCCAATTTTCTACGTAGCAGTTTAAATCGTTTCAAGAAGAAAAAAAGTATCTACATAAAGAAAAAATATGTTCTACAAGTACTTAAGTGTCAGCGAGGGGGTACTATGTGTCCAATAAGCAGGCCAACGTACGCAAAATGGCGGCTGCGACGCTTATCTGCAATAAATAGTGCTGAGAAATAAAAAAAGAAGAAGGTGAACCGAGTAAAAAACAGAGAAGAAGTCGACACAAAGAAATTGCGCGCGTGGCAGCAATCAAAGAAAATATCGTCTAAAGCAGCCAACACAAACCAGAAAGAGCGCTGGAGTTGAGTGTGCCCGACTTCGAGAGACCCTGTACCGTATTTGAGGCTGCTTATATGAACCATAGATCATATTCTTTAGTGTTTCGAACTAGACATATGAAGAACATTTTATTAGATTTGATGAAAAATTAGAACTAGTTAAAAATAAACACAAAAAAATGACATACAAGTACTTAAAAATTGGGGAGGTTATCATAGGACTACACTTAAAGTGGTCCGTGCTGGGTCTATATGGTAAGTATTACAGTAAAATACGCAAAATTTGACATTTCTTGCTAATTTAAGAACAAAAACAAAAATAATGCATAGAAAAACTTAATAATGAAGTGCAAGTTTATATGCGAGCTACGCCGTATAGTGTTCCCATACGAAGCTAAACTTTTTTACAATCTACGTAAGATACACCAAATTTGAAATTTCTAGCGAAATTAACAAACAAAAAAAACCAAAAACATTTACATACAAAAACCTAAAAATGATGGTTAGGTTTGTATGGGGCGACCGCTTAAAGTGAGATTTTCATACTCATTTAATACACTGAAGAGGGGTAAGGAGCATTTAAATAACCAAACTTGTAGTCACCATTTCTTCTAACATCCAAGAGCTGTTCGTTTAAACCGCTGAACGGACTGACAAATGAACAGACGAACATGTACATATCGACTCGTCTTCCGATGCTCTTTCAGAATATGTATACATTATAGTGTCCTGCTGCCTGTTACATGCATTTGCACAAATTTAATATACCCTTTTGTCGCATGTACAGGTACAAGGTATAAAAAGTGCAAAATGCGTAGCAAAATAAAGGAAAAAAAAAATTGAAATAAAATAATTTGAAAATTAAGAAAAAAAGCCAACAAAGCACTGTGTCTAGCAACAATAACAACGCAAAATAGGGGGCAGCTTGTGCAAACGGGGGCGCGTACAAGTGCGCGTTATTGTACAGAAAAACAATTAGTTAGCTTATTTGAAGAGGTCAGCACGAAGGCGAATACCAAACGCAACCAGCACGGCTATTGACACTGATAAGCCCTGATAAGTCCAAATAAGTTGTCACATGACAATGAAATAAACCAGACACAGCAGCATAGTTAGACTGATAGACAGCATCTATGGACTTGGTACTGTCAATTTAAATACTCTAACATGAAATTATTAAGCAGAAATTATGAAAGTTCTTCTCAAACTATGTAAATTTCTATTTAAGAAAACAAGCAACTAACAGAATACAGAATACTGATAGTAAGAAACAATGAAAGATCAAACTTAAACCTTGAAATAAATAAATAAATAGCATTAAATTGGAGCGCTTAGTATGACGAAATCGATTGGCGTACTACTCTTTAGCATTTATTTCAGTACGATTGCATCATTCAGCCTCCAAGTTGCAAACTAAATTTCCACATGTTTCTTACAAGAATTTATGTCGAAAAAACACATTTTGCCAAATCAGCACTCACAATGCATCACACTATATGCGTCAATAAATTCTGAGTGTTCCTTTTTGGTACTCTACTCATTTGTCAATCACTGCAAATTGCGATCATTTGGGTTTGACCAAGAAGTATTTACTTAACGTGTACATTTTACAAGTAGTAACTTTTTTGTTTATTAATTATAAATGGCATAATTTTGCGGAAGTTTTTTTTTTATGATTTAATGCTGTGACCGCTTTTTTAAAGAATACTTCTTTTCTTCGTTTTAGAAGAGAAGACCTGTTTGAAGCGCTTCTTTAAGAAATGTAAAAACATTTTGGAAGCCCTACATTTGTAAACCATTGTAAACCATTTGAGTTTCTATAGAAAATAATTACGGAGTGAATTGCAAACAGAGCACTCAGCACGCCAATTTTGCTGTTAATTGAAAGTGCTGAAGTGATAAAAATTTGTTGAACTTTCTTTTGAAACATTTTCAATACCATACTCAAAATCATGTTGAAAGAGCTCAGAAAAAATTAACAACTTTGGCTTTCATCTATAACAAACATTCGAAGTATTCAGCAGAACTAATCGCTGACTAATAAGTGATTAATGATTACTAGTTTTTCAAAAAAAAAAACCAATGCCTGTTATGAATGTTTGGAGCAAAAATATGCAAAACAGACACCTGCTCAAGGGAACGAACATAAACATTTGCAGAGCTGACATTTTTGTACGCAACTCATTTAAGAACCACAGATTTTAGAATGCTCCAAACGCTTAAACCGCATTTCAACGCATTTTTAAGAGGTTAACATAATAACTGATCCATTACTCCGGGGGTGAATCCATAACGTTCTGTTGGGGAAAGGGTGAACATCCTAAAAAAAACTGTTAGGGGGGACTTTCCGCAGCTCCTCCCCCCTACATACTCCAATGAAACAAGGTACGTGCATCAAATTTTTTTGGAGATGTATTGTAAATTGGCTACTAATACTGCTACTAATTTGGAGCTCAAGGGAAGAATTTGAAAACTGTTTTAACGATGTATCTAAAAATTGTTCTACTATAACAAAATCAAAATAAAATTTGAAACTTCTAGATTGAAATAAGTTCAGAAAAAATATTTGCAATCTCTAACGAATTATATAATGCTTGCTAATAGCGCATATTACTAAAGAAATTTCAATAAATACCTATTCAAAAAAGTCAACTGCAATTTCAGCGCATCACCAAAAAAACCAACTGTGCTCAAACTTGTTGCTGATTTAACAAAACGAATTATATACGTCAGATTTCTGACTTCTTATCGATATATGTATGTATATGGAAGCAACGTAATGAGTACAAAAACTGGTTACGAAACAAGCAGTCAGCCAGCCAGATGGACAGACAGACAGACAGACAAGCAGACAGACAAGCAGACAGACAGTCTGACAAACAGAAGGACAGCAAAGCGTTTCGGTCTGCTTGAAATAAGCTTGGCATTTTTGATGTAGTACATAAATCTTTTGTTTTAAGTTTTTTGTTCTTTATAGGGTAGCAAGGGCATTAACTTGATGGCTAACCTTGGCCCATGAATGAGCAAAGCAAGTGGCTGACTGGTGTCTGAAACTGGAACTGCGTTACAAAAACGTACCGCAAGGAGAAGTTCAGTGAACGTTGGAGTAAAGTTCAGGAACGCAAATGTTTGGATTGGGCTGGTCTGCAATCAATCAGTTCAGCAAGAGCGCTTATCATTTAACACTTTGCTGTTTATGCGTATTAAATAAAACTATTGTTTTTTGTATAAACTTACTTTAATCGACAACAATAAATCTCGGACGATGCGTGGCAGACATTAACAATAACAACAATGTGTTAGGTATATCGATAGACAGACAGCCAGACTAAGTGCCAATCAGAGCTAATTTTATTGTATTGTGTTTTTTTTTTCTTTTGGGGGAAATTGACATTGGATTTTATTGAATATTAGAAATTTAACAGGTAAATATGAAAAATATATAACGTACGAGGGGCACTGTTTATATTTCGGGAATTTGCAAATAATAACAAACATTTTTAAATGAAAATGGCTTTATTGTCTTTCAAAATATTCCCCTTGATGATCAATACACTTTTGCATTCGTTCAAACCATTTGTCTTGGCAGTTTTTCCATTCCTCTTGAGACACCTCCAAAACATGGTTGTTGAACGCTTCAACTGCTTCTTCGACGCTCGTAAATCGTTGACCACGCAGTTTATCTTTGATACTCGGGAATTATAAGAAGTCATTGGGTGCCAAATCAGGACTGTACGGAGGATGAGTCATTAATTCGATGTTTTGACTGCTCAAAAATGCACTTGTTTGACGAGATGTGTGACAGCTCGCATTGTCATGATGGAGAATGATTCGTCTTTGGCGGTCGGTTTTACGAATTTTTCCGAACACTTCCGGCAAACAAATGGTCGTGTACCACTCAGAATTGACCGTTCTACGTGGCTCAAGCGGAACAGTGGAAACATGACCCATTCGGCCGAAGAAACCGGCAATCATTTGTTTCGAAGTGGTTTGCACCCGAAAAACTTTTGTTGGATTTGGCTTGTCTTGGAATACCCACACGGTTGTTTGCTGTTTTGTTTCCAGCTCATACGCATATATACATGATTCGTCACCTGTCACGATTTTATACACGTATTTTGAAGCACCACGGTCGAACTTTTTAATCATTTCCTTACACCAATCGACGCGAGTCTTTTTTTTGAGCGATTGATAAATTATGGGGTATTCAACGAGAGCAAATTTTTGTTACAGCTAAGTGTTCATGCAAAATCGAATGTATTGAAGTGGAACTAATGTGCAAGGATGCCTCTATCTCACGATATGTCACATGACGATCTTGCATTATCAGTTCACGCACTGCATCGATGTTTTTGGGCACAACAACCGATTTTGGACGACCTTCACGGAATTCGTCGGCGACCGAACTACGACCACGATTGAATTCACTATACCAGCGATATGTTGTGGTTTTTGATGGTGCTTTGTCGCCATACAAAGAACTGAGTTCATTGACACATTCTTGTTGAGATAATCCACGTCGAAAGTTGTGAAAAATAATCCAACGAAAACCTTCTCTTGAAATTTCCATTTTTTGGCAAAATTGATTTTCTTAACTCACTGCAAACAAAACAAATAGCAATTGTACATCAAAACCTTGTGAGTACGTTTATGCCAAAAAATGTCAAACTTTATTATGGCGTTGCCAGATTTTAGCTTTTGACATTAGTGTTGCCAGTTCCCGAAATATAAGTAGCAGCCCTCGTAATATTAAAACGCAGATGTCTGATGGAATAGTTTACATTTTGGCTTAGATTTGGAATGCCACAATTTATAATTGTCATGCCATGTAAAATAGTTTTATAATCGATTTGAAAAGTCTAATATTTCGTACACGATTCCGCATAGCAAAGTCCAAACGACGTCAGACGTTCAGAGTTTCTTCTACTTTTTTTTTTGTGAACAGTTCAGGAAGACCTCGAAATTATATTTATTAACATATTTAAGCGTGTGCGCATTTAAGTGATAAGCACTGTTCTATATACTTAATAGCATATTTATAGTACTTTGGAATTACATATACGAGTACGGAGACAGCGACGTAAGAATTCATCTGTGTTTTTCCTTATTGATTTAGCTACTTTGTTTTAAATGTACTGTGCGGGTGTAAGTACATATGTATATTATTATAGGGTGCTCTTACTTCGAGGTGCCAATTTCAGGCAAGGCATAAAATTGCATAACTTGGTTCGATCTGACAACTCTATCATGCATAGACTAATCCCAGAAGAACGCTTGCAAAATTGTGAAAATTTATTTCGAAAATCTTGGCACAGTTCGGGCATGTTACGGTGGAAGTAGCCCATTTTACGTACGATACCATTGTCCATCCGAGTGTCTAATTGAATTGACTATGGCACAGCTTCGCACCACGTAGACTCTACATAATAGTTGCACTTACAGAATGCACTTATATATATCCGAAATCATTTTTAAACACTAATGGCACCAAATTAGTTTTCTAATAAAGCCAATTTTGATGTATGATGTAATCTCAGTATTTTAATTCAATAGAAAGTTGAACACTTTTAAAAGAAGCATCCACTATTGTACTTGGTACTTAAAGCAGTGCCTTGAGTTTGTTTAGATCTGCTAGTGTCTTTTCATTAGCTACCTTGTCTGAGTCTGTTGAACCGCTGGCTTTGAAATACGGAAGTTTCCCATTATATATTTATTTTAAGTGGAAAGTTGTGTTTAGATTTTAAAATCTAATAAAGTAAATGTTTATGTTATACTATGATATACTCCACGAAATGTATCGAAACTTTAGCCATTCCGCAAACTCCCTAACTGCGAAGTGAATTATCTCTTGTACAAGAGAAAAATAAATCAGCGCAGTGTAATAAGATTTTTTCATTGGAGATATAGACAATATTCGCCAAACCTTTTCGAATTGTTTCGGAATGAATAGCTGTCATTTCACAAGCAACGAGTCACACAAAGCTTGGGCCGAAATATGTGTGGATAAATTCAACAGCTTGATCTTCTTCGATGATGTCACTGGAAGATGACGTCGACAATCATCATTAATAGATATTGTTATTGCGCTATTTTGGGCTTATAATGGCATGGACAACTTTTGTTTAAAATAGAATGGTGCCACAGCGCACTCAGCCCGAAAAATAACGATTATGACTGGCCACCGCGCTCTAAAAGGTTTTTATGAAGTCGAAAGTTTACGCCAACAAGCCACCTAGCCTGAAACTCTTGAAAGACAATATCCAATAGGAAATGAACGCTATTTGTTCCGAAATACTTTGAAAAATATTGGCCAATGCCAAGAAAGCATAATACTCTATTCGTCTGCGGTGGTCAGCACTAATTAGCAATGTGGTTCTTTTTAATTATTCCCAAAAATCATCGCGAAGCTTTAAATGGCCCACACGTACCAAGTCATACAAAACGCTTGCACCGATATTCTCAGAGCCATTCTTCATATAACCGAAAACACTGCTTCGACAGAGTTTTTGATCATGCAAATCACTATACTATGAAGGCTTCTATTTTCAATAAAATAAATCAATTTTTCCGAACTTTGTTCCAATTTTAAAATGTCGTTTTCAATTTGGTAAGTATTTTGTAGATAGATATGAGTCGGTTGAAGTTTGAAGGAATATCCTAACACTCAGACTCTATGTTCATTGCACTATTTCCAATAAGATTGGTGGAATGGAAAGTGAGAAAAAGTATGTGAGAGAAATAGCTATTGTTAAAGAATAGCTACTTCTATTCTGTAAAAACAGGCTCTTCGATTTCCATAGTACATTATTTTCAGAATATTTCTACAATTTCTGGCACGTGTAGAACATAGACAAAGGAAACGATTCGTCATGCTATTGTGAGGATTCATATATTTTGGGTCTGAAGCGGTAGCGAATTTGCAGTAGTTAGTTTAACGTTCAACAGAACATTAAGAACTATTGCAATGCCAAATTCGAACTAAAAAATGCTGGCATGTGGTTTTGTTTTGAAATTAATTACAGAATTATGATTTATTTATGCTGTCACAGTCAAGCGACCACTTCAGCGTGTTTCAAATGCAAACTTGAATACAATACAATCAGATGAAATGCACTTCAAATGTGCTAATACAAATCGTCTACGTCTGGTACTATAGTTTTCTTATAAGAGCGCTCTTTCTATGTATTTGCACAAAATACTGAAAACATTGTACAACTTGGTTTACTTGAAGAGAAATTTGAAACTTAAGCCATGCTATTGTAACTTTATTTTGGATTTATATAGATACATATATGAAGCATTACAATTTCTACGAATTTAAGTTTATCTAACAATGCATATTCTGTGTTATTAAAAACAAACGCCACGTCATAAACGAATTCCTGGAAACCGAAAAAGCTTCTAGAACGAACCTGTAAGTGGCAGTAAACATATAGGCCGTCTATATGCGACACCGACCTCGAAAACAAGCGAATCGAAGTAAACAAATAATTAACTGATAAGTATGAAAAAACGTTGACATTTTTTTTCTGGCAAATGCTGATAAAAAATGAAAAAAAATTCAGTTTTCTAGCAATTGAATTGTTTTATAATTGATTGATTAACATTTAAGAACCATATTTTGTTTTATTTATTAAAAAATGCAGCCAAATTTAATCTTATCAAAAGAAAAAACTATGGTGAAAAAATTGTCGAGGCGTCACAAGAAATTACTCAAGGCGCGTGGCCAAAAATTTGAGGTTGCGAAAAACAAACAGGCGGATTTATTTATGATGGATGGCAGCGTAGTACATAAATTAATGAAACAAAAAATGACACAATAGAAGTGCGTATGAATAATTAAATTGGCCTATGAAAATATTTACAATGCAAGCGCAATTTTAATAAATATTATTGTACCAGACATTTTTTCATATACTGTGTGTGTTTTTTTGTTGTTGTTTTTTTTTTTTTTTGTTATAGAATATTTGACACAAAAACAAGCCAATGAACGCCAACTCACGCGCGCAAAGGGGGCTCGTCGTTGACGCGTTTAGCCCCCATTGACCGGAACTGTGCGGAGAGAAGGTTATCTCATGCTGCTGCTACTGCTACTGCAAAAACAAGCAACAACAACAGCAGTATTCAAAAAAAATTTTAATATAAAAAACATAGACAACAATAATAACAACAAAGTCAAAGCGAAAAAGCAAAAATAGCAGCAATTTTTTAAAAGCAGTGACTATAGAAAAATCAACAATATATTGATAAGACTGCGCAAAGACCGTGCCCCAAAAACAAGTCAAGCAGATAGAGGCAGGTCTTTGAATGCTCGTTTTTCTTCTTTTCAATATTATTTCTTACCAAAAGTTCAAAAAAGCCATGCGAGATACAGTATCTCATGGATACAAAGTTAATTACACGTGTGCCTTAATTTAGCAGAACGAAAGCGAAAGAAAACGCAAAAAATCAGCAGTTAGAAAACTTGGTAAACAAAATCATAAAAAATAAATCAGTCGATAAGCTTTTGTAGAAAATAGCGAGAAATAGGAGATGAGACAGGAAGGTGGGCTCGAACTTTATGATATGGCAACAGCTGATTTTGTTTTTGAAGTTTTTTCTTTTTGTTGTTGTAGCCAAGCGAAGCTAAAACAGTAGCTAAAAATATGAAATTTATTAATGAATCACATACTAAATATCCAAAATGAAATTTCATAATGCAGCGAAAAAGCTAAATATTGAAGCAAACCTTTGCTTTGCATGCAGTAAATCCGAAGTATTGATGCACTGCATCTGACTGTACTTGTAAGTTAAAATAAAATTAGCACAGTAGCTTAAAAACTAAATCTGTTTAAGTATACTATAATACAGAAAAAAAATTCATTTATAAAACTAAGAAGATAATAATAAATGAAAATTTTATTATGATAATTAGTTATGAATTTTAGCTGGTTCAAGTTAATTTGTACATTGTGCAGTGTTTTACATATTTTTCGCAATGTGAATAGAGACCAATAAAAGTTTTTGTTACACAAAGACTGTTTAGCCAAGGAGATACGTGTTTTGAACTCAGCTACGAGTGCTCATCAGTCCGCAGGCTGCACATTGCTAATTTTGGTACTTCAATCATGATTCTCAAAACTTCTTCAGTTTCAGTTCGTGTAATTTTCTGTTTCAACGATCAGATCATGCGATTTAATTCTGTTGGACTTTTTTCTTTGGAGTTTGCTTAAGTCTTAGATTTATGCTAATAGGCCTACGTATGTGCCACCAAGGCCATTTACACCATATACTCTTCTAAACATAACCCTAAACATTTATTTCAAATTTACTTCTTGCTCAAAATTTATGATACACCATTTATCTAGTGTGCGAGTTATTTCTATGGAAGTGATTTCATCTGATTTAAAGGTTCGTATTAACATTTAAGATTTACCGATTGTGGTACCTGAAATTTAGAAACTCTTGCTATAGGTTCTAAGTTCCCATAACTAAAAAAAAAATTGTGATTCCCATTATTATCTACTTGAGAACAGAGCGCTCGAGAGATACTGCTGTTGTCAATTTGAGAACACAATTTGTCAACATAAAATTTGTGTTCCACAGAAAACTGTCATGGTTTTCTTACTTTCTTATTTTTATGCCATTTGATTCACTTGAATCGAAGTTATTGCATCTGAAATGACAATATGAACAGTCTATTTTAAGGCTTTCACATTCGCAAATTGCTTTCCCCTTCATTGGCAAATGCATCTTTTCGCAAATTTAAAATTCTGCCAAAGAAGATTTTGGCAGATCTTTGCAGAATTCGCGCACGGTTTTGATGGACGGTGTTCACGGATATCGGTTTGTAATCATTTATGTTCTAAGGACCATTTTGAAACCACGTATACCACGCATGCACAACCCTGTCAGGGGATAAACAGAAAACACCATTAACTTGGTTTATCAATTTTGGTTAGAGTTTTACCAAATTTAAAACAGTACTTAATACTTTCTCTTTGTGCGAAGTTTATTTTTCGACCGATGCCACAAAGACACTGTCACTTTGTGTACGATAACTCCGCTTTCAGTGGACCAAATGCCCAAAAGGTATAGCATTGCGAACGCACTAGTTACGTTTTCCGTTGGACGCACCTTGTAGAATTCTGAAGTTTACAGCTTTAGTAGTCCATAAATGGCTCCTTTATTTTTTATAGCCAATGGTCTTCAAATATGCACTCAAACAATGGCGAAAATAGAGGGTCGAAGGGTGAAATCAAGAAGATCACTACTCATGGTCTTAAAATGTGTCTAAATTCTTGAATGGGGTCTCTAGCTTTATGGAGCAGTTGCATTTAGCCATCTGCATAATATGTGCCTATTAACAAACAAACAAAAAAAAAAAAAAATGATAACTCAGGTGTTACTTAACTTTTTATATACTGCACAAAGATTTCAAGAGAGATTGTTCTACTTCAACAAATTATAAACATCCTTTTTATTTCACTAATAGGGTACCTATAAAAAGGCAAAACTTTTAAACATAAATTCAAAGAATTTTCTTTTGTTTTATATTTTGGCGCGCATAGCAAGTGAGAAGTATGTATAAAAAAAAAAATAATAAAATAATAATAATAATAAAACAAAATATAAATCTAAAAACAAAAACAAAAACAAAAACAAAAAGCATAAAAAAAATTGCTCAAAACAAGCCAAACAAGTTGTCGGGCAAACAACTTTTTTTTTTTTTTTACTATTTTATTTGGAGGCATTTTGCTGGCGCGTTAATTGGGCGACGGCGACTGCTGTTGCTAGGCGCCCTCATAAGCGAAGAGCAATCGAACGTCGTCGACTGGACTGGTATGTTGGAGCAGCGAAGAGGAGATGCGATGCGGGCAGCAATATAGGCGAAGGCGCAGCGGCGTTGCCGGTGCGCTTTGTTTTTGTTTTGACTGATTACGCTACAAAACGCGAACAAAAAAACACACACACACACACACACACACACACACAGATGCACACAGCTAAATATAAATACACTACACACACAGATACTCCATACAAACATATTGCTTTGTATTCGTATCAGAAAAGAAAAAAAAAATTAAACAAAAAAAATGAAAGAAGTAAAACGCACCACGCAAGAAATATACAATCAAAACAAAACTACAAAAACAATAATATAAAAAACAGTTGTTGCTTTTGTTTTTGTTATGCTGGCCGCCGCCGCCGCCGCCCCCGCACTTGATAAAAGCGGTCAAAGCATTGAGTGTTGTTATTGCTTTGTGAAGGGAAGGGAAGTGTGTCTAGCACTATACATACTATATAAATGCACAAACAAAAGCTAAAAGTGTAATACAATAAAGAGCAACAACAGCAACAACAACAACAATAAAAACAGCAGCAGTAGCAAACAATAACAAAAAACCTCAAAGCGTCAAGTTAATGGCGCAAAATTTTAATTGAATTTATTTGTTGTTTGCATACTTTTAGGCACTCTATGTGGGCTTTAAATGACTGCTTTGTTGGCCAGCAGCGTATAATTTCTATGCGTATCGTTATAACGTTTAAATAAAGCAATTATTTTTAGGTGTAGTAATTAAATATAATATTATATTGTTTAATTAGTTATTAAGTACATAAAACAATTAGTAAAGTAATACGAAGGCAAGAGAAAAAAATATTGTATATTGTATTGTGTTTTAGTATGTACGGTGTACGGGTATGTATATTTTTTGTTATATAGTTTCAGGCATCGGAGCAGAATTCATTGTTTTTTTTTTTCCAAACTAAACAGAACTATGCAGTTTAGTGTGCACAATTTCGAGATACACTGTAGTTTGTCTAGTAGTCTTTACTTGAACCATAGATGTGCATGGGCATTAGAGAGATCTGCAGCGGTGTAATGCAAACTCCAACACGCATTTGTTCATTAAAACTCAAATTCAATAACAATGTCAACTCTCTGACTCGGAACACACATAATGATGCATTGTTTAAGTATTTTAATTATTGAATATAAATGGCGGCTGAGTAAAATAAGTATATGTTTGAGAATGACGCAGAAACATACACCCCATTCCCCCTATATATTGTATCATCATCTGACAAAAGTCGAGTCGATAAAGACATTTCCGTGCATCTGTCTGTCCGTCCGCCCGTCCGTCCGTCCATCCGCCCGTCGAGTCTCGAAGCCATTAAGAGATAAAGCATTCAAATTTGAATATTCATACTATCGGATTCCCTCTTCACTTTAGCATAAAATCAACATAGAATTTAACTCAATTTCGAGAAACGATTGTAAATCAATGTCATACTGTTCCATATCATTTGAAAAAAATGAAAATTATAAAATAAAGGAACACTATCTATCTATCTATAGTCGTATACAAATGTATATTGGAATTGGGCAAACTGAGTGCAGCATCATTTCTTATTTTATGTTTTCTTTTCAGCTCCATCAATTAGAATAAACTACCAAAAGTTATAACTATAAAAAAAACTATATACATATGTAAACCATATGAAGCGACATTGGATTGTTATAGCATCCACAGTGCCAACTGCAGCTCAATCTGATTAGTAGAAGTGAGCCAAAATTAAAAACCAAAATTAAATTAAAATAACAAACAGACTAACACAGACATACCTAAAGATGGACATGTCTAAATTGATGAGTAGGAGCTGATTAAGAACAGTAGAGTAGCGATGGAGAGGAACGGAACGGAACAATTGTTATAAATTTGTTTATTTAGCTGCTTTTATCTACAGTTTTGCAGTTGATTTAAATTTTTTTTACCCTAACAAAATTTGTGGCTGAACTACTGAACAAGAAAATATATACACTCTGTCGAATGGTCACTTCAGTGTGTTGCAGCCTTTCTAACAAACTTTTCGCTTTTCACACAATCGGAGGTGTCACAGAAATCTCTAGACAAAATTCCGTCTAGCGATTTGAATTTTACAGAGAAATTTCGTAGGTGTCACAGAAATCTACGAGATTGCATAGAAAAGAGTTTTTTGTGTACAGTCGAGTTTTGTGCTACGCAGAGTTGTTGTGTTGGCAACGCTGTTATAAAATAAATGTACATACATATCTGTTGTTGTTGTTGTTGTTGTTGTTAGATCAGCAAATAAATACACATTTTTATAAATTTAAATTAAATAATAAAATGTGCTAAATGTTTAAATCCTAAGATACAGTTACGAAGAAAATACATTAAACTAGCACATAAACAAAGTTTTACCTTATGATTTGATGAGTTTATATATGCAATCAACAATAACTGCTAGCAAAAAGCTGGAGATTTCAAACGGTCTAAAAGAGATTTCTGTGACACCAACGAAAGTGCATTAGGTCGGAATTGGGGTGAAATAGATTTCTGTGGCGAATGTGTGAAATGTATTAAAATAAGGTGAGTAACACGGCTCCGACGTCATTGTTTACATGTTTCGTAAAAGCACACTAAGCATGTTATAAGAAGTAGTGCCATATTAAACGCACAGACTGTTTTCTATCTGAAATGGAATCAAGCCCAGAAGAGGGTCATCACGCCTTATAAAGAGGAATTGAATGAAGCCCATTAACTTTAGTTGGCTTCCAAACATTGAGCCAAAAATATGAACTCATTTGAGTTAAAAAGTATTTTATGTATTATATTGAATTAAACTTTTGAAATTGTTTTTAAATTTAACTGACTGTAATGAACAGCAGCGCTGCAACAATCAAATGATCGAGCATACAAAAAAAAAAAAAAACACATACAGCCAACAGCAATTGTAAGCTTTCTAATGTTTGCGCAAATCAACAAGTGGCAGCTCCAATAATTAGCAACTAAAAGTAGGCAACCGTTTAATAGCTATTTTATAATCTATGAAAAGTGCTCTCTCTCTCTTTCTCTCTTATCACACGCATAACACAAATGAAGAGTAGAGAAGTGAAGTGTAGTAAAAAACAACAACAACAATAACAATAACAACAATGATATGCAAAATTTTTGTTTATAAACAAATGCAAAACAATTAAGCACGCTCGCAGTGAGTGAGAGTGAGGTGAGTGAGAAAGAGATAAATAGAGAGAGTTTGATAGTTTTTGTAATGGAATCATAATTGAAAATGGGCGCCACAATAAAATATTAAATCTAATCTAAGAAAGACCTATTTAACACACACATACGAGTATGTACATAGGTATATGTATATTTTTTTGATTGATGCAAAAAAAAAATATAGTTTATCTTAATTATAAACGTTAAATGTTGTTGTTTATTCAGTTCCTCCATTCGACTTATGTATATACCTATGTATATACTTAAAAGTTTCAAACGATAATTGAATTCTATAACCCGTTAATGTCAATATAATCTATATAAACATTTATAATCCAAACAAAGTGCATTCGATAAGACTAAGGTTTGTTTTAAGCGGTCTTTAGTTGCTAAAATTTAAATTTTATTATAGACTAATATCTCATAGGCTACATTTAGTATACCAATACAATTCCAGCGCCCCTAGTATGTCTTCGCCTAATCTAAACGAATTCTACACTGTTTTGTATCTGCTGCAGTAAATAGGCATAAACTCGTACAATAATCAGCAAATTGTGCTGCATGCAATGCGAATGTACATATCTCTCTTACTGTCTGTCATTGTATCTGTCTACACATTTTACTTGTTACTATGGAAAGTTTCAAGCGGATGTCAACAACTCTCAATATCAATTGGAATTCTAGGCTTTAATTCTATGTACAAATGAATGAAGTATAAATAAATATTGTATATACATAGATACCAAGAATGAATGAAATAGTGGCGTTTTGCCACTGTTGCATGAAAAATGGTGAGTTCCCCTTTAAAGATACAATATTTTGATCCCACGAACTTGAAATACTAAGCTGAAGGTCTTGTTGAGCTTGATTTAATTGAAGAGTTTTGAACGTAGGAGATAAATAGTATTTATTTTTTTGTTTTTTACTACTGTTAGCTTGTTATAATATATATGTAAAACCACTACAGAAGTTCTGACATTTGTAAAATGAGTAATCAATTCAGTGTCTTTATGTTGATGTATTGTACTTGTACTAATTTTGTACTACAGTAAGATCTATAATACATAGAACAGCACAATTCGATAGCTTATCAGTAGCAATGGTATGAAGGCTATTTAAAGCATGCTATTGCTTAAGAGATTTTTTGCTCGAACGTCAGTTGTCATGTATTCAGACTGTCAATTTCATAAAAAAATGCTAAATGTCAACCATGAACATACTTGCTCGCAAAAGGCTCTAGTGATGACAAGTACATACGAGTATTACTAAAATTTTATTGCTTCGTTTTTTCTATGTGCTTCTTTGTTCAAAATTTAACTAACAATATCGCCATAATACTGTATTCTTATCGAGACCACACATGCATGTCTGATATCAGCCCAACCCGAACAGTAGAAGTGTGTCAAAATTACATTCCAAGATTTGAACACAAAATATTCGCCAGCATACGCGACTACAACGGTGTATCTTCCTCTTCAAATATACCCACAATATAAGGTCAGCCAAATCTGGTGAACATTTGAAGCATGGTGAACATGGGCAGACATTTGAATTATATATGCTTAACCAGCATCGGAAGCGGACTCAATTTAGCAATGCACATCTGTTGTTCTGTGCATCTTTTTGACTTTCACTTAGGTTGGCCAGGCTGTAACCGAAATCGTTCAAATCGGTTATTTAAAAATGCTGATAAACATCAGTACAAATAAAATCAGTCAAATCGGTGCTTTTCTTCTATTTTGTAAAAATAATATTCACATCACAAAGTTTAGACATTTGAGACAATACCGTTACGTGTGGTATTCACGTGCTCACTTGTCGCTACACTGACTTGATGAGTTCAAACTTTCAGCTCTCTCTCTCTCTCTCTCACACACAAACACACACTCTTTAAATTCATACATAGATATATCAGTGGAATCGGATACCGATAGAGGGTATGTAACTGTTTGATTGTCGGTTATGGTCCGTTTATACTCAGTTTTGACATAAAATACTACAATATGCGTATACTGTTTTGCTGTGGATTAGTTTTTGTTGGTTATGTTGCCGAAAAGTAATTCACTTCAACCGTTTAGACACTGCATTAAGGTACTCACTCTAACCATTTCATTTTTAATGTACACATTGCAGGGCATCATATATTCTAAATACTACTTATATTCTGCTTTTCTTACACTATACTAGAATTACAAATCATTTGTTTATGTTTCCATATGTTGTCAGCTATTATACTCTATTGAGGCTTTTTGATCTACTGACAGTCACGCATAATAATAATAATAATAATATTATCTACTCTATGCTATAGTTAAACTCACCCGGTTTTAAGCAGCTGCACACCTTTGAACAACATTTTCACTTGCACTTTTTTAAATCGTTCGGAAAATTCTTTTCCACTTTTTTGTTTGTGGTTTTTATTTAAGGAATATTTTCTCTTTTTAAAAGTACTTTTAGATTTGTATTGGCACACGTTTTACTTGCAGTTTAATTCTATTTTTCGCACAATTTCTTTCTTTGCTATTTTTAATTGCAATTGCATTTAATTAATGTAATATAAATTTATTTTAATGTCGACACAAGCTGTTAGTAAGCAACACGCCTCCAACTAAATACGATAGTTCTGTGTCGATTCGAGTTCATTAGCAGCGTAATACGAGCAACAGTTGCTGCAACGTATTGTATCTATAGAATGCGCACTTGTCGCGCTTCAGCAACAATTGGAGTCGTTGTCGTTGTTGTCGTATCATCAGCAGCAGCAGCACCAGCAGCAGCAACAGAAGTATCTGTCACCACAATAGTAAATATTTTTCAGAAATTTTCCAATCTATTCTCGATTATACGCCGGCCGTCGTCCTCGTTGCCGCTGTTGTCGTTGGTTGTACTTGTTGCGTTCGAGCAACAATCGAAACTGAATGTGGCGGCAATCATTGTCGCTTAAGTAACAATTTTTTTTTGGTTTATTTTTTGTTTGTTTGTTTTCATTTTCATGTTTTCGATTTCGTTTCGTTTGTATCTCTCTCTCTCTCTCTCTCTCTCTCTCTCTCACTCACTCTGTCCATTTATTTTGTATTTGATGTTTTCTTCAACGCTGAACGTCCCGAACGACGGCGTTCTTGATAAGATAAGGCGCGCCTCGAACCGGTCGTCACTGAATTGGGGGCCTATGCGGAGCAAAATATACATATGTATATACGTACTACGTGCCACAATGCTCGCTCACACCCACACCTACACCACTGACAGACAGACTGCTAATGCAACAAACTTAATTTGCAACACAGCTGTTGCTACTCAGCTGTTCTCAGGCGTTGCAAATTGTCTGCATTATGCGCGTGTTGCAAATTGCTTTTGTACGAGCAGCTGTGCTTTTTTGTATACGCTACACAAGCATATTATCTGCAGGGTATATCAATTTGAATGCATACTTATAATGACCTTCAATTTAGTACGCACTTCTATGAATTGAAATATTTGATAATGTAAAATGAACTTCGAATGCGGTTTCAACGACTACAGAAACGTATAAAAAACATGGCTCAGAAAAATTTGTTTATAGGAATATTCTTGATAAGCTCGACGAGATGATTCGATTCAGTTCGATTCAGTCCGTTTGTCTGTATGTCCGTCTGTCTGAATATTGTTGTTCACTTTTTTTTCGTATCAATGTTTACGATACCTGCCGCATGGAAATAGAATAGAATAAAGCGACTATTCATATTACCCATGTTTTGGTGGCAGTCCCCATACAAACCATACGCCCACTTTTGACTTTTTGTATGAAAAAATGTATGATTGTTATCAACTTATCAACTTAAAAACTGACATGTTGGCTTCTTATGAACGTAAGCTTCACAATGGGTATGCTCCCCCGCTATTTGGGTTAAGCCCCATACAAATCGCTCATCCATTTAGCCATTTGGCATGGAAATCATTTTTAATGCAGTCAATATCAACTTAAAATTTGATATTTATGTACGAACGCTTTACAAAAATATCAAAGGAAGGGTCCCGTCCACTGTTATGCGCAACCGCCATATAAACCCACTGCCCAGTTTTGGGTATTTGTAAGAAAAAATTAGATTATCAACATAAAAGTCGGAATGGTGGCTTCTTATAGACGGACGCTTTACACATAATATATAATCCCAATTTTTGGGATTTGCCATGAAAACCTTCTTATTACAGATTAATTAAGTTTTTAAATTTGACATGATGGCCGATTATGGACGGACACTTCGCAAGGTGCTTGTTCCGTCCACTATTTGGGATAGTTCCCATAGGTTTTGTTTATGTTCGAAGAATACAAATCCGCTGTAAAACCGATATCGATTTCAAATTCCGAGAATGAGGTATCACTTTCTACAAGATGTGTGATTTATTAGGAGTTTTTATTTTTTATTTATTAATTACCGCCTAATCTTCCATAGACGCTTTGTCGATTTGACAATATATTCTAAAGTATTTCTTTATGATTCGCATTTGACGTACTTGTGACTTTGTACCAAAAAAAAAAAAAAAAAAAAAATAACAAATTAATATTAATTGCAGATTAAATAATATTAATAGACACTGTTCGCTTGAAGAAAGCAATAGACCGAAAGATTAGGCTTATCATTTGTGGGGCGCGTTTTAAATGCAAGAGTTTGTTTTGAATTTGATTATGCACAATTGTATGCCATATAAATTCTAACGTGAAAGTGTGTGAAATTTATAGTTTTTATTTGAGAAATGTTTAGTTAGTATGGGTTATGCAAGGGCTTAATGATTGTTTAGAGGTTAATGTATGGGCGTATTATACGAGGGGTACTATTTATATTTCGGGAATAGCAAATAATAACAAACATTTTTAAATGAAAATGGCTTTATTGTCTTTCAAAATATTCCCCTTGATGTTCAATACACTTTTGCATTCGTTCAAACCATTTATCATAGCAGTTTTTCCATTCCTCTTGAGACACCTCCAAAACATGGTTGTTGAACGCTTCAACTGCTTCTTCGACGCTCGTAAATCGTTGACCACGCAGTTTATCTTAGACACTCGGGAACAAGAAGAAGTCATTGGGTGCCAAATCAGGACTGTACGGAGGATGAGTCATTAATTCGATGTTTTGACTGCTCAAAAATGCACTTGTTTGACGAGATGTGTGACAGCTCGCATTGTCATGATGGAGAAGGATTCGTCTTTGGCGGTTGGTTTTACGAATTTCTCCGAAGACTTCCGGCAAACAAATGGTCGTGTACCATTCACAATTGACCGTACTACGTTGCTCAAGCGGAACAGTGGCCACATGACCAATTCGGCCGAAGAAACAGGCGATCATTTGCTTCGCTGTGCTTCTTCCACGAACAACTTTTGATGGATTAGGCTCGTCTTGGAATACCCACACGGTCGATTGCTGTTTTGTTTCCGGCTCATACGCATATATCCATGATTCGTCACCTGTCACGATTTTATACACGTCTTTTGAAGCACCACGGTCGAACTTTTTAATCATTTCCTTACACCAATCGACGCGAGCCTTTTATTGAGCGATTGATAAATTATGGGGTATCCAACGAGAGCAAATTTTTTTTACAGCTAAGTGTTCATGCAAAATCGAATGTATTGAAGTGGAACTAATGTGCAAGGATGCCTCTATCTCACGACATGTCGACAATTGTACATCAAAACTTTGTGAGTACGTTTATGTTAAAAAAATTTCAGACTTTATTATGGTGTGGTCAGATTTTAGCTTTTGACATTAGTGTTGCCAGTTCCCGAAATATAAATAGCAGCCCTCGTATATAGTAGATTGTAAAATAAATAAAATGTTTTAAATACCGCACAAACTTAATCTTTACGTAGATTTGACTCATACTAAAATGTATGTTTATAGCTAGCGCTGCTTAAAATCAAGAAATATTGTATTTCACAACTGCATTGAAAGACAAAGGTACCGGGTTCGAATCCCAGTTAGGGTAGTATAGTTAAGTTTTGGTTTGTAAGAGTGTTTTGTAAAGAGGACGACGACAAAAAAGCGAGTGATATGAATGTTAAATGTTTGTATCGTATCGCATAGCTAAGGTGTTATTTTATGGACACCATAGTTAGTCAGTGTATTGTTCATATGCTTAATTTATGTGCTGCAGATCGCTGGTATTAGCAATGGGATCTTTGAATTATATCCTAGGCATCTATTTATCAATTAATTGTATTCATATACCAAACTGTTAACTAACACTCCAAAACAGTAGAGTTACGCATACATATTGCAGTTCGTAAAATAATAGCTAAATTTCTTACTTTTTTTTTATAGATCTACGTACTTATTTGCATCGCAAAACTGATATGCATATAAATAGCACTATCATAATGCAATAATAGCTTAAACAAACAGACCGCTGGGTAATATGATAATCATATAATAATAAATTACTTGGAGTGCGATAACTTTACATATAAATAAGTTCAATATATACTTCTAATGTATCCAGGAAACACAATATATAAAGGGTGTTCATTTTTAGACGTGTGGTTCTCAAGAAGAAATAAAACGCATATAATTTAATGTTGTGGCCAAGAATTTAGCTTTATTATAAAGATAAGTGTTTGCCATTATGTTTTAAAAATGATTTCGGGCAAGTGGGCGCCGCGACTGGCTCGAATAAATTCCAGCCGAGAGGCCCACTTTTCGACCACTTTTTGCAGCAATTGGAGCCGTATGTCAGCAATAACGCGCCGCATATTCTCTTCCAAGGCGTCAATCGTCTCGGGTTTATCTGCGTAGGCAAGCGACTTCACATAACCCCACAAAAACTAGTCCAGCGGTGTTAAATCGCACGATCTTGGAGGCCACGCCACAGGCTCACGACTCGAGTTAATGCGCTCACCAAAAGTTTCCTTCAATAAATTGATGGTTTCGTTGGCTGTATGGCATGTAGCGCCGTCTTGTTGGAACGCAAAGGTCGTCCACTTCAATATTTTCCAATTCAGGCACGAAAAAGTCATTAATCATGGCGTTCTCCATTGACTGTAACATTATGTACGGCTTCATTTTTGAAGAAATATGGACCAATGATTCCCTCTGCCCATAGAGCACACCAAACAGTGTCTTTTTGAGGATGTAACGGCGTCTCAACAATGGCTTGTAGATTATCATTACTCTAAATGCGACAATTTTGTTTGTTAACATACCCATCCAACAAAAAGTGAGCTGCATCGCTGAACAAAATTTTCTTGTGAAAATCGGGATCGGTGGCCATCTTATTTTGGTAATAAATTTGCACGATTTGCAAACGTTGTTCCGAAGTAAATCTATACATTATGAAATTGCAAACCAAACTGAACATAAATCAAGTGACAGCTGCCAGAAAACCAGCTGCCGAAAACACTGTTGCCAGATTGAAAACCACACGTCTAAAAAAAAAACACCCTATACTTATTTGCTTATCAGCGCAATGCACACATTTGTGTTTTCCCAGCAGCTTTGATAAACATATTGAATTCGCGTGCACGCGAAGCAGCGATATATTGTATCATATAGTATAGGTAAAAGATATGAATGAATAGATAAAAGTGATAAAACTCGAGACAATGTATTGTAGCATGCGTTTATAGCATGAATAGATACTACGAGCATAAAATAATCAATACAACTACACAGATCGTACAAGAAAACAAAAAATCACTGCACACGCTTGGCATGTGGAAAGAGATAAAAAAGATATTTAAAAAAAGATACAATATACAATTATTGATAAGCAACTGTTGTGACGTAGTGAACTTGTAAAGTAGTTGGAAAAAAAATGTTAAACCGAAGTTTTGATTGCCTTTACTATTGGTGATGTAAGAAGCTACGGATACTATATCAAATTGAGATAAAACCGATGAAAATATGCATATTTTCTTTCTAGAATTTATTTTAATCTTTGTTATTTAAAAATATAGTAAAAATCTATATTATACCTCTCGACCGAAATTGACTTGCACTGGTGGATTTAAACTGAACCGGTAAATCGAATCGGTTCGGTTCGGTTCTTCTTCATGCATGCCAAGTTTGATGCGACAATTAGTCTATATTTGACAGCTGCTTGTTTACAACGCGAAAAATTTATATGGCGATTTATAAAATGAAAAAAAAAAAAAATACAACAACGAGTTTGCTTGAAATGTTGTGTTTCCAATGGAATAACGGCAACGGAAGCATTCAAAATGTTACAAAAGCGTTTTGAGAACGAGAACGTTTGAGTAGCATAAAGCATTCAGTGAGAGTCTTGAAATCGTAGAAAACTTGCCCCATGCAAGGCGTCCATCCACCTCTGTTAACGACAAAAACATCGAAAAAGTGATGGAAATTATGCTCGAAAATTATCGTGTTGGCATTAGAAAGAAAGCAGTGACACTCAACATGTCTTATGAATCGACTCAACACATTTTGGTTGATGTTTTGGGTATGAAACGCGTCGCCGCCAGACTCGTACCAAAAGACTTGAATTTTTTGCAAAAACAACGTCGAGTAGATGCTTGCCAACGTAGCTGATGACCCCACATTCATCAAACGCATCATTACTGGTGACGAGACGTGGCTAAATTTACCGCTCAACAATCTAGCGCATGGCGCACCAAAAATGAGCCGTGGTGTGGTTAACCATGAATTCGTTCCAGAAGGTCAATAAGGTGTGTACTACTTGGCCCTTTTGAAGCGGTTACGTGAAGCAATTCGTCGTAAACGGTCGGATTTGTGAGCAGACAATTCATGGATTTTTCACCACGACAATGCACCGTCACATTCCAGCTTGATTGTGACAGAGTTTTTGGTCAAACATGAAACAAAAGTCATTGTTTTTGTTCTTATCCTTTTTTTATTAATTAATTTTAAATTAATTTAGTTGCACTTACACATTTTATAAAAATTTTCTTTGACCGTGGAACCAACGGCGCTGAGCGCAAAATCTCAGCATCGCAGTATCTCAGCTACTTCAGCTAACAGGCAGCCAAATCATCGATGCCATCGAACAATGCCAAACGCTATCAGGAGTTGTCAGAAACATTGGCAGTGGATGAGTCGACAGTCAGAGAACGTCTAAAAGCCATGGGATTGATTCAAAAGCAAGGAAACTGGGTGCCCTACGTGACGTCGAAAGGCGAATTTTCGCTTGAGAACAGCTTGTCGAACGCCAAAAAAGAAAGGATTCTTTGCATCGCATTGTGACTGGCGATGAAAAGTGAATTCATTATGACAACACCAATCGCAAAAAGTCATTGGTTTTGAACGGACAGTCATCAACATCCTTCGCAAAGCCGAATATACATGGCATGAAGCTTATGCTCTGTATTTGGTGTGCCCAGCGACGGCGTCATCTACTACGTTACGAGCTGCTCAAACCGAATGAAACGATCATGGGGCAACGCTATCGGACTCAACTTATGCGTTTGAACTGCGAACTGAAGCAAAAACGGCCGGAATATGAAGAAAGGCACGAAAGAGTGATTTTGCAGCATGACAACGCACGGCCACATGCTGCAAAACCGGTCAAGACCTACTTGGAAACGCTGAAATGGCAATTCTTAGCTCACACGCCTTATTCTCGAGACTCGATTACTCCTTCCGACTACTACTTGTTCCAGTCGATGATACATGGCCTGTCCCAACAGACAATACAAACAATGGAACGATGATTGGATTGCCTCAAAAGACGACTGGTTCTTCCGAGTTGGTAGCCGAAAATTGTCAGAAAGATGGGAAAAGTTATGGCCAGCGATGGTAATATATACTTTGAGTAATATATTTGTAAGCATTTTTAATAAAACGCTCATTATTAATTCAAGTTGCGAATATATCTTATATAGTGGATCAACGCCAAGTTCTTTGTAATATATGTATGCTATTTTTTAAATTTCGTTTAGGTCAGACATAGAGAAGCTGCTAGAGATGAGCAAAAAGTTGTCCCATATATTCGTCTACTACCATTTCACCATGGTGTGGTGAAATAGTAGTAATACTAATACAAGTAGTATTCACGTGCTCACTTATCATTTGCATTAGCTCTGTTTGATAAGCATGCAATCAAGCCAGCAGTAGTCCATGGTAGTTTTATGTGCTGACGCTTTACTACAGTGATACTGCTTAAGTGAAACCTACAAGCAGCAATTTACAATATATCGCCACAAACATCAGTACATATTAACTATAACTACACCAACAACTGAGCCCAATCAGTTATGTGTAAGTGGAACAAAATTAAGCAGAATAATTTGAGAAAACTTACAATTGATAAATAAAAGACTTTATTTTTTCTTTTTGTTGCTCTTCTTCAACTTAACGAACTAGTTTTTTTGAATGTTTTTATTTTAATAATTTCTCATACAATATATATGAATGTATTGTATAATATATATATATATATATATATATATATATATATATATATATATATATATATATATATATATAATATCTGTTAAAATTATAATTAATACACTTGTATACATACATATACGTATGTATATATAATTAAATAATTTAATTCATTTAATTAATATGCATCATTAATAAGTTCATCAAAATTTACACAAGTCATTCATTGCATTTACTTTATAGTAGGTATTTAGATAGTAGTTTCATATCGTTTTGGGCTTAATTGATATCGAGCGTTTACACGTGAGAGTGTTTAGTTTTGATTTATGAAGATGAATTTTTATTCGCGTTGGAAATAAGTTAGTTTGAAAATCTTTTGAGATTTTTTGTTATTTCTTCACTTTTATACCCTGCATGCTTTAATTATGGTGAATAAATATATTATATATATATATATATATATATATATATATATATATATATATATATATATATATATATATATATATATATATATATTAAGTTGTATAGAAAGAAGTAACATAGTTTTTATGCAAACCTACCGTACATATTTGAGTTGTTTTATGCCGAATTTCTTTTTATAAACTGACTACTGACTCTTAGGAGTTTCTTATAGACACATCTACATAAATAATTCGACATTGTTTTAGTATAGCATAAAATCAAAATTCTCCAAATTTGTTAGGCATTTGTTTACAGTAGTTCACTGTAGAGATTTAACGTTTTCATGCTTCACATTACTATTAAAAACTTCATTTAAAAGTGTAGCATGTGCAGGGCATAAAAGCTTCGACATTACCGAAGTTAATGTTTTGTTTTGCTTGATTTACTATTAAACTTTTCATTTTGCAGCTTAGTTTATGATGATGTCTATGTAGAGTATCTTTGGATTGGTTGCTGTACATATAAATAGTTTTGTTCTTTTTGTTTTAGATTTTTTGTTTAATTTCGTTAATTGTAGAAATATTAACAATAATATTAATTTTTCATCTTTACTTTAACAACATTGTTAAAAATATTTCATTCATTTATATAGTACCTAAGTATAATATAAACATCATATTATGTATGTATATTATTTCAACGTATTACGTCGACCTGTTTTGCATAAAAATTCTTTATCAGCTTTTGCAGCTCCGTAACTCCTCCGCAAGGTACATCGATGCAACAATGCAGCCTTAAACTATGGCTTTTATTTAATTTAGATTTTGATTTGATTATTAAGAGTTTAGTTTTGTGATTTTAAGTGAAATTAAATTTCAATGTTCAAAACAAACTTAAAGCTGTTTAGAAAATAATCCACATCCAAATCTAATAAAACTTTTACTTTGAACATTTTTGCTTTATATGGAAAAACTGCTACCAAATGACTTTAATGACTAAAAAATTAATTTTAACTATTTTACTTTTTACTTTTTACTTTTTCGTTTTTTTTTTTGGTTATTGTCTTCAACAATCTCACTGCAATTGTATTGTATACTGTAAGTATTTTCACTTTGGAATGTTTTAGTTTTGAGTGTAATACTAAAAGAGTTATAAGGAAAGTTTAAATACTACAACAGTGCTAAGAGTATAAGTGTAAAAAACATTTGGGGTACTCACGATCCTGGGCAATTGTAAATTAAAAAGAAAAATTAAAATTATCGTAGTTCAAAGCAGCTTGCTATGAAATCAAGCAATTAGGGGTACTCACGACCAATTGAAATAGAACTTTAAACAGAGATATGTGTAGTAAAATCAAATATTTATAGTACTCTCGACACTTTGAAGTTTTACATCAAATAGAAATGTGTATGTTTTCTGAGAATTATAAAAAATTAAAACAATTGGTGTACGCACCATCACTTGAAATTGAAATTGAATATTAAACAGAAAAGTTAAAAGTCTTCTCTGTCAGATTTCTAAGCAGATAACTAAAAATCAAATATTCTCTGAGAGCCCTAAGCAATTAACTAAATAAACAATTGTAATATACCTTGAAATAGTTAATTAAACTGAATAGAGACAATTCTCTGAAAGTTCGAAGCACATAATGGAAAATCAAACATTAACGGTACTCACGACCTCTTGAAAAATATAAAAAATTAAACATTTAGTGCCCTCATGACCATTGGAAGTTGAAAATTAAACCGAAAGAGAAGAATTTCGAATAAAATTTTCGGACATATACACTCTCCGAAATTTAATTAAAGACACCTCATTTTTCGTACGTATTTCATATTAAAAATTAAGAAAAAAAATTTCGTTTTAGTTTTTACTGTTTAATTCTTTAATAGTTGTTTAACTGTGTAGTTAATAAAATTAAAAAAAAAATTAGCAATATTTTTAGAACAGTTTTTTTTTTTCAAAAAACTTAGGTATGCACTGCGAAATTCAATTAAAGGCAGTATTTCAAAAATCATTATAAAAATGGTAATTGGGCGGTTTTGATAGATTTATTGCTAATTAATAATGAGTCCAAGTCCCAGCTGCAGTGGAAATTAGCTCAAAAATTCTATTTGCCATGGCTTGCACAACCTTCTGAAACTCTGATTGGGGAATTTCAGTACATTCATTCATGACAGTAGTCCGTAACTTCTCTAACGACTGAAATTTTCTTCCAGCGGCGTGTTTACACGTCCAGCAAGATTTCCCCACATGTTTTCGATAGGTTTCAAGTCTGACGAACGTATTCAATTTCCCTTGCTTGAAATCATTGACGACTGGCTCGCGATACATGTATCGGGGTATTATCTTGTTGGAAAATTGTTTCTTGGTCCGGCTGCTGCTCCAAAAAGCTTATAAGGACTTCATCTAGCAAGTTTGTATAACCTTCTGAATTCATGCTTCCAGTAATCTTGCAAATAGGCGTCCTATTGTAAAAACTGAATCCAGCCCAAAACACCAACGAGCCACCTGCACAGTTTCTCTTTATTGAAAATCGTTCAGATTCTTCTAAATCGTGCCAATAATAATTGAAACCATCTGGCCCATAAAGATTAAATTTTTCTTACATCCCAAAAAATCACTTTCTTCCACTCTTCTCTTCTGTGTGTCTTCTGTGTTTTTTGCAAAATCCAGCCTGGCTAATTTATGGACTTTATAATTCTAATTTTATTGTACTAAATACATCACAAGGGTATGAAAGGTACCATGGTTGTACGTCTTGAGGCATGTACTTCGTGCGGCATGAAGTTTTGTTACTTTGTGCATTAGTAACCCTTTCTAAAAGCAGGGGCGTATCTGGTTTAGTATACGGGATTGTCGTATACCCGTAGCATCAACTTCATTTTCTTCCACTTTAGTCGTTTACTGCTCGATAAAATTTTCTGCACTCGACGTGTAGTTATTGGCAGTTGCAGAACAGTTTTAATTTTGAAAGCTGTTGCGTTTTCCTTTAAGCCGAAGCGAATAATTGCTGTTTTAGCCCTATGGATAAATTTTTAGGTTGTTGTTATTTGTCCAATTTTTGTTATTGTTTTCCTTAAGTTTGATCAAATTGTTCACTGCTGAGGCTGAAAGGTTTAATTGCAGCGCAGTTTATCGGTTGGACATAGCAGTATCCTTGTAAGCAAGGACCCTTGCAATTTCTTCTTCTGAAAGTGTTGTTCCCTTTCCCATTTTGAATTTTGAATAGATGTTAGCGTACATATTAGTACGGATAAAATTTATTTGACTTCACAAACACTCTCAGGAACCGCTACATTGCCTTTAATTGAATTTCGCATCGAAAGTTGCAACTAAGCGAAAAAAATTCTGCGAAAAGAATCTGAAATCGCACGGTAAATGTATTTCTGAAACTTAAAATAGACTACGAATAAGAATAACAAAAGGAGTTGGCAAATACAAGGCAACGTTATCTTCAAACACGATTTTTTCTTGCAAAAATGAGGTGCCTTTAATTAAATTTCGGTGAGTGTATGTTAATTTAACATTGCTTATTCAATGAATTTTTCAAGTAGTCGTGAATACCCTTAATATTTAAGTATATTTGAAGCATTTTAATGTCCAACTGCAACAATTGTGAGTTACATTATCAGCATTAAAACTATATTTCAGTATTACACTCATAAATCTTTAAAAACAAACAAACCAAAAAAGAAAAGAAAAAACTTACAGTGTATTTTTAGACAAAGTGCTCTAACAGCGACTCTACTAGTACGTAAAAGTGTTTATTGTAGTACATTTTTCATACAATACGTTTGCTGTTTATTTAAAAACTTCATTTTTTTTCTTCTGCTTAAAATAGCGAAATCCTAAGTCTGTTTGTTTGTTTCTATACAGTACCGCGCAGCAGTTTTCATCATCATCATCATCATCATCATCTAGTATACGCTTCTCAACAAAACTATAATAAACTACTATTTTGGCTAACTATGTGTGAGCTGAAACTATTACGAGTATATTAAAAAAAAAAAATTAAAAAATATTTTAAATAGAAACAAAAAATTGTATGCGGAAACCTGCCTTTCAAAATGTATCGTTACAAAGATATAGATAACTTTTTTTGTATCTGAAACTCATATAGTTATGCATTAGTTTTAGCATTTTTAATTTTATTTCGATATATTTTTTAGTTATAGATCTTTAAACTCGTGCTTCTTAAAGGCTATGATTTTATATTATTTTTTTATTCATAATTTTTTTTGTTTTTTTTTTTTAAACTTTACAACCACTAAAACTATTCACAGCAGTTTTTACCTTTTTTTTTCATTAATTATATGAAAATACTTTACTGACAGTTTATTTAATTGGTTTGAAATTATTTTGGGAAAGCAGTAAAGTTTTTTAACAGAACAATTATAGACTAAAGACTACGTTTATACGAGCGTCTTAATTGCAATAACTGTTTAGTGAAATAAATAATTAATTAAGCATTAAATTTTAGATTAACATAATTTTTATTGGCATAGAAGACTTGCGTATAAACGTAGTAATAGTTGGTTTAAATTTATTACAATAAAATAGAAATATGTTAGAGTTTAAAAATTAAGTTTACTTGCGTCACAATTCAATTTTTGAGTTTAAAATGATAATTTGGTATTAAAATTTATTAAAATAACTTAATTAAATTAAAAAAAAAAGTTTCGTTTTTTGTGTTTTAATATTACAATTAAAATTGGTATAGTTTTAAATATACAAGAACTGTTGCAAAAGAAACAGGACTTTTTTTTAGAAATAGCTGTTTCTGTTGTTAGCTAGCCAGCTATTGGTAGTAGGTACATACTTCACTGACTCTTCACTTCAAAATTTTTATGATAATCGCACCACTACAAGCGAAGTTATAGCGCTAAAAGTGATGACAGTATGTTTTTGGGCAACGGTTGAAAAATGAATTTCGAACAAAGAGTAAATATTAAGTTCTGTTTTAAATTTGATCAAACATTCACCGAAATGTTCCAAATGATGCAACAAGTTTATGATGACGTGACAATTGTCTATACCGTAGCACTGTTCACGAATGGTTTAAACGTTTTCAAGAAGTTCGTGAAGATCGCTGCGTCCAAAATCAGTGGTGCTCGAAAAGAACATTGAAAAAGTGCCTGAATTCATACAAAAAAAAAAAAAAATGAGAAAATGGAAATGAAATTAAATATACACAAAGAATCGATACATTGCAGTTTTGACGGCGAAATTGGGTCTACGGCACAGTTGTGTGTTCACAGTTTGTTACGCACAAATTGACTGACAACCAAAAATGTGATAATGCGCCATCTCAACGGCCGACACTTAACATCGATTTTAAACATCAACTAATTCATTCACCGTACACGCCAGATTTGGCAACGTGTGACTTTTAGCTATTTGGTTGGTGAAGACCGCTGCGGCCAAAATGTGACTATTTGGAAAACTTCATTTGGCGTTGTATGGACACCGCTATGAGCACATTGAGGGAGTATTATGAGGAAGATTCATTTTGCGACGGATGCCTAAAAGTTATTGTCACTTTTAGCGCGATAACTTCGCTTGTAGTGGTACGATTATCATAAAAATTTTTACAAGTTGTCAGTGAAGGATGTAGCTTTCGCACGCGCATAGATGGCGTTACCAGAAACAGCTATTTTTAAAAAGTTCTGTTACTTTTGCGAATGAACTTGTATTAAATAAAATTTGTAATTAAAATTTAAAATTTTTGAACAATGTTTTACGTTTTTTTTTTTTGTTTTTTTTTTTACATTAAAGTAAAATAATTAATTTCTCTGCTTAATTTACAATGTCGAGAAGATATTTTTCATTTAATATCACACTTTTCAACTTTTGTTTGCAACTACAATTTAATTTTATTTATTTAATTAATTCGGACTTAATTAAATATTTTATTACTTCTATATAATAAGTAGAGTATACTATATGCTTATATAATTTTTGTTTTTATTAGTATTTATATTTTATATTTTATGCTTTTGTGTTTCATGTACTACAACTAATTGTGTTAAAGTACATTTTTCGTTTTATGCTTACAAAGAAATTGTTGAATGACCTGTTCCGATTTTCGCATTCGTTAAGATTCTACGAAAGTGATTTCGACCAAATGTTGAATTAGGACTTTGCGTTTTGTAAACATTTGTCACATGCATATAATGTAATCAAATTCTTGCAAGCGTGCCCAAAACAAAACAAAAAAAAAAAAAAAACATTTAATCTAATGCACTTTCCTTAAAAGCTTGCCAAAAGTGTAAACCCGAACAGGCCTGTTAATTGTAAAATTTAAAAATCAAGATTAAAAAAGCATAGTGCCGAAAAGCAAAAAATATGTCTTTAAAGAGTTGTACTCATGGAAAATGCGTTTCACTGCTATGAAAAATACAAAATTTAAATTGTATTTTTATTTTTCGATTTAAAGAGGAAACTACAAAGCAAGAAGTTGACTTAAATAGCAATAATTTTTGTTCGTTTGCTTTGTTTGTTTTGTTTTGTTTGTTTTGTTTTGTTTTGTTTTGTTTTGTTTTGTTTTGTTTGATTTTGGCATTAAACACAATTCAACAAATACTACAATTAATACAATTAAAGCATTTTAACAATACTTTAAGCGCTTGGAACAAATACTAAACTATATAAAATGTTAGTTTTAATTTTTAGGCTTTTAGCATAGTTTTAATTTTATTAGTTTTGTGTGGTTTAGTGCAGCCCTGTGATTTATACGAAACTAGTATTTCTTATTAATTAATTTACTGTTGCGCACTTAAACAAACTTTTTAAATACAAATTTTTGTTTTTTAATTAAAATGTTTTATTTATTTTTATTGATTTTATTATTTATCAGTAAACGAGACTATATGTGACAAAATATGTTTGCACTTCTTTGCGTTTTATGTAACTGTACTTTGTTTCTGAGCATGCAGTTTGTTTTGCTGATCTCTTGTTATGTATACACAACTATGATTTCTTCATTTTCTTCATATTCGGTTAAAAAAGTAAGCCTGCCTTTTTGGCATTTCTTTATAAAGAATTATACTATGTGCCATTTAAATTTCGCTGACTGCTTTTGCTCGATAGTTGATTTCAAAAGGTTTAATTTCAAGAATTTTGTTTTAAATTAAAACTTGAGTATACGTTTATGTTATAAATTGCATTAGCTTACATTTTTGTACATTAGGGAGTACAAAATGCCTCGTGGATGTAGCCTTTTGGATCATGAGCAAGAATTGAACATTGGTATGCATGAAAGCGGTTGCAAAAATATTGAAATCGCTAGGAGACTCAATCGTCATAAAAATACAATATGTAATTTCCTTAAAAATCCAAGTGAATATGTAACAACACCACGCAGTGTACGGAAAACCGTGTTATTGACAACCGATTGAAACGTCAAATCCACCGACTTGCAGCCGTAGATGCAATGAGCAGAGGACAGTTTAAGACTAAATTGGAACTCAATGTAACAAGTAGTAGAATTATACAAATAATCCATGAAAATCCGAGTCTTAAACATACCACTATGGTACCTAAACCTAGGCTTTTACCTCGCCACATTAAGGCGCGCATGGGAGTTCGCACACAGATACCAATTCTGGGACGAGAAATGGCGTAATATTTTGTTTTCAGTGACGAAAAGAAGTTTAATTTGGATGGGCCTGGCCTGGCTGTAAGAAATATTGGCGATTTATATGTGACAGGATCGACGCACCTGTTATAAGCGCGGTCATGTTGGTGGAACGGTGATGGTATGGACAGCGTTTTGCTATAATATAGGAAAGAGTTCAATATGTGTTTTATATCAACCAGCATGAATGCCGACATGACTGGACCTTTCAGCAGTATAATGCGCCAATACACATTGCAAAGCTGACTAGCGAGTTTTTCAATGAGAGAAATATTTCAGTTTTAAATTGGCGACCAATGAGTCCGAACCTCTATGCAATTGAGTATCTCTGGGGTATTCTATACTCTGCTCTGTTCAAATATTGTCAGCAGTTTGAGACAGCAAAAGAGCTAAAATTGGCCATTGAGCAAGAATGTGCAAAACCCACTTAAAACTGTGACCTAACCCACTTACAATCTTTGGTTAATTCCATGCCATTTCGTTTAAGCTCAGTTATAATGAATAATGGCAAGTCTATTAAATATTAATTTAACTAAATATTAACGAATTTAATTAAGTTTAAGTTAATTAAACCATTAATTTGAGCTAAATATGAAAAGTCACATATAATTCTTTATAATGAAGTAAAAATTCACATTAAGTTTTTTCTGTATTAATTTAAGATTTCTGAAACTGTTTTCTTTTTGTTTTTTTTTTTTTTTTTTTTTTTGGTTTTCTATTACTGTAAGCAATAAAACTGCATAACACAAAGTTTTTAATTTGCAATTGTGCATTTCTTATTTAACAAAAATATTTTGTCACATACTATAAATCTTTTACTGAGGTATATTTATACATAATAATATATTTTACAAATACTCGTATGCTTTTTTGTGGTTTGTTTGCTCAACTTTAATGCTTAAAACTTAATAATTAATGATTAATTTTTCTCTGTCAGCTGTTTAACTTTTTAGAAATAGTTTTATAGCTTGTTATTTACTTTTTCTTTTTTTTTTTTAATGATTTTTATTTTTGTTTATTAGTTTAGTTTTTATTATTTTAAGTTTATAGTATGCACCATTTAACTATTTCAATGCTTACTTCAGCCGCATACATTTCATACATACAACAATTTGTTTTTTTTTTTGTTTTTTTTGTTTGTTTTGTAGTATAAGCTTTCTACAATTCGAATACTTCCATCTTGAATGGTCTTCTAGATGTTGGCACATTTAGATTATTACCGGTTGTCGGATGCATCATCATCATTGAACGCATAGTCACCGGTTTATCATCGTCATCCTCATCTTCGGAATAGTCGCTTTGTGTTTTTACTGGACCACCAAGTGCAGGACCACTGAAATCATCATCATCCTGAAATTTTTCAATAAATGCAATTAGTAATGTATTATAATAATATATATATATATATATATATACTTAATAAAATTATTATATAATTAACAATAAGCATGCAAATTAATTACATACTTATTGAGGCTGCTGTTAAACCTTGAGAAAGACGCGCTTTTTGGTAGGGAAATGTAAACTATTGAGTTTTGAGCGTACTATTTTGTATAATTTAATTCTACATGGCTACTGCTAGGCACTATAAAGAGTTCAAAATTTTGTCTAAATCTAATTGAATAATTTCTTATACTCATAAGTTTAAATTTTTTAAATAATTTATAAAATATTGTTTAAGACGAGACTTTTCGATACACAAAACTAACTAACCTTAATCAATATTTTTCACCAACTAAATATATTCTCTACAAATACATTAAAATGGTTTCTCAATACATCTTGTCAAGCTGAGGTTGCTGTTTCTAAAGCTTAAATTTCTGCATTACAAATAATGATAAAAGCAATTTCTATTTTCTACAGATTTCACAGAAAATGGTATAAGAGAATTTATAGGCAACAAAATCTGTGTTCAAGAAACAAAACGCACCATTTGCAATATTGCTTATTGAAGCAAATTCCTCATGAGATCGTGGCTTAAAACTACAAGATTGTTTAATAAAGCCAAAGTCAAGTGCACAATCTAGTTCTACAAACTGCAGTTCTGTATTTAATAAGTGTTGCTGTGATCTAATGTATCCACGTTGATTTGGCTAAAAAATTTCATAATTTGAGACAATTTAATCAATATATTTGATAAAGTTTGACAAGGCTCACAGAATTGTCAAAATGTGCTACCTTTTGCGCATTAACCACATTCCAGATATACATACATACATATATAGATAGCACCATGCAAACTTCCTTTTCCAAGCAGTTACAGAATTGTAACTGACATAATCTTTTCATGTTCATGTATCATGTACATATCTGGAGCCAAAATTATATACCTTCGCCTTCGGTAACAGTTTACAAATTATGCAGGAAAATTTAGAGTAACTAACTAAAGAAATTCCATACTATAGATATGCTATCCTGACATGATATTCTCAAATGCGAATCGACAACGTCTACATCAACGTTCATCTGCCACGATTACATTGGTTCCATGTCAGGAGAAGGTAGAAGAATAAAACCACTGATCAATAGATGTATTGTTTTTTTGGTTTAAAATATATATTATTGGCTTTTAGAGAAATATTGGAGAGTAAAGTATATTAAAAGAAACCCAATAAGTTGCCCATAAATTGCCAAACTGTAGCCTAGTAATGTCACGCATACTACGTTTTTAGATTCGAAACTTTAAAATCCGAATCCAATGCCTTCGCATACTTCATGCCGAGTCGCAAGTTGCTTTTGAAGATTCTTATGCCATTTACACATACTAGTGCGAAATGGTATTATCAGTTTGTCTGGAAGTATGTAACGCATTAAAGCAGACCTCATAAAGTATATATATATTCTTGATCAGCACAACGAAACTAGTCCATTTAGCTATGTTCGTCTGTCTGTATGTCCGTCTGTCTGTCTGTATGTTGTTGTGCACTTTTCGGAAACCAATTTTTATGCCATCCAGTTGAAATTTTGCATATAGTACACTTCTTTTTATTGCAGTTTATTGCAGTGTAATAGAGTTGAGACGCCACGCCCAATTTTTGGGATAGCCCCATACAAACCTACCGCCCACTTTTTGAATTTTTACATGAAAAACTTTTTTATTGTAGTCAGTATCAACTTAACAATTGATATGGTAACTTTTAGTGGACGGGTGCTTGACATATACATTAATGGGTGAGACAGTCCTACTGTTTGGGTTAGCCCCCATACAAACCTGCTGCCCACTTTTGATTTTTTGTAAGAAAACTTCATTATTAAAGTCTATATTAGGTTGAAATGCGATATGCTGCCTTCTTATAGACAGCCGCTTAACATACATAGCTAATGTGCGTGGCCCGCCCACTTTTTATGGAAGCCCCATACAAACGCATAGTGCAATTTTATGTTTTTTTATGAACAAATTCTTCATTTCAATCAATATTAGCTTGTAATATCGATTTGGTGCATTTTAGTGGACCACTGCTTCATATGCATATACAAATGGGCGTGGCCCGCCCACTTTTTAAGGTAGTCCCATATAAAAACACAGCTCACTTTTATGCATTATGCATGAAAAACGTCAATATCAACTTGAAATTCGATATGGCGGCATCTTACGCATCTACTACATCGTTTCATACACATCTACTAGTGGGCGTGTACCGCCCACTTTTTATGTTTTACAATACTATTTAAAATATCGTGTGAGTGGTATTACGAGTATAGCTTAGGTTCAACCAAAGTTAACGTTTTTTCTTGTTTTATTTAAATTCAAAGAAATCCTAAATCACTAATCATTACACCGAGCAATAATGATTTATTATATTATGAGAACTATTTTGTTTTGTAAAAAATATCATTGGCTGGTACTTTCTTAAAGCAGGGGCGTATCTGAAAACACCATGGTTTAGTTAAAACTAAAATTCAAACTATTACTTATGAAATACTATTGTTAAAACACTGACCTTGATTCTACAGATAGCGAGAATTTTTGATAAAAACGTTAATAAACAAAATTGTCGCATTGGGAGTAATGATAATCCACAAGCCATTGTTGAGACGCCGTTACTTCCTCAAAAAGTCACGGTTTGGTGTGCTCTATGGGCAAAGGGAATCAATCATTGGTCCATATTTCTTCAAAAATGAAGCCGGCCATAATGTTACAGTCAATGGGGAACGCTATAGAGCCATGATTAATGACTTTTTCGTGCCTGAATTAGAAAATGTTAATGTGGACGACCTTTGGTTGCAACAAGACGGCGCTACATGCCATACAGCCAACGAAACAATCGATTTATTGAATTAAACTTTTGGTGAGCGCATTAACTCGCGTAGTGGGCCTGTGGCGTGGCCTCCAAGATCGTGCGATTTAACACCGCTGGACTATTTTTTGTGAGGTTATGTGAAGTCGCTTGCCTACGCAGATAAGCCCGCGACGATTGACGCCTTAGGAAGAGAATATGCGGCGCGTTATTGCTGACATACGGCTCCATTTGCTGCAAAAAGTGGTCGAAAATTGGACTTCTCGGCTGGAATAAATTCGAGCCCAGTCCACTTGGCCGAAATCACTTTTAAAACATAATGGCAAATCCTTATATTTATAATAAAGCTAAATTCTTCGCCACAACATTAAAATATATGCGTTTTATTTCTTCTTGAAAACCACACGTCTAAAATTAAACACCCTTTTAGTTATAAAACTCTGATTTCAATGCAGTGATATTGCACTTCTATTGTCTGAATAGCAATATTTTTCAAAGCTTAGACAGGCTCTAAAACATTCTTCCTTACAATTCAATACTACATTGCGCATTCAATACCTGCTTGTTATTGCTTTTACCGTTAACTGACTTAAACTTGTCGACTGAGCTTTCTTAACGATAATGAAAGCATTTTACAGTTAAAGCTCTACTCATAAATAACTTTTATAATATTGCACACAGAGCGCGCTACTATGTGGCTAAGTAAAGCTCTATGAAAAATAAAAGCTCACTACTTCCGTTTCCGCACAAATTTGTTGTGTGGTGCTATGAATTCGGCTTATAAACTATTTAGTTTAAATACAATATTGTATATGATACATATATAAATTGTATATATATATATATAAAAAATATATATTAAATTACATAAAACAATACAAAGAACACAAACTAACAACAACAAAACAACAAAAATATTTTCAAAATAAATTAAAAACAAACGAAAAATGTATTTATATTGTATAAATATATTTAGAACACATGGTTTACCTTTGCTGCAATTTCGTCTGTACCGCACCTTCCTCATCATTCTCTCTATGACGCATACAATTATGTATCTTTTTTAGCACACAAAAAAAGCCACAAACAGCCAATTCAGATTGTTAGTTATACACTTAAGTATAAGGACAACTACTCTAGCAACAATTCATATTACTATTTGTTTAGTAGATACTTCTAACACGCGCAACATAAAATATACAATATATATTTTTTTTTTACCTAGTATGTATAGGCATACGTAATTTTTTACTGCCTGTTTATATATGTACGTACATGTAGTATCTACATATACACATTATTATTATTATAACTAATTTGAGCTTCCAATTGGCTTTGTTAGTTTTAAGCTACTGATGGCCTTTAACTAGGTTGTTTTTTTTTTTTTTTTTTTTTTTTTTAAAGTATTTTGGACAAAACTATTTGCTTGACCTAAATTTAGTTACATATTTTTTTACTTCATTAACCTGTTGTTGTTTTGTAAAGAAGGCGCAGTTGTTGTTGTTTTTGTTGTTGTGGTTGTTCTTGGCGTACTTAATTGTATCTTTTTTTTTTAGTTAATTAATTAAAAACTTTATTGGAATTGCTTTAAGTTTACTATTAGTTTGCTTGTTGCATACTTTCGGGCGTTTAGCTTACTTAATGAGAGTGTTGTGCAATATGATGAGTATTTTTTTAACTTTTATGTTTCTTTTTTTTTCCAGTGTATAATAGCATTTAGATGATTTTTAGTAGGCAACTGGCGTTTGTTTTTTGTTTTTAATTTTTAACAAAAGGCTGCTGAGATGATTTCGCGTTAATTTTTTTTTTTTTTTTTTTAAGTGTATGTCATGCATTGTTTTTCTGCGCTATATCATTTGTTTAATTTATTTTTAAAATTATACGTCTATATTTTTTGTTTGTTTTTTTTTTTTTTTGTTAAAACTTAAACCGCTGCAGATCGTCCTTTATATATATATGTATATATCGTTTATATTAGTTGGGCGTGGTTGTAAAATTTATAACATTTTCTTTTTTTTTCGATTTTCTTGTTTTTTTTTAACGTTTTAATTCTAAAAAAAACATTTATTAGTATTAAATGAAGCATAATGAATGGGGAAGAGAGAAAGACACATAAAAGAAAAATTTCAGTGTATTAGTATGCATTTTTTTTCAGTGTATATGTAGTGCTGCACAAAAACTAATGATTTGTGTGTGTGTGTGTGTGTGTGTTTTTCGGTTAGAACGAACATTGTTTAACTTACTTCAAAGTCTCCAATTGTGAAGCGTGTCGCCGCTAATGAATCTTGTGGTGGCATATCCGGACTCATAATCTGATTGTTTTAGTTTTATGAGACATGATGATTTATTTTTTTAGTTTTAGTATTTTGTTTTTATGTATAAGCACATTTTGTTGTTAATAAAAAATAAAATAAATCGAGAATACAGAGAGAAAGAACAAGCATATTATAGTTTATGCGTGTGAGAGTGACTTTTACAATTAGTTACATTTACATATAGTACGAGGATTGGCTTGTATATTGTGCGCTTTGGCAATGCTAAGCGTTGTTACCGTTGAAAAGTTTGACATTTTTTTTTTAGCACAAGCGTCTGCAAAACGTTTTGACGTACGAGCACTATTTTTACTGTTTACAGTGGCTTGGAAAATTCATCATGACCATGAAATGGTGTTAATTCGTGAACATATTCGAACAATGCTTTATTACGACTTTCGATGTGGTTCATCAAGAAGAGAGTGCATTGATAAACTTACTTTCACTTTTGATGTGGCTCATCAAGAAGAGAGTGCATTGATAAACTTACTTTCACTTTTGACGTTAAAGCGTAAGCCTTTGCCACGACGAAACTCTGTTCTAAAAACGGTTGTTTTGCCAGAGACAATCAATGCTGTGCAAGAATTTGAGTTATTCTTGACATAACGTACGATTGAGACATACTTGGGCATTACTAGAACCAGCACACATTCGATATTATATAAACATTTCATAATATTTCAAGAAGATTTGTTTGCGTTGAATACCACATAACTCGACAATCGCCCAAAAAATTTGAGTAACGATTGGTGCAAAACGTGTTGAACATTTACAGTCAGACATCGTAACAGTTGACGAATCATGTATCTATGTACAGGGTGGTGTCTCAAAAGAAAGTTCACATTTGATTTGCTGATTGCGTGAACACAACTATTCCGAGGGGCGCATGGGTGTATGTTAATCGGTAGCCTAGCTTAATTCAGCGACTAAATGATGCGCCAAACCCTCGACTCGAGAGGAAAATGGGTCGAGAAGTTTGAAGAAACCGGTTGAACGCTGGAAAAATCAAAATACGGGCGTCCAAGGTCTTCGAGAACGTTCGAAAACGTAGACAGTGTTACTCAGTCTGTTCGTGACAACCCGGACCCGATTCGATTCGGAAGTGTGCTGTTGCTTTAAACGTGCATAAATCATCATTGTTCCGCATTTTTAACAACTTTACATACGTCCAACCGGTCTCTACCACGAGTTCATGAAATTTTTCCTGCAAATTGATCTCCAGAATAAATGACATAAATTGGCCTCCACGAAGTCCCGATTTAACCCCTATGGACTTTTTCCTGTGCGGTTACGTTAAATCTAATGTTTACGGCAACAAACCGACTTCCCTGACACAGCTTTTTTGCGCTCATAACAAATATTCGGCTGTTTTATCGGACAAACTTGTCATATTGCAGTTTAACACAGCAATGTAGGAGGTTAATTCTGAGTGATACACAACCATTTCTTGCTTCACATAAGAGTTTTTGAGCACTCAAAACATCAAATTGTTGTGTCATCCGTCTTACAGCTCTGACTTGGCACCCAATGACTTATGTTTGTGCACGCACATCAAAATATATTGCCTAGTCAACGCTTTTCGACATCTGAAGCAGCTTCAAACGCATGCAAAAGTGTATTATTGATCTTCATGGAGAATATTTTGCTTCTATGTCATTATTATTCGTTCAATATAAAAGCCAACCCTCGTATTTGATAATATTTTTTTTTTTGATACTTAGAATAAAACAAACATACAAACAAACAATTAAATAAAAGAAACAAACTATACAAAAGTAGTGATAGTATTTAGTAGAAAGTAATAGTTTTAAGTATCAAATACTCTGGGGACAACTTAATATATAAGTATAAAACGAAACTTAGACAGTTTAAATAAATAAAAAAAAAATAATCTTAACAAATTAAAATTACTTACATCATCATCATTATCAATCATTTCCTTCGTCGATGCTGTAGTCTCATTGCGTCGTATTGAGCCTTGATGTATATCCAAATCAACTTTAAGACATTGGAAGCTGCGCATGAGAAACACTATAGGCATGGGCAGCACACCAGCCAATATCATAGAAAGTGCAATACCCATAACCCAGTTGGGATAGTTTGCTTGCACAACTTGACCCTACAAATAGTTTTACATAATTATATATATATATATATATATATATATATATATATATATATATATATATATATATATATATATATATATATATAAATGTGATACATGATTTCAATACAACATACCAGTTCTGCATTCCAGGCACCATAAGTCGGATTTCGTATAACCATAAAGACAATAGATGAAGCTAATATGCAAACCATAATTGCTGGACCAATATAACGCCAAGTCCATTGCCAATAAATGCCAGGTCTATAGCCAGTCATCTGATAGATATCCTCAGTGAAGCTAATGGTACAATGTACACAATTAGTTAATCAAATATAGCATAAACGGCTGTGACACACAAATCGCTCAACTCAAAATCTTCAAACAGTCATGCATAAAACTAAATTTTAGTAATAAATTTTGGAGATTTTGAACCGAAATGATTTCTGTATCACCAGCGATAGTTAGAAATGTCTACGTACCGTTCGTGTCCATATATAAATATAACCGCAATCATTTCCATTAATGCAACAACAACCAAACCAATTGTACCGGCAAATGAATCGAACATCTTCAGCCAATACTCGCCTGCACCTGTACAGAAGATGAAACCGACAATGAAGCAGAACAGACAGACCACCCCAGTGACATGTTGTTTCTTAACCCGCTTGATGATGTCGATATCGAATAGTGTGCACAGCATACCCTCAAGTATACCAATCTGTGAGCCCAAACCGAGCGATAATAACATGGTAAAGAATAAAACTGCCCAGAATGGTGCACCGGGCAGTTCAACAATGGCCTGCGTGAATACAATAAATGCAAGACCAGTACCCTCGGCAGCCTACAAGAAGATTTTAAGTTTATATATTAAAAATTTTATAATCTTAAGATTCGATCATACTTACATTATCCAGCTCATGTGATAGACTGCATTCGCCCAATGAGAGTAATTTGCTTTCGGTTGCATTGATTGTTTGCATAATACTTTCGTATTCTTCATCTGTAGCAAGCTTATCGGGTAACAGCGCATTTTTGAACAAGATGTCCTTGTTGCTGTAAGTTAAATAGTGTAAAAATTGGCAAAATTTTAATAAAATATTTAAGAATATTTAGTTTTATGAATTTAGCCATGAAACATGAGATAGATAATATTATCTCTTTCATATATAACAATTTAGGCCAAAATATCAACTGATTTTCGATATACGTATTGTATTGGAGAACAAATTTTACGTAAATGGGTCCACTGAGTCTTTTATACGACGTATAAAGTCCAAAAGCATGACACAAAAACGATTCTAGCCTTGAAACGGCACAAATCACCAGTTATTCCATTGCAAATATCGCCGCTGAAAGACTAGAGTTCCTGCGGTACAGCGGTGATGAACATATGCAGAAAATAATTTCCATAAATAATCCTATTATGTGGCATTTCGATAGCATTTGTTTGGAAGAAATCGTAGCCGTTTGGGTTATAATATTGAAAAACAGAGTAGCACCACACATTAAAACGGAACACGCATTACGCAGATCAAGTTTATAAAAATTTGTGAGTACAAATGCTCAATCATGTTCCAACTATTTGCTTTGTATAAACACTTTTCAAGCCCTCCAACTCTAAAGTTTATTTTACCTAATTTTTTACACTTACTTATTTCTAACTTTTATATTCGGTACCCAAAGAAACAAGGGTACAAATTTGTCCGAATGTAAGGTATTTTTAAACTCACGACTGGTGTTTATTTTGTTCTCGCATTTGCTAGTCAACTCAAAGCCATTTTTAGGTCAAGTATTGTGCTCATCTAGAAGCTGGTTAGCGCGAAGGGCGACAAATAAATACATACTATGTAGATGGCAATCTTGCTTATCGTGCTATCTATACGAAGAATCTGGTAGTATGTATACAATTAAAACCATCGCATCGGCACGAACGAACGGTGAGTCAAATTGAGAAACAATCACCTCGAAACGCGGATAACCACCAACAACAACAACATCGGCCTGGAGATCAGACGACGCTATTTTCGGCACAATCTAGCAGCTGTTCTATTTATATATATATGTAATATACATGCTATTTCCAATGGCAGTTGGTTATATTTAAATGAATCATTTTAATAAAGCGTCATTTTGAGGTCATCAGTTAGTCCAACAAACCCTAGGCAGGAGCAACCCCGTCAGAGCTGTGGGTCAATTATAATCACAGAAGTAATCATAATCTTTTAACATCAATTGACCTTTAGTTTCGGGTAGAACGTCAGTTCACCTCAACTAATGACAATTTGTTCAACGTTAAACATGCCTTACTAGACAAAATTTGTGCATGAACTATCTATGAATTATAAGTCAACGAATGAAAATGAAAGAAAACGATAAGAATGAATAGCAGAGTAAGCAAAGCCACAACTGTGAATAATGACGTCATGCAGAGTATTTATATAGATTATTTAAAATGTTTTAAATTGATTATAAGATTTTAGTTATTTGTATTTAATATTATTATGCTAATCACATAAACGTTCATAAATAAATTAATAATTTAATATTGAATTAAAAAAAAATGTTGTTAATTTTTTGTTAAAGTAGACTCAAAATGTTTCATTAGTAAGGCTGATAGTGCGAAAAGCACAAAACTATAATTAGATGTGGAGATCGGTGTACCCAAACACAGTACATACATATATTTAAAATCAATAGTGTGCAGTGCAGTTATTAGTTATCTAGTTATATCTGGAATGAAGCGAATATGTACTAATCAGCTCTACATTTCAGTTGCACTGGTTACTCGTTTCAAAAATATAGAAGAACTTTCATAGTCAAAATAACTTAAGTATTTGTATCTTATGTACAAAGTTACTAAGTATATTTTGCTACACATTTCCACATATTCGATTGAACTGAAATATTAAAGTTTTACTTTACTTATACGCAACCACTAGATTACTGAGGCATGTAAGTAACACTAACTTGTGGACAATTATTGTTCAGAACAATACGAACTTCTTTCAGTTCCACTGTTTATAAAAACATCTTTGTATCTACATACTAGATAATAAATGCTTATTTAAGCCCAAAATCGCTTGTAAATCACTTTTAATAAAAAAAAAAAAAAAAATACTTCCCCCAACCTCCACAACTGCGCAGAGTATCATCAAATAGTAGAAATCAATGTCATTCAGTCAGTTTATTGTTTTCTACTAAAAATATTCCATTGCATTCATGCCACACATTTGCTACTGCATCTATTACGCATTTGAAAATAGATCAAACTGCATAGAATATTTCTAATAATAATAGTTCAAAAGAAAAACGAAAAGAAATCAATTGATGTCTGAGTTCTAGTGAAACCTGTGCAGTTGAGTCGTCAAGCCGGTAGACAGCCAGATACGAGTACATAGATAAATAGTTAGATAGATGGAATTAATTGAACAAATTGTTGAACGAACGCGTATCGATTTACGCGATTCACGTTTCATTACACACAAATACAAATATATACAAATAAATAGAAAGAAATAGACTAAAAGACCACGACCGGCAACAACTGCCATTGGCCAGTTACAACCGGACATGTCAATGGGCCAAACCCAAACTAATGTCAAACGCAGCGGATGATATCGCTGACGATGATGATGATGATGATGATGATGATGTTGATGATTAGATGGGTGAGTGCTCCGAACTGTCCAACGACAACAGCAATAACCATGAACTTGAAAGGTTATTAATTGACACGTCTGTGTCTGAACGACACCACACCCAGTTCATTACTCACCTAGCTATACAGCGATCCACATTGACGGTGGCCTTAAATCCCAGTATGGCAAAGATGACAACACTCGCATAGATGGCGGTGATTGCATTACACACGGAAACAAGCAAAACATCGCGTACACAATTATTCTTGGGCGTGTTATAGCTACCGAAGGCGATTAGTGAACCGAATGCCAAACCAAACGAATAGAAGACCTGTGTGGCTGCATCTAGCCACACGGTCGGTTCCAGTAATTTTTCCACCTTGGGCGTATACATGTGCATCAGGCCGGCACCGGCGCCACGTAACGTTATGCCGCGTATAAAGAAGATCGTCAACACAATGTACGGAAATAGCGAAGTGAAATAGACGACCTTGCCGGAACTCTGTATACCCTTCATCACTATAAAGAAGACAATAGTCCAAGAGAGAAACAGACAGATGACAATCCACCATTTAAGGCCGCCAGGTTCATCCATGGACGGTGCAGCATCAAGTGTAGTACGATACCAGAAATATGTAGTCTCTGAGCTCTTGGCGCATTCTTCAATATCAAAGCCTTCGGTGCCATTGTTAGGACAAGTGGACCAAGGTAGCGGATACTGTAAAAAAAAAAAGTAGATAGTGTCCTAGTAAAAAATAGCTTAGTAAACTAGCTAGTTAGATACTTACCCGAAAACTATTGAACAGATAGAAAAATACCCATGTAATAATTACATTATAATAGAGCGCTACGAATAGCGTTACAATACATGAAGAAATGCCAATGCCACCCAACCAGGGATGTATTGTATTCCAAACGCCTAAAGCACCGAGACGCATGCGCTGTCCAATGCCCAGTTCGATGAGAAAGAGCGGTATGCCCTCGAGTATTAACATCACCATAAATGGTATCAGAAAGGCACCTGCAAAGCATAAAAGATTTATTATATACATATTATATAGGTATGTATGTGTGTACGAAAATTGAGTGATTTTTCATGTAACGCAAGTGTAAAAGGCATAAAATCAATTATGTGCCATGATTTATATACTTTTTTTTATGAATTCCAAGTTAATTGAATTAGTTCAGTTACAAATTGTGCATTAATTTTGAGCAAAAAGTTCAAAAATGTATAACTACGCCAAGCTGTACGTGTACTCATTGCTGACCTATGGCACCGGCACACATGTTTTAGCACAGTTCCGCAGTTAAACAGTCAACTTGACCTTTTTCAGTTGGTTTATTTTTAAAACACCCACACAAAGCAACTGACAGACAAACTGCAAATAGAAGTAGTTAAACTCATTTTCACATAGAGCACCCCTTTAACTAGCTTAAGTTTATATATACACTTCACATGTTGTGTGAAAAGCGTAGTATCTATTTGACTGAAAGTTTGTAACGCATTAAAAAAAGACATCATGTACTACATGAAGTATACTCGTATAATGTAAATTTTATTTAGCGACCTATGTTATGAATAAACAAAAGTTTGACAAGAGATTTGTCGGCAGAGGTCGAGCATCGAGAAGGTCGGCCAAAATGTTCACCTGCGAGAGTAATGTGGCCATGGTAAAAGCTAAAATTGATGAAGATTCATGATTGACGCAAGAAACGACTGCTGAAGTACAGGAAAACTGTTGAAAACCGTTGAGACATATTTGACATATTTATCTCAATGTAAAGAGAGCAGAATAACAACCACTTATTGTTACAAATAATATTTTAGCTGCGAAGACATGTGTTTCGAACTCAGCCACGAGTTCAACAGTTCGCAGATTGTAGTTTGGAAATTTTTGCTACATATGTTTACTTATAACACTCATATATGTACATTCTTGATAATGCATATTCGTATTGCTGAACTGCTTGACTTACGATTAGAACATGTCCCTCTGTCTGTCCATCTTTTCGTTGGTATGAGCTCCAAGAACACAAATCATATAAAAGATATAGGTACCAAAGTTGAATATATTGAGACTCATCTAAGATCTGATCAGGTAAGTACTCGTATTTGAAATGAATGAACCAACTTAACCAGCCTCCATTTTTTATTTTTTTGTATGTAAAACTTTTTTGTTACCAAAGCTAAAAATTTAGTCTGGTTGATTTTCACAACAATCTCAATAGAATATTTCACATACATTCAGATGCTTTGACTTTCGCATAATGCAAATGTATGATGCAAATAGAGACCCTTACACTACAGGGTACATAGTATCTCGTAGTCAGCTTTCCTTTTGTAACGTTCAGTATGTATGTTCTATCTTCTAACAGCGCACAAATTGAATGTACCACTTGATTTTGTCTCCGGTCACCAATTTGCACTGTAATCATGAATCAGTGTAACTGCTTGACATAAATGAGCACACGCGACTACATACAGTGAGTACGACAGCTTCGATGTCGCAAAATCATCAAAACTAATTAAAACATATTAAATCTTGTAGTTACTGCATCTATTAGAAACATCATCATCAAAGTTCACAATAGAATATGCACATTATGCATGTATGTAGTTGTCCGTATTCGTATTGGGTGTACTAGAAAGTTTTTGCAAACAATTCGTAAATGTTCCCCAATTGGATTTATCTGATATCTGGCAATAGCAATTAATATAAAGTTATTAAAGATGTTCACTTTGCGCCATATAAATGTGTTTTAGTTTAGTTTTTTTCAGAGTTGAACGGAATAGATTTTTTGCATAGGGTCCCTTTTGGAGGCCAAAGTATCAACTAAAAATATGAGATTCTCACTAAATTCTGAGAATGGGAGAAAATACCATTGTATACCACATTAGTGCAGCGTGTGAAGCATTTCCGGACAAACTTGATGCTATTATCCGCGTACATTAAGTTAGCGCCTGGTTTACAGCTGCAGAGCGAAAAAGCAGTGCCTAAGCAAGAGTTTGAGCTACGGTAACAGCGCATATATGTACTGACCGAGAAGGCGTTACAATCCAAGGCCACCATCGATGCGATAGCGCGTATCTCAGGGAGCAGAATATCGCATGGAGCGTGAATATTTAAGGTTAACTACAATATTATTAACGGCAAGTTTCCAGAACTATTTTCACTACAGCAAATTGTCTATTAATCTGTTTTCAGATATAAATCTGATTGTAATCTACTCAATATGTATATAGATAGATATAAAGGGTGTTTTTTGCAGGTAAGCTTCTTTACAATGGCTTTCAATTACAAAGACTTCAGTAAGTTCTCTTGCAAGCGAATTTTTTTCAAGATTTTGTTCAGCAATAAGGCGCCCTTCTGCCTCAATGTGTTTGTCAATAAGCAAAATTGTCGCAAATCTAATGATCTAATGATGATCTTTGGTGGCATCAGCAAATGCAACAGTCACCCGATATCAGGCAATGTTTAATTTAAACAAGATGGTACCAAATGCCAACCATCGACTTATTTGAGGAAAATTTTGACGACGATTTAAAGTCTGGTATTGGACACTTGAAATTGTTGTTATCTGCGTAAGAAAGCATCAATTTCAGCCTTGGAAGCCAATTTGGAGCGCAGTATTAATTAAAAAAATTTTGGCTCATTCAACTTATTTGTGTGTTTTAGTTTAATTTAAAGTTCTATACCTCGAAAAAAAGAACACTCTAAATATTGACTAAACGACTGAATGCAACGAAAGCCAAGCCAAGCCAAGTCAAGCCAAAACCCAAATAGGCAAGCCAAGTCGTGTTGAATTAGTGCGGGTACTGTGGCAGCTGCAATAGTAATTGCCTTATCGACGACAAAAACGACGACAAATTTACTCATTAACATTGTCATTTAGATGGGGGGAGGGGGGCTACGAGGAGAAGTACCCAATGTTATAATGCATAGGTAAACATTGGGATATAGACACACATTGTACGTATCTATAGTATATTCTACGGAGCGTTTTGTGCGAATATTGGCGTGCTGCTGATTACAACAAATGGAAAAAATTTGCAATGTTTTGCAAATTTAGTTTTATTTTTGCAGATTTAAAAAAAAAAACAACAACAAATATTCCTATGTATATAAAAATAAAAACAATGCGTATGCATTTTCTGCTTAACTGAAGTTCAAGGTGCTGTAATACGAATACGATTTCGAAATCGAATTATTTGATGTTACTTACCGCCGCCATTCTGTTGACATAGGTACGGAAATCGCCAGATATTACCCAGACCCACCGAATAGCCGATAATACTGAGAAAGAATTGCATTTTGCCGCTCCATGCTGCACGTTCCGGTTCACCGCCGGGTATATCGACAGATTGTATCGAATTGCGTTGCGGAGCGGTGAGTACAATGGTCACGCCGTGAGTTCCATCGCCGCGTGCACGAGTATTTAACGGCGCCATCTCGTGGCCATTACGCGGTGCATCAATGATTTTAGTAGCAGCCATCAACAAGATAAACTCTGGGGCTCAATGATTGCGTCGCACGTTTTTCTGAGATTGTGTAGAAGTAGTTTAGTAGAAATGAACTCTATTTGAAATGAGAAGATAGAAATTTTTATTACTTAAAAGGAAAATTCCAAAGCATGTTCGAGTTAAGCCGGCGACAAATCCACACACATACTCGTATATGTATACATAAAACTAATGGAAATCGTGTTTATCCTTTAATTTATAACCAAACGTTATTGGCGCTTTACGTTATTCGTGCTTTTTCAGTTTTCATACCCTACACATATAGTATGAAGCGCAGTTTTAATAGGTTTGCGGTTAGGTTTGTAACACAACTTTTATAAACTTTATTACTGTATAAGCTTTAATTTGACTACACTTTAATTCGGCTATTGACGAGTAGATTAGTGAATACACTGACTACTGGTGGTTAGGCACTTCGCAGAGTTGTCTTACGCTAAGCTGCATATCAGCTGTTCACTAGACTCACTTCAATTTAACTGATTGAGCATTATTTGGATAAAAATGTGCGGTGTCACTTCCACACGCACCCCGCTGGCTAGTTTCACGCATGCCCATATAAGAAAAAAAAATCATATACTTAATATTTAAGCAACTATTTGACGTAGATGAATGAGATTTGGTACATGTGTTAAGGATAGCGGGAGAAATAAGATACAATGAAAAACTGAGCGATATTTAGAAAGCAGAAATGGCATGCCTTTTTAATATAACAGAAAAATTCGTCATATCTGGGCAACTAATTGACGCAGATGTATGAGATTTTTTACATAACTGAAAAGTGAGTAGTGCCACGCCTCCCCATTTAAGAGTAACAATAAATATGCCTCAGGTGGATGAGATTTATTACATATGTACTATGTATCATACTAAAGTTTAACAAAAAAATTTCAAAGAAATTCGTGGCACGGTAACAATGCGAGTGGACAGCAAAATTGGCGGGCTGTGTACTCAGATCGAATTGTCAGACGTTACATTTTCGGCGATGGATGTACAAAAAAACACCAGGGAAGGAGAACCACTAAAAAGGGAGTGGTGCCGGTGGCAAAGCATAAGAGAATTACTAGGGCAAAGCTGTGCAAGCCAAGACTGCTTCATGGATGATATTTGGCACATGTGAAAAGGGTCCAGAGAAAAAGCTTTACTGGGAAAAAAAGGCTGTGGCATGCGCCTATTTAATAGAAAAACAAGATGGAAGTAGAAACACATCTATTCGTTGCCGAAATAAAAAAGAAGTTTTTTTTTTTCTCCAATTATAAATTTTATACACAACTTTGAGACACCTTTGTACAAAAGCAAACTGTTGCTAGTTTGCCAGAAGCGTTTTAAAGCTTCGGTACGATTCGATTCGGTTAACATTTGCCTACAGTTTCCCCTACTTTAGACTCGTTCCATTTGTTTGATCAATATGTTTTCGCATTTTGTATGCCATTATGTAAATGTGCCACACGAGTAGCGTTTCTATACCACCCCGAATGCTCTCTCTCTCTCTCTCTGCCACTCTGTCTATCTGTCCTTACTATATAAAATCTTTTTATTGCTTGCAGCTACTTCAGATTTATCCTTCATTTCTACAAGTTTTCTCGGTTAGCTTTTCTCTTGCTGTTGTCCTTGTGAAGTTTGTTTATTTGTCTCCTTGCTCCCAATGCTTTTAGACTGCATTGCTGCACATCCTTTCGTGTGTGGCTCATTTTCGTTTAATTGTTTGCCTTTTACTGCTTATAATTTATCAGTTCATAGCGTTCCCCTCGTATGTCTCCAACTGTCTGAAGTGGTTTTTGTGGAAAATTTTACCCGGTCGTTGTTTGTTGGTGGTTTGATAATCATATATTATCATATTCGAAAAGTTACTTTTTCCCGTCTGTCGGTCTGCCTGTCAGCTGGCATATCCAATTAAATTGCCCGCGTATCATAAACATTCTTCTTTTTTTTTTAGTCAGTTTGCCGCTATTTTATTGTTGTATTTTTTATTAGATTTGTTTGCTCATTAATTTTGTTATTATTGCATTGATTCTAATTTCTTGTAAATTGAAAATTTGCTAACTTTTTGTGGCATTTAAGCTTGCAGTACTTCGGGGAATTGGCAGTCTTAATGAATTTTAATATTTGATGAATATACGTGTACTGAATTATCTTAAGCTTTTGGCATTTGTTTAGAACTGACAAAAAGCCATAATAATTTGGTATTTGATTTCATTAGAATATTAAATTTTCGAATGTCAGAGTCTCAATGTAATTTATCTAAATCAGATCAGAGACACCATAAAGTATATTATTTTAAAGCATATATTGACAAGACGAGCAAATCTAGCCATATCTGTCCGTCTGTTCAGTTTTCATCGATTTTACACTCTAAAAATCGATAAAGAGACGCTCTGGAGCCGGCATTGGTTCAGGATCCGCAAGCCACTACCCCACATTCACTTTTAGAGGTAGTCTCCTCACATTTTTGTTTTTGTACTAAAAAGTTTTCATTTCAAATATCAACTTGAAATGCACTATGGAGTGTTGTGTGAACATAGGCTTAACATTTGGCCAAAAGAACGTGAACTGTCCACTATACTATACTAGGAGGCCGCACCACCCATTTTAGTGTTTTAATATGAGATACAATTTTATTAGAAATATTGAAATTTTTCATAATGGCTTCATATGGAAGGCAACTTCACATTTAAATCAATGTCTCTGTGTTTCATCCAGTTTTACATACTCCACTTGCACCAATAGTGGGCGGTGTGTTTCAGTGGTAGACGTGGGAGTTATAAAATTTATTGTTGTTTATTTAAATCTATATAGAACAAAACACTATCGTCCGCTCTTCCCGTCTTTCCCTTTCTATGCAGCATACTGTATAGGTGTAAGAAATGAAAGACACACAAAGAGAGACAGAGAAAGGTAGAATGTTAAACACATGTGCCTATTTTCACTAACTTCAGTTTGTTGTTTGATGTTTATTAAGATGTCCCTTTGTAGACATTTCTCTCTTCACCATTGTTGCAGGCTAATCTGATTATTTCATAACGATTTTCTGCGTTTACGAGTTGTAAAACTTTCTTTCCACTCTATGACTTTTTACTTCTACAAAGTTGAATTGTGAAGGAAAGATTGAGAACTATTGCCATACAATAATGAATACAATTTTAGATGTAAATATCTTTGAATTAGTTCAATTTGTACACTCTTTAAGTACACTTCAACCGAGTGCTTTCATTAAATCAAATCATATATAAAATAACCGTCAAGATCAAACGTATATGTATATCAATTTCAATAATTGCATATGACTTTTTTAATTACAATTTCATTTAGCGGACAACTCAGTAGCACAGTATCTCATTACAAGTTTGCGCTTAAGATAATTCAAAAACTTTTACAAATCTTGAAAGAAAATCTAATTAAGCCATAAGAAGAAGAAAAAAGAGTTTCATATATTTTATTTTAGCATGACCTTTGTGTGCCTTCAGCATTTTCTACTCGTTTTACCATTTATAATAACGAAGCATAATTAGAACGTGACCTATGTTATTTGTGCTATATAGTATCTAGGTACTAGAGTATAATACAATTTGATGTTTGAACTTTATTTACAAACTTATTCAAAGCAAGCTACCTACACAAACAAGCAAAAAACTTCAAAAGCAATTACATGCTATGTAGCAGTGCGATACTTTCAGACACACAAACACCTTGACTTTGATTGGCACAACACGCTGATTACATAAGTTATATCCTGACAGACGCAAAACACCCCGCACACCATCGCTCGTATTAATTACCTAACCAACTAGACACTTAATGTTATAAGTCGCTGTTAAGCGTTAAAATAACTGTCAAAAGTCACTGAACTGTGCTGCGCTAATCTAAGCTGAGCTGCTTCTATAAAAAAATACAATTATTATGTTCTTGAACGTATGTAAATATCTACTTATACATATGAATTTTATGTACTGCTTGTACGTGTATATAGGACGCTAGAAATGAACTGCGCAAATACAAAAGCACCATGAACCTTGTCGCGAAAGTGTTAAGTACGCGTCAAGTTTGCTTTTTGACTTGCATAAATATTAAAAAGCTTTTGTAGTTGAAGGCTGTCAGTTAAGTTAAGAAGCAAAAAGTATGAGTGATTAAAATATATATACATAAAAGAAAATTATTAAATAAACATTACAGGAACTACAAAAAACAAGAAAGAACGCTGCAGTCGATTGTGCTGGACTTCAAATTACCCTGTATCTTTGTTTAAGACACCATAGTATATAAAACATAGATTATATACTTTGGTGGTTTGATATGAACAATTGCAGGATATTTTATTAGAATTGATGAAAAATTAAAAATAAACGAAACCGAAGCTTAAATACACTTCACACTTGTTCTTTTTGCTTTTCAATGCCGGTGTTTTACTTCAGTTTTTACGTTTTTTAATGGATTTAAAAAAAATTACTATAATAAGATTTATTAAAATTAGTGTTTGTTATAATTTTCACCACTTTGACGGTGAGAGAAGGTTGTGGATAATTTTATTGCGTATGAAATTATTAGAAATATTTGGAAAAAAGTAAATTTAAATTTTAAAAAATTTTGGTTTAAGCTGGGTTGAACTCTGTTCGTCTGGAATGTTAGGCAGCACGCTAGACAGTTGAGCTATCGAGTCCCCAAACGTTTCTGATACAATTGAAGAATTTATACAACATCAATATTATAAATTGGATTCACATTTTGCATATAATTCACCAATTTAAAAACAATTATTATTATAACATTAATAATTGTATTAATTCAAACATGTTCGATACAACAGAATAAATATTTTATGTATTCTAGTAATAAAAAGGCTCTATACAATTTTTCAACGAATACTTCAAAGATTGAGGGAATAGGACAGACAGACAGACATACAGACATGGTGTGATCGAATCGTCTTGTCATGCTGATCACGTAAATATGTATAAATATACTTTATGGGGTCTCGTCTCCGATGCTTCCTTTAAGGCTATACAAATATTGTGTCTATATACTACACTAATCATACTCTGTGTTAAAAGTATATTAAAAAAGAATTTACATACAAAAACTTAATGATGGAGGGGCAGGTTTGTATATAAGGCGACCCCCTAAAGTGATCCGATCTGTGAGCCTAGCTGGAGATTTATCAAAGATTAACTTAAGTTACACAAAATTTGGCATTTCTAGCTAAATTAAAACCAACAAAAACATTTCATACAAAAACTTTAGCATGGAGTAAGTTTGTATGGGACTCTCCTTATAGTGGTCCAATGTGAACCTATGCGTTATATATTTTATTACAAAACGATTTATATAAAATACATCAAATTTGAGGTTTCTAGCATAATTAACAACAAAATCAACCAAATTTTCATACAAAATATTTAAAAATGCGGGCCTATGTTTGTATAAGAAAAACCCCTTAAAGTTGGGTTGTCGTATTTATTTAATACACTTTATCTAAATATGCAAAAGTAGAGTCTAAATATCAAAACTTGTAGTATCTATCTATTATATTCTCGGAGATCTGCTCGTTCAAACAAACGGTCGGACGGTCAAACGGACAGACGGACATGTATATATCGGCTTATAGGGTCTGTCACGCCACCTTTTGCCTGTTACATACATTTGCGCAAACTTAATATACCCACTTTCCCTATATTTACAAGTAAAACAAATAAATAAACATTACAGGAACTATAAAAAAATACATTCTATATATATAAAATATAGCTTATATACAGCTATGTATGTTAAAGCAAATACATAAGCAAAACACGCCATGCTGCTGTATATAAGCCAAAAACGTGCTTTATATATTGTTCAAGGTAGCATACATACAGATACATATAGCCAAATGGAGGCTCGTCTCGTTTGCTGACGTTGTATGTACTTGTATATGTGTCTGTGTGTGTGCGTGCCTGAATGATGAAAGACTTTTATATAAAAGGCCAAGTCCAAAAACGGAAAAAGTCAAAACCAAAAAAAAAAAAAAATAGAAAAAAATGGTGGCACAAAGAAATGGAAACAACAGTAAAAAATTGCACAGTCAAAAAAAAAAAGCAAATGAAAGGACTTACCAAACACAGATACACGTACACATACAGACACTTGGCCAAAAACAGCGCACTCTTTTTTTTTTTTTTTGTATACTTTAATACTTAGTATGTGTGAGTGCAAAGTATTTTTATACTCTTTCAATGTTTTAGTGTTTGTGTGGGTGCTTTATATTGCCTAGCGTGCGCACAAATACATAGAAACAAAGACAATAAAGAGCGAAAGTTTTGAGGTGACATTAGCGTGAGAGAGCTTTCAATGTAACAACTTGCTGCGTACAACTGTTCTCATCATCATCGCATCACATCACTCAAGCCTATTTGCAGCAGCTGCTGCATATGTTTTTACATATGAATTTACATATAGAAATGTTTGTGTGTGTATGTGTAATTATATCTTTTTGTGAACATGCATATATATTACAGCTGTCTATATACATATGTACGTATATATACTTATTAAAGCGTTTGTGTGTGTGTGTGTGTGTGTGTGTGTGTGTGTGTATATGTGTGTGTGTGCCCTTTTCTTTAGGTTCCATTTCAATGTATTTGTATTTGTGCAGCCTACCATTGTGCGCAAGTTGTATGCTGTTGTATGACGTAGATCGGTCCTACTTTTGGTAGCACCTTCTCCTTTAATGGTTCTTTATTTATTATTTATTTGTTATATCTCAGAAATTGCGCCTAAAAATATACACATAATTGTATTGAGTTTTAGCGTTTTTTATACCCGGTTTTTATTTGTGTGCTTAATGGATTTGAACTGTGGCAGCGAAACGGCGTCTTCGCACTCCACAGCCAACTCTATCTAGTTGAATTTGAATTTGAGAATGCATATAAGATTTCTTTAGTACTCAAAGCAAAGTTATGTTCTAAATTAAGATTCGAAGGAACTATGTAAAAAAATTAATTGGAATTAAGAACATAACTCATTTCAAACATAATCTTTCTAATTTGTTAGAATTATATATTTAAAGGACCCTACAATAGTAAATTTCCAATTAGACCATTCATAGCTATTTGGCTTTTATTACTCGTAACTTAATATCTAATATCTGTTAATATCTGCTTTTAATAAATGATCAAGGGGCATGTGGTCGTTTGCAAAAGTCCACATTGCCATCCACTTATGATTGACAAAAAAAGATGCTTTCATAAACGACCCAAGTAGCTGAAAAAACTCCTTTAGGACACGTATTCCTGTGTAACCTTTGAACATCCGTTCCAAGTTGCGCAAATTGTGGAAAGGCTGGTGCGCTGGATTTGATTAATATCACAGTTTAAATAGATCACAACTTCTGCTCAAAAATTCTTCAAAGCCTGCTCTGACTTTCACTATCGGAAAGATTTTGTGTAAGTCAATTAGTTAAACTGATACGAGTAATTTCAATAGAATTTCGTGATCTGAATTCACTTCAATTGACATATTTAGCGCCAAGTGAATTCAAATAGCAAAATTCTATTTCTATTGCAATTGTCTAGTCGAATGTTGCTTTCAACTTGAAAGTAATATTTTCTCACATACCTGGCAACTATTATTGACAGTTTTGTAGTTCTAAAAGCGTTATTATTTTTATACGGTTCATACATAGTGTGAAAAGTTTAATAATTTTGTAATGAAGTTTGTAACACTCAAAGAAAGGCATCAAAGACTGCTTGAAATATACTCGTACATCAGCTTGACAAGACGCGTTAATCTAGCCATGTCCGTCCGTCCGTCTGTCTGACTGACTGTGAATACGGAGAGTAGCACCACAGTTTTCATCAAATCTTACTAAAAATTATTATGAAGACTTTTTGTAGGCGGTAATCGTGCAGGATTTTTAAGTGTCGTTCCAATCCAACATTCCACACTTTTTTAACTGAAAACTTTTTTTTTGTAGTCAATATTAACTTAAAATGCAAAGTGCAGGCTTGTATGTACTTATGCCTAACTTTTGGATAAATATGCTTAGGAAAGTGTGATAAGTAGGATGGCTTTACATAATTGGTCTACCATTAAAAAAGTCTGAACTTTTAAATTGATTATCTTACTAAAACATATGTACATTCTCACATTGCGTCAATATAGCAACACAACACAGTTGATATACATACTACTAATCCTACTTAATAATATAAATGCGAGAGTTTGTATGGATGTGTGGATATGTGAATGTTTGTTACTCCATCACGCAAAAACTACTGTATGGATTTTAATGAAACCTTACAATAATATAGCTCATATATCGGAATAACACATGAAGTCCAAATTAACGCATTTATTTAATTAGCTTAAAACAAACACAGCGCAAACATTTTAACCACGTCTGCTGCTTTGAGTACAAAAAGCTGATAGCTACAAAATCGTCTAGCGTTCATGTGTTTGCCGTTCTGATCATTCTCAATCGGTTACCATCTTTATTCGTTGTGATCATTCTCGATCGGTTACCATCTTTATTCGTTCTGATCATTCTCGATCGGTTACCATCTTATCGGTTATATTAACCCTAATACAATATTCATGCTTAACCCTAATACAATACAATAATATGACCCTATATACTAACATTTATGTTTAGAATATATACATATAAGAATAGGTCGTTAAGTATTTTTCATCCTCCTACCCCCACCCCCTATATTTAATCACGATTTTAGCATTTTCTATGAACAATTTTATTACGCGAGGGGTCATAAAGAAGGGCGAAGTGGGGCAAGGAGAAGGGCGGTAACGCGCCAGGTACTAACTAGTATGTACATACTGCAAACTAATCGCACTAATCAAGCAGCAATATATGCAGCTGTCCTCTCATTCCTTTTCTTTCCTCAGCCAACGATCATGTGGCTTAACGATCATGTGGCGATCATGGCACTTAACTTATAACGACACTGTATGTTTACTGCTCAAGTCAAGGCGCATAGCTACGCTAGAAAAATAAGGAAAAGCAAAGAAGTTTTTGAGCACACATTCATAGAGAGAGAGAGAGAGAGAGAGAGAGAGAGAGAGAGAGAGAGAGAGAGAGAGAGAGAAAGAGCGGCAAACATGTCTCTGCATAGTAAGTAATATTTGCGTTTATTCGTGAACACTTCATATATGTGTTATAGACCTAGTTCGATGGCGAGATCTGTCAAAATACTTCTAGACTTTAAATGGACGAAAATCTTCACCACAGCTCTCTTAGCTGCGCACATATCTTTCGCTTAAATCATATTACTTGTTATTGCTGCAATTCAATATCAAGATTTTTTTACACATAAACATATGAATAATATTTAAATAAACTTATAACTAAAGATTACTCATACAAATCTTTTTGTGACGAATTTTTAGACATGCTGCCACTCAATGTTATTATGACTCCATAGTAAATGTTATTCTGTGTCATGCCATATGAAAGGTACACTCAGTTTCACTTTCATAAATACAAATTTTAGGTTACAAATACAGTGGGCCGATTCACTACAGACACTGCACTAAATTTATGAAAATTCTAATTCGTCATTGGAAAATTATTTTAAATATATATATTATATAAGTACAAACATATGCATTGTAGTGTATATAAATATGACTAGACATACTTTATGCATTGTTTGACTCTTAAAAAACAATCGCACTGCACTGCGTCGTACTGCCTCATTGCATTTCAGTATTATAGAAATATATTTTGCAACTTAGAAAAGTAAACAATTTCATTTTGAAAATATGCAGCAATGTAAGCAGTATAGTATAGAAAAAGAAGAAAGCACGCTGCAGTTGAGTGTATGCGACTTTGAGATACCCTGTTCTTTATATATCTAAGGCTCTTTATATGTACCATAGATATGTATAGTGGTCTTGGTCTGATCTGAACCTATGTGACATAGTTTAATAGAACTTATAAAAGATACACCAATAGCTAAATTAAAAACAAAACAAATACTTACAAAAACACAAAACTGTGTGGCAGGTTAGTATGTGGGCTAGCACTTATAGTGCTCCAATCTGTACGTACGTGACATATTTCAACTGAATGTTCATTTCAACGTTTATACAAAAAAAAAAAAAAAAAAAATTGCACAAAAAAACTTAAAAATGGGATGCAAGCCTACCCCTTAACCTTGGGTTGGAATGTTTATTAATAAACTTTATATGAATAGGCAAAAGTAAAGTTTAAATATACAAACCTGATCTCTCTATCTCTTATAGTCTTCAAGAACTTTTCGCGCAAACAGACAGACGGACAAAAGGACAGACGGACATATCTATATCGACACGACTTTGACTGTGCTGTTTAAGTTATAAGTATGGCTTATATATTTGGAGAAACTTAATACACTCTTTTACCCTATATGTACAGCGTAAAAAAAAAAAAAAATATATAATACGAAATAATTATTAAATCAAAGCGCAAGTAATCTAAACAACTTTGTATTGAATTGTTCAATATAGAATTACGTGAACTATTTCCATTATTTTACCGATTTGTATATTATTCTATTGTTTGTTTATGCATTTTTATGCGATTTTATTCCAAGCGATTTATTCATGTCGTTGCATCGGTTAAATATTATATATATAGATATGTAAGTATCTAGATACATTCTTTATTGACAGCGCAAATGCAATGAAACAATTTTATTGATATATTTTACAAATACTGTGCAGCGCATGAGTGACATAAAATCAAAATTACAAATGCTCACAAATCGAATTGGAATATATTTCAACACACATTACACTTTCCACAGTTTGACAATTGAAATACATTGCTTATTTGCTTACCATTTGCTTGCGTCGTTTATAGATACTTTTTGATGCTTGCTTTCTTTTGGTTACACAATTCAATTTTCGTTACGTAAACCTGCCGTTGTAAAAGCTTAAGGACCTTCTTGGCAATTTTTTTGTTATTGTTTTTCATTCTTTATGCTCTTGCTTTGCAGGCATCATTGACTTGGCTTCATGTTCAGCGTCTCTTTGGCGCTCTTTGCTTGCTTTTTCCATTTACATTTATTTTATATTTAGATGCAGGTTCTTTGCATTTGAGTTATATTGTCTTTTGAAGGACACAAGCAAAGCCAAGCAGTGTGCGCAATGTGTCGTTGAAAGAACGTAGTACGCATACGAAGCGTTGGCGTGTCAATTTCAATTTGATAAGAGATCAGGGTCTGAGCGCTTAAAAGGTTTTCGCCTTTCCTTTCAACGGCATTAATATAGTAGCTCTACATATATAGTATAACTATTAAAATTATAGCGCTTCCGTTCAACACCCAGCTCAGTTTATATTTCTGAATTTATGGTTTTTTGTTTGACTAAACAATGCTTGTGTAATTTTATAGGATATTTAATAGTATTTTGTTCTTGTTATTCTTTATTTTATACAGTGTTAGTGTTGTTAATGATATAATAGACGCTGTTAGCTTAGCAAAGAATATACTGTTATTATTAGCTTAAGTATAGTTCACAGTAATCGAGTGAAATTTGATAAACAGTCTGTTCTGTTATGCAATTTCCGAGAAAACGAGAATATATATATATATATATATATATATATATATATATATATATATATATATATATAAATTGATGATAAACTTGTTGAAGTACATGTAATGTTCAAGTTGAACAGAGCTTATGTACACCTTCATATACATAAATACATATATTCACAGGTACAAAAATAAACAATAGAAACCAATATCTTTGGATGAATCGAAGCATTACAAAATATTTCCATTCAATGTCATTCAAGTGGACGGTGTTTTGTATGACTGATAGACAGATTTTGATCTTTTATTAATATCAGCTGACAGCTGTGTTTTACAACTAATAAATAATGAATAATTTTTTAATAATCCGTGACTCTCGAATGCTGAAACATTGCCATATTTTGCGTCGAGCTTTATCATGTTTTACTTCATTGGTGAAATAGAATGGCACATGACAAGGCTTTACATTTTGTTTACATTTATTGTGTGTTAAGTTATCGCTGACGAAATGCATTAAGGGTATTCACGGCTATCAACAAAGGAACAGCTGATGTTCATCTGTAAGCAAAATGTATTGCTCAGTCTGTTGCTTTCAAGCAGCTGATTTATTTCTAATAGAATCTGTCTCAAAATCAATTGCATGAGTACCCTGTATGCATTACTATCAGTTTGCCAGATGATTTGAAGCGCGACCGTTTGTTCGTTTATACTATGTCTCTGCAAGTTATTGTGGCCAAATTTTTGACTCACAGAAATAAAGAGAGTTTTTCTTTAGCAGCTAAGTACTTTGAATATGGCAAACAAGAAGTTTATCATGTATTCAAAATGCTATAACATTTAACAGAAGTGAGATTTTTCCTTGATATTTCTTTAAATGACGTGGTCAATTATTAAGAATTATTTTCCATTCAGCTCTTAAGCCACAAAGTAAAGCAAACTAAATATTTCAGTGTATATTTTAAAAATATGAAAAAGTTTGGCGGACAATAAACCATTAATAGGATAATAAACCACTAATACTAACAGAATTCGCCATAAAATCACGCCACAATTTTTTGTTTTTGTTTTTGTTTTTTTTTTGTTGTTTTTAAATAACTCCCTTAAACTGTTTGTTGGACAAAATAATGAACAAACGTACAAAAGTGTGGACATACAAACAGACAGACGGACAGTTGGTACTTTTTTAGATCAAAACATGTTTTCAAGATGGATTACAGTATTTCGTAAAATCTATGGGTTGAAAATTGTAGTAGTTATTAAGATATTTGTATTTTAGTTGTATTACAGGTGGGCGTGGTAAATCTTCCACGTCACCCACTGTGTAATTAAAGCTGTCGTTCTCCCCTCTCTTATTAAAAAAAATCAATCAATCCTCTATCAATCATAGTCTTACAGGAATTGAATTAAGAGGCGTTAGATGTGAAAAATCTAATACTTAATGAAAGCATATATTTTTGATCAAATCAACAAGATAAATTATTCTCAGTGAAGTATAAGATGTCTGATTGTCGGTAACATTACAAACAAGTCAGTGTGAAAGTAGGCATAGAGACTTTGCAAACAAAAACAACAGATTTGTTATGACCATGATATGGCCGAGTCGTTGTAGCCATTTAATAGGATATAGCTAAATAGTATATAGGGTGGACCAACTTAAGCTGACCTTATATTTTTAAACAATTTGAAAAAATAAAATAATTTCTTAGGAATTGTTGATCGTTTCTTATGTACACAGAAAAGTTGTTTTAATCAGTTTCGAAATGTTTTTAGCTATTTTCCATCACTTTTTGTAGTGCTTCGGGCTATTTCGTGTGTAATATTGGTCTTGAGCTCTGTCCGCTAGGGTTAGTGGCATTTTGACACAAAGTTTGGACTTGAAAATTATTATAATTCACAATGAGTTTATGTGGCTTACAATTATTTATAAAAAATGCGTATGTATACAAGCTTCAGCTCCACTTAAGTTAACATTTCCAATGTTTTATAACCGGTACTAAAAAATATGGATATATATTAAAATTCTCCGAATCTATGCCTGGCAGACCACTTAAAGTATTTATATTCTTGAACAGCATTATAAGCCGTATCTATACGTCCCTCTGTGTCAAACAACATTCAAAATTTTTCTTCTTTCTGCACACACATAAAAAACGTAGTCATGCAACGGAACGCGCCAAGTTCAAATGGGAGATCGATTTGAAAAATTCATACAGTTTCTTACTTGCTTAAGAAAAAGTTACGAATAAAATGAAAAAATTGAGGCCGATATGAATACACTTGCACTTTGCAGGTAGAGAAAATTGTTGAGGAATTATGATATCGCAATTAATTGAATAAAGCTAATTGCTACAATACATTGACTTACTGCATATCAGCAATTCATAGAATTACATTTTTGATAAATTGTATATAACATTCGCGCATTTAAAGTTTTACGCTTTAAAAAAATTCCATTTATTTGAGTAATCAAACAATATACATACTCTTATGGAGTATCATATTTAGTGCTTGTGCTCGTATATTCTAATTTACACTTGTGCATAATTCAAAATGCTATTTTCGTTACACTTAAAACCGAACTTTACACGCGCTTGGATATCTAATACCATTAGCAGTTATTGAAACAATTTCAACAAGTTTGTTAGACGCCGAACTGTTCCATTGTATGTTATTCAATATTGAAATTAAATATTTGTTTAAAATCAGACACAGAACAACTTGAGACGCTGACGACGCTGACAGCGACGGCGCCGTACTCCATTCTCGAGGTCACAGACACCCACCGAAATTTTGTGTACTGTGAATTGCACTATGAACAAAAAAGTATAAAAAGAATACTTGTTCAAATTTCACGCTTAATTTTTCATTACATCAAGGACTAAATGGCGCCAGCAAAAAGCAAAAGAATCAATTACGCATTTCCCACGATTTGTAAACTTTCTTTTCTTTTCTATTATATTTTAATTCAATTTTTTTTGGTTTTTTTTTTTTTGGCAATGAACATTGAATTTATAATATTTTAACCACGTAGACCTACAAAAGTATCCAAATAAATTTAAATAGCTTAAAAAGGGAAAGAAAATAATTAAACAGAAATACGTATTTTAGAAAATATATTTGCCAAAATTTTGTAGCTAGTTTAAAAATAGCTACAAATCTATTTCATCTCGTGCGCATTTTTAATACCCCTCAGTGCCTCAAATATGCCGCACTTTATGCCAAAGCAGATATAATTGATTGGCACAAAACAAGAAATAAGTAAAACTACATTTCAAAATATTAATGCATTATTTAGACTAACAGATACTTTTGTATCTTTTGTGCGCGTAAACTAATTTTTGTTTATTTTATCAGCGAAAAAGTTATTTTTTTATTGTGTCGTATACACAATACAAATAAATAACAGAATTATTTGTTTGGAAAATCATTAAATAAAAATGTGAAGAGCTAAATGCCAAATTGCAGCTCAAGCAAATTATCTCAAATTTCGCGCACAACGTAAAAGTCTAAAAGGTCTAAAGTACATTAAAGTAGTAATCAACGGCGGCGGTCGACGGCGTCGTCATTTTTAATGATTGTGGAAAACTTTGCACAATTTGTATCAAAATATCGATCGAAAATAAAACTTTGCTTTCAGCGACGACGTCAGATTCATTTTCCAAAGTGAAATTTCTAATCGACGTAAATCAAACATGCAAAACGAATTTGCTAACAGCAAATAAGAAGAAAAAAAAAATGTTACAAAAAAAAAGAACCCAGAAAAAGCAACTTTAACCAAACGAGCTTTAAAATGGAAAGTTTTCGCTTGATCCTCTTTGCAACCCTAAGAGCAGAGTGTGGCATATCCTTTCGTGTGTGCCAAACTGGCTGCTGTCGACATATTAAATCTTGTTGAGGTTTTCAACGGGGGATGAAACAGCACAACCAAAATTTATTTTAATGAATTTTGCGACGCAATTTCATTCTGTGTGTCCTTTAGTATATATATTTTTTATTTTCATGCGGCAGCAAGGATAAATAACACACACTCACACACACACACACACACACACACACACATGGCTATGCAGCTTCACAGTAACGCGGCACAATTCCATTCATACAGAATTCATATGCAGCTATATTGAGTACAATACAAGGCAGGCAGGCAGGCTGGCAGGCTGGCGTGCATTGTCTTTTAAATTTTCGTCCTTGTACCGTGCTACTGACAATTTCTGTTCCATTTATAGTTGTGGCAAGTTTTTAGTATTGAATTTTAAATATAAACTATGAGTGCAGCATGTCAGAATGCGAAAGTAGAGTTGTTCTACAAAATGGATTTGAAATGTTATATAACCTGTTTTGTTGTTACTTTTAATTGACTGTGGGTGGTTAAGATTAGTTTAGGTTGCAATGCCAGGCGTGGGAAAACCTCATTGGCCATTGTTGGCCCATTGTAATACTTTTGTAGCTTTTACGTGTACCAGTTTAATTGCACCAGAAACTTCGATACATACACTGATTAAAAAACAAATCAGTACTTTCGTTTCTCAATTGATCCACAGCGGTAGCAAAAGTATGGAGAGTAAGGATTTACTTAAGAGAAATTCTAAAATTTAGCCCTTTTTAAGCTCCACCGAACTAGATTTTAAGAAAAAATAGAATTGACTAGAAAAAGCTAAACAAAAAAATGTATTTTGTTTGTTTATACCATTCACACATAGTGTGAAATGGTATTATCAGTTTGTCCGAAAGTTTGTTACGCATTAAAGAAGGCATCGTCGGTCCCACAAAGTATACCTATGTATATATTGTTGAACAGCACGACGAGACGAGTCGATCTAGCCATGTTCGTCTGTCTGTCCGTCTGTCTCTATGTTGTTGCGCACTTTTTTTGGGCACCAAGTTTTATGCTATCCAGTTGAAAATTGGCACATATACTTATTTTTATTGCAGTTTAATAGAGCATCAATATTGACCCGCAACGCACACTTTTTGGGGTAGCCCTCATACAAACCCACCGCCCACATTTGACTTTTTGTATGAAAAATTTTTTTATTGTAGTCAATATCAACTTAAAAATTGATATAATAGCTACAACTAGATCCACGCTTCACATATACACTAATGGGTGGGACTATGCCCTTTTTTTGAGGTAGCCCCCATACAAACTTACTGCCCACAATTGTGTTTTTATATGAAAAACTTCTTTATTAAAGTCAATATTAGATTGAAATTCGATGTGGTGCCTTTTTATAGACAACTGCTTAACATACATAGTCTAATGGGTGTGTCCCGCCTAATTTTTGTGGTAGCCCCCATACAAACCAACCGCCAACTTTTCTGTTTTCTTATGAAAAAAAATCTGAATTTAGATAAATATTAGCTTGAAATTCGATTTGATAGACTTTAGTGAACAACCGCTTCACATACATATACAAATAGGAGTGTCCCACCCACTTTTTGATGTAGTTCCATACAAACCCACAGCTCACTTTAATGCATTTGTATGAAAAACGTCAATATCAACTTGAAATTTGATATGGTGGCATCTTATAGATGATCGTTTCATACACATCTACTAGTAGGCGTATACCGCCGACGTTTTTGGGTAGCCCCCTAAAACTTTTAAGTACGCTTTCAAATAAAAACAAGAATTTCAAACCTACATTTAGAATGCCTTTTCCACTCTGTGTAGAGATGAAATTTTTACGAAGAAAATAAACAATAGTAGCTCATAATAATCCATGGATAAATAACAGAATTGTAAACAATTCAGTGCAAATATACAAAACAAACAATTTTTTTTTAATCTATTCTAAAAAATGGCTCTGACACGAGATTTATTTAGACTACGTATCATTTTTCTTGGAACTGAAGATTATATTTGGTTTAGAATATGAGAAGCGAATTCAAACGATTATAAACAAAAAAGAAATGTTTTGATTTAATTTATGAATACGCTTGTTAGCCGAGGTAGTTAAGACACTCACATTTTTCAACGCCAGTTCTCATGTGTCATGTTTCGATACCAGTTTTTTCCACTAAAGAACATTTTTATAAACAAAATTACAAAAAGTAAAATATTTTATCTATATACCTATCTAACACACAATTCAATCTGAAAACTTTATTAATTTTAGAAATTTAATCAAAAACATCGAAAAGTGCACTCAATGTATGCAAACGTCATACAAAAATTTTCAATTTTCAACTGTCAACAGTTTCAAGAGTACTTTTCCGGCTGCAATACAAACATATTGTCTAACTCAACTAAACAAATATTGCATCACATAGCGCCAGTTTTTCACACAATTTGCTACAATTTCACAAAAAAAAATACCAAAAAACTGCGCGCGAAATCAATTTATGAAGCAAGTTCAAGTATTTTCAAGGCATGCTGCCTGCACACCCGCAATTACATAGACTAAGAGCTATACTACCAATAGATTTTCAATACATACAATACCCAACAACACTTTTGTGGTAGATGCTGTCAGGGCCAACGAAATGTGCAACAAAAAACGCTTGCAAAAAAAAAAAAAAAAAAAAACCTATAAAAGGAAAGAGAAATATGCCATTTCTTGTACAAAGGACAAGTGAACAATTTTAATTGTGGTAGTAACGAAGCTATAACACGCTTTGATTGATCTAATTTCAATTTGTATTGATAAGGTATATACACAATATAGTACTCCAACCAAAAAATGGTTTCGTAAATGAGAATAGAAAAAATAGGAGCACCTATCTTATATTCGTTAGTTTTAGCATAGATACTGTAGCTGCTAGGAACTACATAATATAGTACTCCAATTTGCACAAATGTAGTTGTATATTTTATAAGGATTCATATTGCAAAATATGCTGATGTTCGTTGTCGTTAACATGTGAGTGGCAAATTGACGTTCGCATTATTTAAGTATATGTGTTATGTTTTATCAATAATAAATTGGTAATTTCATGGAAAACACACAATTTGTTCGAGGCGAATGCCAAAATGCTTCCAGTATGTTGAGAATGTACAAAATATTAACTACAATATTATGGGAAAATGTGCGGGCAACATTCTTTATATTTTCAACATTCACAGAGAACGTGAAGAATGTTGGCTGGTGTGGAGAGGCTCTATTAATAACATACATTTTTATTATTATTATTATTATTATTATTATTATTATTATTGGGTAGTAGACACTGCGAACTTAGTAGATCTAATGTGCTTCTGTTAGTAACCTCCAAACAACATTTGAACTTTTTAGAATAGGCACTAAAAATTTGTATATAACAGAACAATCTGAACAACCAGATGTTAGATGCTTCATTAGTTAGTATGCATATTGCTAAGTAGCATCCATACCCAGTTTATAGTCTACATGCCAGGAACTGAAACTGCATCATAGGTTTGTATAGGGCTCATATTGTAAGCAAGTGTTTATATACGCAGAAAATGCGCTCTTCTAACTCTTTATATTAAATATTTATGTAAAATTTGTGTAAGATAATTCGAATTAGAATTTTGTTTACACCAGCCCTCGACTTTGCACTGGCTACACTCATGACTTGGCACTGAATATAGATATTAGAGTCTTGCGCGAATCATTTGAAAGCGTGAAACGAAAGCCTTGGAATGCATTTTTGCAAGGTGCAACTATAAATTACATAGAAAACATTCTCATGTCTGACTCAAACCGAAATAGTGTAATAGTGAGAGCGAAACAGATATATATTGTATATTAGCCTTGCACGAATGTATTGGTGTGAGACATAATGAACAGCTGTATTAAATTTTTTTATAAAAAAAACTCGAAAATGGACAATTGTGCTTCATAGTGCCATACGACAAGTATTACTCGACTCTAGCTGCTTTTAATACAAAAAAAAAAAAACTTGATACCGAATTTCAGCATGAAATCTGAAAACTGAACTCATAAAATGACGAACATGTTTAGATCCACACATCACGTCTTAAATACGCTTTTCACACTATATATGTAGGGTATAAAAAGTGAATTTTTAAATGCACATAGACAGACAGAGTGTCAAACAACAAAGTTCAAAATTTTGGCAATTGGCACAGTGCAAGATTATGGGGGAAGATAAAGTTTTTCTATATGATATATATTTGACTATATAAACTTAAAACGAGAGTGACAGAGACAGAGACTTAGAGCGCTATTTGAGGTTATTGCATAGAAAGAGAGAGAGTGAGAGAGTGAGAGAGTAAGAGTGAGAGAGAGTATGCAGAAGAGCAGTAGATATAGTGGATGCTGTGAGTGATGATGCTGCTACATTTGGCGGCCAAGCAAGTTGGGCTCCGTGTGTATTATTGTGTGTGTGTGTGTGTGGGTGCGGTGTTTGGGCACAGCATCCCAAAAAAAGAAAAAAAAACGTGGTGGAGGCCATTGCCAGCCTCACTGTAATTTTACTTTACCAAATGCAAAAAATACAAAGGAAAGCACAGAAGCACACACACACACACATATGCAGCGAAAGCCACGTGTCAGTGTGTGTGTGTGTGTGTGTGTGTTTCATGCAAAAATTTCAATTCTATATTTCCGTTATTCCAAAATTTTTTGACTCAATTAAGCTTTTTGAATAGAAAAGAATAATTTTACATAATGTGCGCGCAGACTAATGAAATGCCATAAATGCACAAATACCGTTTTCATTTTTTGCTGTGCACTTTTACCGTTTGCTGTTTTTGTAATTGCATTTGTTTTGTTGTTGTTGTTGTTGTTGTTGTTATTGCTATTGCTATTGCACGTCATTTAATGTAATTTGTGCATTCTTAATGACGTGCGCGAATTTTGCTTACATTAGCTGTGCAGCTACGTACCCAAATACAAACTTATGTACATATCTCACTTTATCTTTGTACAAATATTGCTCATTCTAAATATTTCTCTGGCATGCGACGCCCCTGTACAATTGTTGTTTAGAAACGTGCAAATTTTAACATAAATTGCGTAAATATTTTATAATTTTTATGATTTATAATTTTCAATATTTGTATTTTTTGTGATAAAATGCACAAAAATGCAATTTAACAACAAAAATATATATATATATATATATATTGTTTTCTATAAGCTCAACATGTACAATAATTGGAAAAATTTTCCATGAATCGTATTGAATTGAATTGCAAGGTTTGCACAATTCAATTAATTTGTTTTGTTTCTTTTTTTTTTGTATGTCAATATATTATTACATATAGAGCTATTTAATAAATCATATATTTCGATTTTTATGTGTGTGCGTTGTGCGTAGCTTAAAAATTTCATTCTATAAAAAAAAGTAATAAATATATGAATACATGTTAGGAAAATCCACTTTTCCTAGTGTTACTACTTCTCAAACGTACAATTTTATGACGTTAGCTTTCCTTTTTTGTTTTTTTTTTTTACAGGAACGAATTTTCCAAATACACGCACACGTTTACACTTTAAACACTAAAATACACACACACGCACAAATACAGTTAAAAGCACCGTTATGTAGTGAGAAAAGTATGCTATGGCAAACACAGACACACACACACACACGAACAACGGTTATATTTTATGTTTTTGTTGTTGTCTTTTTTCGACTATAAACTTTAATAGCTTTAATAAAGCACAGTTATTGCATGAAGTTTTGTATTCCGCCGTTTCCGCTTTCGACGTCCGTCGTTGTGTGCTTTCCGTTGTAAACTGAAGTGATTTCGATTTGTAGCGGCGCGAAAGCGTACAACAACAACAACAACAACAACAAAAAGATTCGCCAAAAATTGTATTTTAGCTTTGAACTAATACATAGATACAGTATATAACTCATGCACATGTGCAGTAGTTAGAAAAATAAAGTCACTCTCTTTTACACACACTATTTACGCTCTTTGTACCTATGTATGTATTTACATATGTATTTGTATTGCCGTGAGGATATGCGGCATGCTTTATGTATGGAAATTTACCGAAAAAATCACGCTAGCAAAGTGTTATATGTGTCCTTTTTGTGCTATTTTTTTTTTTGCGTGTGCGTACACGCACATACACAAACACACTCAAAAAGTTGATTGTACAACGCTTTGCGTATTCATTAATAAAGTTTAGCTGTATAAAGCACGTGGTGATATGATGTGATATGATTGCTAGTGGTGCGAAAGGATAATGGGATTCATATCCTGCGCTTGCGCTTTTTAGCTCTCTTTCGCAAAAGTTAACGTCTAATACAGCAGCGACATCTAGTGTGTACAGTGGCGCCATCTTGCGTGTTTATTATGGCAAGGAAGTTACAGAAGTTTAACAATCAAAGGGTGCGTTAAACAGTTTTACGCTGGCGTCAATAACCTACATCGCTTATATTCCAAGGAATTAAATCATGTCGGAAAATTAGAAGGGGTTGGAAGGTCACAGCACAAAATCAGTAATAACAACACACTTTCCTAGCTTTGCATTTAGTGTCAAATTACCTTTTTCGGATTTGGATGCATCGACCGTCATTTTACCGTACATTGAATTCTCAGCAATGCGATTTTGTGTTCCCTAACGTTAACCAGCTATCACATTTTCTATAGTTGTATCAAGCTATTATGTTATCGTAGTGTTATGTTAGGAAGCTAGAAAGCATTGCTCTGGTAGAAAGCGAACACATATTTTTTAGATTCAGCGATTTTGACATAGACTTTTTCAAATACGAGGGCTGCTTTTTATATTTCGGGAACTGGCAACACTAATGCCAAAAGCTAAAATCTGGCAACGCCATAATAAAGTTTGAAATTTTTTGGCATAAACGTACTCACAAAGTTTTGATGTACAATTGCTATTTGTTTTGTTTACAGTGAGTTAAGAAAACCAATTTGGCCAAAAAATGGAAATTTCAAGAGAAGGTTTTCGTTGGATTATTTTTCACAACTTTCGACGTGGATTATCTCAACAAGAATGTGCAATGAACTCATCAAAAACCACAGTATATCGCTGGTATAGTGAATTCAATCGTGGTCGTAGTTCGGCCGCCGACGAATTCCGTGAAGGTCGTTCCCATAATTTATCAATCGCTCAAAAAAAGGTTCGCGTCGATTGGTGTAAGGAAATGATTAAAAAGTTCGACCGTGGTGCTTCAAAAGACGTGTATAAAATCGTGACAGGTGACGAATCATGGATATATGCGTATGAGCCGGAAACAAAACAGCAATCGACCGTGTATTCCAAGACGAGCCAAATCCAACTAAAGTTGTTCTTGGAAGAAGCACAGCGAAGCAAATGATCGCCTGTTTCTTCGGCCGAATGGGTCATGTGGCCACTGTTCCGCGTAGGACGGTCAATTCTGAGTGGTACACGATCATTTGTTTGCCGGAAGTCTTCGGAGAAATTCGTAAAACCAACCGCCAAAGACGAATCATTATCCATCATGACAATGCAAGCTCTCACACATCTCGTCAAACAAGTGCATTTTTGAGCAGTCAAAACATCGAATTAATGACTCATCCGCATACAGTCCTGATTTGGCACCCAATGACTTCTTCTTGTTCCCGAGTATCAAAGGTAAACAGCGTGGTCAACGATTTACGAGCGCCGAAGAAGCAGTTGAACTGCTATGCCAAATGGTTTGAACGAATGCAAAAGTGTATTGATCATCAAGGGAAATATTTTGAAAAACAATAAAGCCATTTTCATTTAAAAATGTTTGTTATTATTTGCTATTCCCGAAATATAAATAGTACCCCTAGTATCAAGCAACATAAACAGCGCAACTTAAGCTCAGACTATATAAATCTTCAGACCTATATAAATATATATATATATAAAAACAAAAAAAAAAATTGTTTACATTTTGTGTTTGGATATTAATTTGAAGTAATAAGTTGTCAGTCATTTAACGATTTTTGACTTCGAATCAATTTCAATGGCATATCGATTTTTTTTTTGCGATGTTCTGAGTTACAATTTTGATAATATTTGCATAAAACAATTGAATTGAAAATTGAATTTCGATTGTCGAGACATTTCAATCGAAATCCATTGCACTACTGTATATTACATTTTGGGATATGTGCCAGATTTCATTCAAAACCTAAATCGAATCGAAACTCATACAAATTTTGACAAAATTTTTTTATGAAGTTCGATTCAATTTACGATTTGTTCGAAATCTGTCACATACTTCTTTATTATCATTTATTAGGTACACAACATAAATTTATATACAAAATTATTTAAACCAATTTACTTCATCGTACCAAAAAATCAAACTGCTCACAAATTTCGTTTTCTCAGTATATTAATTCCAAATAATTATATTTTTCGTAACTATCGTTGTTTTAAAAGGTATGACTTTCTACTTTAAGGCTACATTAAAGATCAGTATTAAAAAATAATTTGTTATTAAGCAAACGAAAGCTTCCTTCCATTTACATATACTCGTATAACTATAGTCCACGAGAGAAAGAAGTATTATGGAGTGTCAGCCCTTATAATTGTAAAAGTCACCGACATTTCTTTGTGCTGTTTTATAAGAAGCATAACATACTACATAAATTTATTCGTTATTATTTTATGTTTGGCACAATTTTCAAAATAACTGTTTTGTTAAAAAAAAAAAAAAAATGACTAGTAACCACAATCAGCTGTTCAGCAATTTTATTTTGCTTGCGATTTGCTTGTGACTTCAATGTAAACACTTTTTTGGAAGTGTTAGCTCTTTTAGATAATTCCACTCTAGTTTTCTGTATGTAAACGGTCTATAATCTGCTTTTTCTTGTCTTTTTTTTTTGTAAATAACTAAATTTTTTATTGCAATAAATTCATTTTAATCGTAGGTGTCACACAATACTCTTTCGCTTAAAAATCTTTAAATTTCATTCAAATATATCTTTTCATTTTAGAAATGTAAAACTTTTGTTTCATACCTTGTACTCAGCGGCTATCGCCTACTCACTCATACTACTTGTATATAATACGCTTGTTTGACATGCATGCATGAAGTGCTACTACTGTGTATTTTACAACACTGAAACTAAATTCACTTCATACACTACAGCCGCAAGTCAATCGATTTTTTGTGCACAACTGAAATATTGAATATAACTATGGATGCGTAAGTATAAATTGTCAAAAACAAATTGAATTATTGCACTACATAAAACTATTTCTTATTGTTGCAGTTTGCAGGACGAAGTCGAATCGCTAGAGGCGATTTTAATGGACGATGTGCGCATAGTACGCAAGCAACAAAGGTAACCAAACTTAATTATTTAGAAGTGAAAAACACTTTACTTACCTGCCGCAATGCCATGACAAGAAGTAAACAATTAATATGAACAATTTATTATTGTGCACAGCAACATCGTCGAAGCCATTGAGACCACGGTGCTGCCGCTGACTGGTGAAGAGGAGGACGAGCAACAATGCATTTGCGTTACGCTGCAAGTGCTGCCGACGCCCGGCTATCCAGACGAGAGTCCGCATTTCAAGCTGCTACGCCCACGCGGCCTGGACGATGCACGCCTCGAGGCTATACGCAGCGCTTGCGCAGAAAAACTAAAAGAAACACTCGGCTTTCCGGTCGTCTTCGATCTAATTGAGGTCGTGCGCGAACATCTGAGCGGCAGCAATTTACCGAGCGGTCAATGTGTCATCTGTCTGTACGGATTTTGTGATGGTGATGAATTTACGCGCACCGAGTGCTTCCATTATTTGCACAGTTATTGTTTGGCACGACATTTGAATGCGCTGCGTCGCAACTATCAGGAGGAGTACAACAAGCTGCCGGCTTGGTTGCAAAAGACTGCTGCAGCATTTCAAGCTGCGTGCCCCGTTTGCCGTGAGCCAATCAGAGATGAAACGGATAGCCTAAAGTGTGCCATGCCGCCAGCTGAGCTGGAAAATGCACCGGAATTTAGAGTAACACGTGAGCTACGTGAAATGCAGCAACGCATGTCAACGTTGTATCTGCAGCAGAAGAGTCGTGGCGCCATAATCGATGTACAGGCAGACGGTGCTGCGGTAATATCCATAGAAACGGAGGAGGAAGTGCGACGCCGGCAACAGCGTAAACAACGTGAAGAGGCAGAGGCAGCGAAGAAAGCAGAGCTACAAGCTGCCGATGCAAAACCAACGAGCAGCAATAACATAAACAACAGTATTAATTTTGCGCCGGTCGTGCAGCAGACGCAACGCATAGTGCCGGAACCGACTAACAATAACTATCAGCATAATCGGCGGCATTATCGTGGCGGACGGCGTCACAATCATCACCATCATCATCACAATAATCGTGCCGAGCGTGAACGTGATGGTGCAGCAACTAATAATGCGGCTAGTAGTCATTCCAATGCCACAACAAACACAGCGGCGTCTGCTGCTGTTGCGTCGAGTGCCAGTGGTAACAGTGGCAAGCAGCCGAAGGCACAAACTGCTGGCGGCGCACATGCCAGGTGACAATGGCGCCAAGTTCAATGTGAAGCGCTACAACGTCTGCATGATGCTACAGTCGTTGTTAATGCCGCTGAAGCCGCCACCGTTGCCGCTGCTAATTGCCGGGCACACTTGTTTGTGCAACAAATGCCAAAGTCATCGCTAACGCTGCTCTCGATGCGCTTACCGCCAGATTTAATATGTTTCTAATATTTACATAACGACGATGCAATCGCTACAGATTTACGGCATTTAGTTGTTCAATTGTTTGCAACCACACTACTCACTACTGTGAACTATTATTTAGTTGATTTACGAGAACATTTAAATTTCCATTTATTTTTAAGCACGCAACAGCAACTAATGTTGATATTATAGCGATAACGCACATTTCTTAAGCACTAAAGCATTATATATACGATGGATTGGACTTAATTATGTATGTATGTAGCTTAGAGATTTATCTAAGCAAAAAGTGACAGACATGTGTAGTGTACTGTAGAGTAGCGTATACAAATTCGTATACACCTCACGCGTATATTTTTTTAGTTAGTTTTAGCAAACATTTTTAAGTAGCAAATTTTCTTGTATTGTATGTTATATTTCTAATTTACTTGTACTGATGAACAGAGTTGTAAATGAATGATTCAATTTTGAATGAATCTGTGAATCATTCAAGAAAAGAAAAGAATTGGATTCAATTTAATTTAAATCATTCAAAATGTGAATTGTACATTTTTAAAGCATGCTTTTCGAAACATTTAAAATTGTAATGAAAATTTGAATCATTCATTTTAAATAGTTATTCAATTCAATTGATTACTTTTTCAAGAAGTTTTAAAAATAATGATTCAAAAACCGTACAATTCATTTTGAATGATTCAATGATGAAATAATCGAGCGTTCTTTATGAATTAAAAATGAATCATTCATTTACAGCTCTGCTGATGATGATGCGGATGATTTGTAATTAGTTATAAAAATATGACAAAGACTTAATTGATGATGATGTATGATGAATGTGAGGCAGCAGTAGTAGCAAAAGCGTAGCAGCAGTAGCAAAAGCGTAGCAGCACGCGGCATGGCAGTATTTTGATTGATATTCATTCACTCAAAAGAAAGACAAACAAAAAACAAAACAACAAAAAAAAAAAAACGAACGAACGAACGAATCAATCTACTTTAAAGTAAATTATTTAGTAGTTACTCTTGATATTAGTTTAAAAATACTAAAGCTGGAATTCTGTAGCCACTCCAAAATGTATGTTGATGGTAATTATTCTAGACATCATGACAAAATATGCTGCAGCTATTCTAGTCAACTTGAGATAATTATAATGATATTTGAGCAAACGTAAAACAGGTTTACTACCTGAGAACAGAGATATTATTAAATAAAATACATTGTATTTATATGCATGTTTAGCCATATACTCTTTAGATGTCACTAAAGAAACAAAGAAATAACAAAAACAAATATAAAAAAAAATTTTGAAATTTAAATCTAAAGAATTGATTAAAGAAAATTTAAAACTAAAATAGAGAATTGCATGTGAATTCCATTTCATTGATATTACAAACAAAATAAACAATTTTCAATGTGTCAAAAGCAAAAATTTAATCGAATAAAACGAGTTCAAAAAACTAAATAAAACTTTTTATATATATTTTATATAAATTTAAATACATACATACTTATCTCTAGAGAGGCAGCACAAAATAAACATAGTTTGCAACATATAAGGATAGAGATTTATAAATTTTAGTGTTTTACAAACAAAATTTTGAATAAAACTTTTTTTTTTTTTATTAAAATATATGTAAACTGCCATTACTAGAAAATTATTAGAATAACTCGAGTTATTGTAGCGTTTAGTGTGAATAATCTATAAATTGTTCCTCCATCACTCAAACAGAAGAATTGCTACGTGCATTCTTAAGTCGAATTTGTTGTGGGAATCCCCGACCTTGAAAAACATATTTTATGTGTGCTCGTCGATTTGCTGTCAGCGTAAGCGTCACTGCTTGCTTGTAGTGTTCCTTCGTTCAAACTCAGAGAGCTAATGCTTCTTTTGAATCTATCTATTGTTCGGGAAGATGCACTTTAACACAGCACATGCCCAAAACATCGTGCATAATGCTCTGTACCGATCCGAACGATACCAATTGATGCGTTTATATTTTTATGATGCTCACACGACGATTTTAAAGCACATTTTTTTTTTAGAGTTTATTCACTTTGAACTCTTTTTACCAATCGGATGCCTGTGTTTTATATAGTTTCATGCAGATGTGAACGTTCGTAGCCCCCATGAAGTCGAATAATTGGCGAATTTTCATGTGGACTCGAGCCTAACGCTTGCCTAACGCTTGCTCCGCTACGTTACTGACAAAGAAAAACTTGAATTAATGGCAGCTCAGCTCATAATGGGAGAAGGATAAAGTAGTTCTGCAGCATATGTTTAATATTGTAAATAACAATTTTATAACTCATTCACTCAAAAGTATATCTGCATTGTAAGGCATTTGAAGAGAAATGAGAAGATGTGTAGGAGCGTTGCATGAAAGGCCTCTGGAAAAGCGCACTAAAGAAACGCTGCTATCTCGAAGAATTTTTGTTGAGTAAGGAAGCACAAATCTGGCTAATACAAGCCAAATTGTCGCATTTGAACTGCGTAGAGTATCTCGAAACGTCTTTACATTCACAAAAATGCACTGTTAGTTGTAGTTTATGCGCTGATGGAAACATCAGTCCGCTTTGCGATAGTTGACTACGTCATCCTGGTTGATAACTGTGTCGACTGATTTGAAGGAAAATAACTGATTCGGAAGTAAATTCTGAATGGTCGCTTTGAGATCGTCGTCATGTTTGTTTTTCACCGCCAATATTGCTCGTTTACTTAGCCAATTATGGTTTTTGAATTGTTGCGCTATGTCTGGAAAAACACGCTGAATGAGCTCCTCTTTCTAGTCTGTGAAGTGATAGAAACCTGTGGGAATTGTAATAAATCCGGTCAAGGTGTCAACTGCGACTTTCCCATTTCCAATGTCTAACAACTGCTACGAAAACATATTTGCACACAGATCTTGTTGCAAAAATACTCGCATGTTAGTCGTTAATTGGAGTTTCTCCACATGCCGCCACAAATTTGATAATTTTAAGTATGCGTTTAGTTCGTCAGCTACAGTTGATCGGGGAATAACTGGAAGAGTCTATCAAAATCACCGGACAACAGAAACGTGGCTCTGCCAAAAATGTTTTGGTTGTCACGAAGATCTTTCAGCGTTCTGTCCAGTGCCTCCAGTGGGCCATCGTGCATTCGTCCCAAACAATCAAATTGCATACCTGGGGAATCTTTGCCATTGCGCTGTTTTTGAACGATGTAGCAAGTTGGTGCTTCGTTGACTTGCATGTTTACTGGCAACTTCACTTTGCGATCTGATCCTCGCCAAAAAGCAATGAGATTAGGAACGTTTTTCCAGTCCCTTGGGGAGCATCGAGGAAGTAAATTCCACCAGTACCATTGTTGACAGCCTCTATCAAAGAATCGTATGCAATCCTTTGTTGTTCATTCAATTTTGGAACATTTATACGAATAAAAGTAAAACTAATATATATAGTGACAGATATCAGTCACTAAAATATAGTATATAGACAGATGACAGATAACACCCAGACAGTGATAGATGTCAGATCAAAATAAACAATAGCGAAATCATCTATTAATTTTTTTTTTTTTTATTATCTTTTTATTTGACATTAGTTCGATGCAGGAACTCTAATCAAATTTTCTGAGTACTTAATTTTCACATTTACGTTTTACATGATTTTACATATGATATTAACATATAATAACCTAATCTTAACCTATGTCCTTGGACATGACAGATCTAACGGGTGCACTCGCTGAAGCCGAATCGTTGTAGTTGAATTATCAAGTAAATTAAGTTGAATTATCAAGTAGATTGTTACAGCGCTGATGTATCTATGTATGATGTTTTCTACGTATCTGGTACTATGTCTCTTGATTTCTTCAGCTGTACTTGGCAAGGGAAGATCGTTATGAATATTGTCAATACATATATACCACGGAGCTCGAGTGATTTTCCTAAGGGTGATGTTTTGATACCGTTGAAGTATTTCGATATTTGATACAGCTGCCACACCCCATAGCTGGATGCCGTAAGTCCAGACCGGCTTAAGTATGGCTTTGTATAGTCTGACTTTGACGTTCAGACTAAGCTTAGATTTTTGGCCTAATAGCCAATACATCCGACGCGTTTTTAGGTCAAATTGCTTTCTTTTCGCCACTATATGGTCTTTAAAAGTCAGCCTTTTGTCAAGCCAAAATCCTAGATAATTGACTTTGTTTCGTTCAGGAATCACCACGCCATTGAAGCGTGCCCGATCGTTACCTTTATGTCGAAGTGCGAATAAGACATAAACAGACTTGGCTGCGTTTACTGCGATAATCCACTGGTTCATCCAGACTTGGGTTTTGTTCGGTTGGTTTTGAAGCAATTGTGTTGCTGCTTTAGCACTGGAAGCTGTAGCAAGAATTGCTGTATCGTCACCATATGTCGCTATAGTTACTTCAATGCAGGTAGAGTCGGGCATGTCAGCTGTGTAAATGGTGTATAGCAATGGGCCCAGCACGCTTCCTTGAGACACTGCTGCCTGCATGTTTTTTAACTGAGATGTGGCGTGTTCATGTCTCACGTAGAAGCTTCTGCCCTGTAAATATGATCGAAGAAATCGGAACTGTGTGCAGGATAATGTCATTTTTATTTTTTGTGCCATACGCGATCAAAGGCTTGTTTCACAACCAGGAATACGACCGAACAGAACTGTTTCTCTTCAAAAGAATTTTGAATGACTTCAATCATTCTGTGAAGCTGCTCTGGAGTTCCATGCCTTCGTCGTAACCTGAATTGATGGTCGGGGAGAATATCGCTTTCTAGTGTCGGTCGGTAGCACTCTACGAAGAAATATTCTTTCGAATATTTTTGAGAGTACCGCCAGCAGACTGATAGTGCGATAGAATGATAATTTGTTCTCAGGTTTTAGAGGCTTCGGAATTAGAATTACCTCTGCGCACTTCAACTAGCTAGGGAAGTGGACAAGCCTGAAGCATACGTTAAATATTTCCACTATTAATTGTACTAGACAATTAACGGGAAGTGCTTGGATTGTTGCTATGTCGATTCCGTCGTATCCAGAAGATTTTTTTCTTACCACAAGTTTTATTTCATTTGTAAGCTCTTCCAAACTGGCTGGAGTTATCGGAACATTGTCACAGCTAGATGCTTTGAACACTCTTTCTACCTCTGCTTCGTGTGCACCACTGCAAATCGCGAATGGTGTAAATTGTGTGCAGTGAATTAGTCTTGATTGTTCTTGATTGCTGTGACAGCAATCCACATTAGAAGTTTTAATGGGAATTAAACGTTAATTATAACGAACAAAACAAAAAATAATTCAATAATTCAAAAAAAAAGTCAAACCGTTTTTGAGTTTCAGCGAGACAGCAAGATACAGTATACATATGTATATAGATACTAGATATTATTCTAATAAAACACATACATTTTGTTATTTTTTGTAAATTTTATTTCTCATTAAATGTTTGTTTTAAATTGTTTTTTTTTTAATTGCATTAAAAAAATTATAATAATTCCTTTAACATCATAATCATCGGCTAATAATTTAGTATTAGTATTATACACAATATTTATAAAACATTTCATTTTCATATTTATTTAGCATCCTGCTTTATTTTCTTTGCATATAAAAAAATAAACAAAAAAAAAATTAATAAAAAACTGTGTACGTGTTTGTTGCTACACACGCATTTGACTTAACACTACAATTATTTAAATATTAATTAATTAATTAAACTTACAATAATGACTTTTAGTATTATTTAAATTAAATAATTTTTGTTTTTTTCTTTTCGTATTTTCACTTTTTTCGGATTAGTTTAAGATAACAAAACAAATTAATATATATATAATTTTTTTTTTTTTTTTTTTGGGTAATATTTTTATATTTTCTTAACTGACGCCCACACTTTGACCACGCCTCTCTGCAGTTCTCGACATTGCAGTGAATGCATTTAAACTGGCGATTTCAAATGCGTACACTGCAATGCACGATGAGGCGTGGCAGTGCAGTATAACAGTTTTATAATTCGAATGTTTTGTGTGTGTGTGTTTTTTTTTTTCAAATTGTAGATTTTCAATTAGTTTATAATTGTTTTTTTTTTGTTTTCTGTTTTTTGTTTTCTTTGTTTTAATTGCCTTAAAGCACTTGGAGTGTATTTCTCAATTTAATTTATCTTTTATCGAAATTAAATATTATGTACAATATAGCATAGGAAAGTAACTAGTGTGTTTTAAATAGTAGGTAGTTGTAGTAGTAGTATTAGTTAGTATCTAGAATAGTGTTGTATGTAGTAGCTGATAGTAGTAGTAGTAGTAGTAGTAGAGTGTAATTTAAATTAGTAGTAGAGAATTTCTTTAAACTTTTGTCATTTGTGTCTTTTTTCTTTTATAACTTATCTGGAGTGTTTCAACATTTTTTGCTTAATTAGTTTTATGCGTGTATGTTGTGTGTGTGTGTGGTGTGTATGCCTAGCTGTGTTGTTTCTAGTGTGTTAGTTTGTAAATATTTATAAAATATATGTATAAACTTTCTCATATATGTATAGAATAGTTACACATATACGATAGAGTGGGGCACTTTAGAGTTTCTTATTTTTCAATTTGCAATTTTATGTTCTTCAACTGGGCGTTATAGATTTTGGTATACATTTTTGCGCAATGTATGTGTGTATGTACGTATATAGTAGATTTCTTATGTTAGCAAACAATTTTCAATTGTTTTTTTTTTGTTTTTTTTTTTTTTTTTTGTAATGATTTTGTAGAATTTTTTATAGACTTTATATATATTGTATCTGTTTTTGTCGACTTTTGTGTCATCATTTAAAGCCGGAACGGTTCACGTTTCTCCGTTGGCGTTGTACCGCGTGATGTGCGTCGCATGGTTGAGCTAAATGTTGGCTCTGCGGAGCTTTTACGTGGCGTTTGCATACCGGAAGGTGTTGAAGTGCCGCTGATGTTGCGTCTAATGATGGGCGAATGGGTTTGAAAAAAGAGTTATTAGCATTTTTTAAAAGTATTTTCGTATTAAAAATAATAACATAACAACAGTAACACACAGCATTTAAATCTTGTGTTGTAATATTAAAAATAAACCAATATATATTATATAATTCATGCTAATTGAAATACATACATGCAAATTTTGTCTACATTCAACAAAAAAATATGCTATTTAAAAATTAAGCTTGAAATTCAAAGAACAAAAACTTAAACACAACGCAAAAGCCCTATGCAGACTATCATATATGTATGTACTATAAAGTTAAAAGATACGGATTTTTTTTGGTTCAGTATGACTTTCTTGTTGAAATTTGTACACACTACGCAAAAAAGGCGCACGCATAATTTTTTTCTATCATATACTATCTACATACACGAGTATATGTATATTCACCATAGTGTGGTGAGTGTACAAGTAGTATTCCTGTCTTCACTTGTATGCACTGTTTTCCTATCTCTTGTTTATTTGGGCAAATATATATATATATATATATATATATATATATATATATATATATATATATATATATATATATATATATATATATATATATATATATATATATATATATATATATATATATATATATATATATATATATATATATATATATATATATATATATATATATATATATATATATATATATATATATATATATATATAAAATTTCGTACATCAAAGCTTTGATACCATTCGCACGTAAAGTCATAGCAGCTATATAGTTTCTATGGCTGCTATTCGTAAAAAGCAAACAAAATACGCATTTCGATCTTTATGTGAACAGTTTGTTCATACGAAGCCACCATGTCAATTTTCAAGTTGATAGTGTATGCAATAGAAACGTTTTACAGTTAAAAACTCAGGAGTGAGCGGGAGGTTTATATGGTGGCTACCCCCAAAAGTGGGAAGATCACAGCCATTAATATATATAAAACATCCGTTCATAAGAAGCCACCAAGACAATTTTAAAGGTTATATTGATTGCAATAGAAAAGATTTTTATACAAAAAGTCAAAATTGGTCGGTAGATTCGGATGGGTGCTACCCTAAAAAGCGTGCGTGAAACTTCGTTTGCTATTTAGGTGAATTGTCCATTCATAAGAAGTCATCATGTCTATTTTTACGACTTATCAACTACAATAAAAAAGTTTTTAATTTAATAAATCAAAACTGAGCGAGTGGTTTGTATGTGGGCTACTCTAAAAAGTGAGTGTTCATCCATAAGAAGCCGACTTATAAAATTTTAAGTTGATGTTGACTGCAATAGATATCGTTTTTATAGAAAAAGCTAAAATTGGGCTGGTGGTTTGTATGGGGGCTATTCCAAAAAGTAAGGAAACTCACTCTATAATATGCACGTGAAACGTCCGTTCATAAGATGTCATCATGTCAATTTTATGGTTGACATTGACTGCAATAAACTATATAAAACGTCATAAGTGAGCGGGTGGTTAGTATGAGAGTTAGACTAAAAAGCGCGTATTTCGTTTCTTTTTCAGTTACAGATTCTAATTTCATTTAACTCCGTTAAATACTAAAGCTCTTCACACTTGTGTCTGCATTCACTGTTGGTATCTTTCCAGCATCGAAATGGTTTTTGCATTCACTGTTGGTATCCTTCCAGCATCAAAATTGACCACGTTTTGTATTTAGAAATTTTTGATCCCATCATAATAATGTTCTTTTACATGACTATATGAAGTATAACATTTTATCCAAAACGAACACCTTGATTACGAAGCACTGTACGAAAATCGTGGGATTTAATAAGACTAAACCAGGTCTCTTGCGTAAATGTGACACATTAGCATCTTGAAGTCATTCATTTACCATTTGTCATATTTTAACCCAATTTAAATGGCGTTCTTTCATACTCTTGGCTAAAAATGCTTTTATTATCGAAATATTTTTAATATTCTCATTTTTACTCAAAGAGAATTACCCAAAACGTTGCTCGCATGTTTTTGCTGCTATTTCTGGGGTGGCTTCTCCTTTCCTTGCTCTCCTCATTAACATTGTTAAAAGTTTTTATTTAGCTTCTCTTCGTTTGTTTATTTGTTTCAAATGCAGCTGTACATTTAGATTCACTTAGAACTTTTTTTTAGCATTTATAATTCGCCTATAGTTTTTATATATTATTTTACTAATTTAGTATTACTGATCAGTTGTTTGATAACGATTTTCTATGTTTACTGCTCAAGGCTCACATACCTATGTATATAGCTAGTAGCTGTATATGTTGTTTGATTAGCAAAATAATATGTAAAAACTATTTGCGAATTATAAATGCTCGTAAATTCTAAGTTAATCTAAATGTAATAAACATAAAAATTGCGTGCTAAGTAAATATTTTCAATGGAATATAATAAATATATCGTATATACTATATGATAGTCTGAATAGTCTGCTTAAAAAATATACATAATTACATTTATTTTCTTTTTCCTTTGCTACACAAAACTACAGGTGTTTTTTTTTTTATTATTCTTTTTTTTGTTTTTTTTGTTTTTTTGTTTTACCCCAAACTATTTGGATTTGTAGTTGAGCTAGTAGGCGATGTTGATTTTGAATCGAATGATGCTAATTTAACCGGTATCCTTGAAGGCCTTCACATATGTATGTAATGTAATGTAAATTTATTTAGGAAGAGAGATAACAAATTACATTTACGTCAATTAATTATTAGCAAAGTTAAATAGTCTAATGTATAGCGTATATATTGTAACGCAAAAAGAGCACTGTGAAGTGTTTAATGGGCATTGTGGTTGTGTGTGTGTGTGTGTGTTTTACGTTTGGAATGTTGGTTGTTTAATGTTAAACATAAATTAAATATAAAATAAATTTTAATTAAATTTAAAGCTTAATTATTAATAAACGCTTTTGTGTTAAATGTTTTTTTGTTTTTTTTTTTTGTTTTTTTTTTGTTTTACCTAGTTTTGTAGCCGAAGCCTGTTAGTGCTGGTATGCTGGATGATCTACTCATGCCTCCATTGCTGTATACATATTTTCAATTTTGTTGCCAAAAAATATTTTAATGTATTTGTGTTTGTTTCCAAATGTAATTTTGATGTTATGTTGTTTGATAGCAATTAGATTTGTTTTTGCAAGCATTTGTTGTTATCAATGTATGCCAATTAATTGTTTGATTATAATTTTTGTTTTTGTTTTTGTAAGGTTAGAGTCGATGTTCATATGTTGTCAGATTTTGTATGCAAACCGAAAATTAGATTAAATAAAAATATATATAAATCAATTTTTTTTTTTTTTGTAATTAAAAAAATAAATATAATAAACAAAAGTTTAAACTTTGTGTAGTGACAAGGCTAAATATTTGATATTTGTATTGTTGATCTTAATAAATTTAACTGAAGTTTTTTCTAACCACTTTTTATACTTAGGGGCTTATATGTTTACTTCCAAACTCACCTTGTTGGCGCTGGACTAGCCGAACCTGATGCTGTTTTGCGTGTTATGGTAGTTGTGCCATTCAAGCGGCTCGATGTGGGCGTTGTAACGCTCAGACGTGCTGGACGTGGCGTAGTGCCAGTGCCGGAGATGGTGCTTGTCGTGGAGGCTTTGCGTTGTGGAATGCGTGAGGGAGTTTGATTATCTGTAGATAGGCACAAGACAAAAAAACAGTTAACAACAAAAACACAATAACAACAACAACTATTACCTGTGCTATCCAGCGACAACGTTGAACCATGACGCGATGCTGGCTTCGAACCTTGACGACTTAGTGGACGTGAATTTGGCTTAGAGCCGGCACGCGAACCACCGGGCGTAAGTCCAGCACGTGTACCTGTGTATGTCACCTTGCGTGGTGTATAGCGTCCCTCATTATCGCTTAGCGAATCAGGCGTCGAGGCGGAAAGCGATGAACGTGGCGGTTGTTGCGACATGCCTACTGAACGTTGTGAACGTTCGCGTACCTAGTTTATAATTTTTATAGATTAGTATTGCTTTTTGATTGTTTACACATTACAATGTCACTTTTAATAAGAACCCCAGTTTCGCAATTTTCATAGTATTTAAATGTACTTCAAAAGAATTATTCGCTTCTCAACGTTTCACTTCACTTACCCAGTGTGTTGTTGGATGACAGTGCATCACATGTGGACTCAATGGCACCGAGCGACTAGTATTACAACGTACGAATACTGTGCCGCCGGCGCCCATATGTATGGGAAAGGCGCATGGAACTTGTTCTTGTGCACGTATACGCTCGAATATTGGCATTAACTCGGCTAAATGCTCATCAGCTAATTAATTTTTGTTTTATATAATATACACAGACAGAGAACAAAGTTGAATTTTGCAATTAATGAAAGAAGTTCGTTTGTTTTTGTTCGTTGCTGTTCGAACACAAACGGCGTATGATCATTTAAGCAACTTTTCGAAATAGCATACCTAAACTTTAAATCGTTTGTGTAATAACACATAACCTTAAAAAACAGTTAAATTCATAACATTTTTCATAGTTCTAGCTTTTTAGAAAATAAAAATGGCTTGTATAGCAATACTTTTACTTTTTACACACAATAAAACCAAAGAACAAAAAAAAAAAAAAAAAAAACAATATAAAATTCTTACGAGTATATAAAACCATATGTAAATTAAAAAAAAAAAAAAAAAACAATCATGCACAAAAAACAAATTTCATTGGCGATGATACGCTACAGAATTTTGCCACATTGCGTGTAGACGAGCGCGCGCGCGCACGCGCTTCAAGCTTTCGAGCTTGCAGCAGCCAGCAGTAGTAGCAACAATATAGCAACAACAACACACATAACACCCGGGACTTACCTCAATGGCTTACGTTTGGGGGGAAAATGAAAGAAGTTTTGGAATAGCATTTTACAAATTTTGGAGACTTTGTAGAATAGTGTAGGCTGCTTAAATTAAGAACACATAGCTTGCCAGCACCCAATAGCTTATTTATATTATATAGTTGTACAAATATGCTAAAACTCAAAACTCTACAAACTCTCCAAAACTCTAAAAAATGACACCGTACTCGCACTAAATCACATATAAAACTTGCCGCCCACTATTTTAATTTGTTTAGACCCATTTTTTTTTTGTTTTTTGTTTTTTTTTTTTTTTTTTTGTTTGCGCTACAGTTGTATTTACCTTCATTATTGGACCCTGTGCGCTCATATATGGCGGCATATTCGAGCTACCACCATTTTGTGGACTAGCACTTGCTGCGGCATTCGGTGTTGATCGACGCGATGTGAATGCAGCCATGCTCTGTGATACGCCATCGGCCAATATGAATTGCTCGCGTAGCTCAATGTTAGTGCGTCCCTTGGCTGCTCGTTTGTGGAGAGTTTTTTTATTTTTTTTTTTTTAGTTTTGTTTTGAATACGATACGACATCACCAGATGCGGTTCGATTGTTTTGGTATAGCAGTTTGAGCCGTTGACGACGCATATACAACAACAACAACATAACAAATTTTTGTTTTACGTAATGTTTTTAACGAGTTTGGTTAGATAATTTTTTGTTGAAGTTAATTTTTGTTTTTTTAACAATTTCAGTTAATTATACATTTTTGTTTGTTTGGTGTTCGGGTGGCAATTTGGTGTTGGGCGTGACAGTTTTGGGTCATAGTTTATATATACATATTGCATTTATATTTGCAGGCAAGGTGTAGCAGGCGAGCGAGCAAACGGTTGAGCGGGCGTACGAGCAGTTGGATATACATTTTTTTTTGTTTTTTTTTTTTGATAATTTGCAATAAGCGCAGGATTTTTAATTATGTAATTTGTTTGTTTGCATAGTTGATATTTTCAAACAAAAGTTTGAATAAATAAAAAGAAAAAAAAAAAGTAGAAAACAAATAATTAGTTAAGAAACAAAATATTTTCATTAAAAATTAAATTTTGTTGTATAAAATAAGGACGCAAAACAAAATGTTTAATGTAGACTAAATGAAAACTATAAAAATACAATACAAAGCGACAAACGAATGTGAGTTGTAGTCGACTAGGTGAAGTAGTAAGTATAAAGCATTTTTATTGTATTTAAAATAAGTAATATTTACGTTAAAAAGCATTTAAAAATAAAAAAGTTTCATATTTTTGAGTGTACCGCAAATCGCTTACTTTACAGTTTGATAGACTCTCAACAGTTTTGTATCTATTGTAAGAACTAACGGTACTGTTACTGTTAACAGTTTGAACTTAATTCTATAACAGTACTGTGCTGTAAACGAAGAGAAGTTTATGCTGTTGAGTACGCAAGTAAAGTTAAAATAACTGTAAGTTTAGTTAAAAGCAAACGGTACTGTAACTGTTAACAGTTTGAAAAGTACGCAAAAAGTACGGTAATTTAAAGCAGTACTAAACTGTTTACTAACAGAAGTTTACAGAAGAAGTAAAAATAACTAAATTAATTCAGCATATTACAACAAGTAAATTTAGCTAAATTTTAAAATTTATTTTAAGCAAATATAAGAGAAAAAAATATTATACGAGTATAGTATGTGAGTTGACAAATATAAACAGAAAAGCATGCACTAAAGTTGCAGTATCTGCCATTTTCCATGCTAAATATAACACCAAATGTATACGTTAAAATTCGAAGCGATGCGAAGCCTACAGACAATAGCACAACTATGTATGTTAAACAGTGCTTTTTGAGCCCAGTTAAAACTATTTAATGTAATGTGGTATAGAAAGCATTAAATCTGAATGAGCGCATGAGTATTGGTGATGATATATACTGATTATTGACAACCCTAAAATTATTGTTTACTGTTGTTACTATGAATCAAATAGTAGTAGTAGTAAAGTGTTAAGAAATTTTATTGAAAAGTATTTTCAGTATAGCGAAAATGCTTAGGTATTTAAAAATTAGCAGCAAAAAAAATGTATGTTTATTAGAGGCAGTTCCCAAAATTGTTTTTAAACATTATTGAATTTTAACTGTTTTTATTTTCTTTCGATTTCTGGTTTAGCGAGGATGATGAACACAGTTTTAACTGTTTTCTTTTTTAAGTTTTTAAGTTGCTAGTAGATGTTTTAGGCACAATTTTTTATTTTTTTATTTATTTTTTTTTTCATTTGTAGTTTGTTAAATGACCATATCCGTTTTTGTTTAAACGTTATTATTTTTAAAAAAATATTTATGTATATTAATAATAATGTTTTTGTTTAAAAAGAAAAATCCATTTAATGTATGGTTTGTATGCATGGTTTGATTGGTTGGTGATGGAATTGAACTATGTATTTGTATAATGCATAAATGGTGTTTTTTTTTTTATTTTGATATAATGTATGTATATTTTATATATATAGAAGATAGAATGTTGTTTATAAATGCATATATATATATATATATATATATATATATATATATATATATTTTTTTTTTTTTTTTTGGTTTGCTACAAATGACACTAGATGATGATTTTTGTTTCTAAGTTTTTGTAATTAGATATGATTGGATAATGTAAAATTAATTTTGTATATTTAAACTTACCGCGACAAGGATCGTTCTTCTGCAGGAACTCATCCAATGCAACCCAGCCACCGCCCACACGCACCATAACAGTGCTGCGCAGAATGCGTACAAGCCGCAATTTCTGTGAATCACCAAACTAAGCAATGGAAAAAGTAAATTCGTTAATAAATGTAGGTGGTAAATATTTCTTTTGAAATGTACAATATACTAAATACTTACGCGATATTTGCCTTCACCAACTTGGAACACACGGAATTTCTGACGACATGTACAGAGCATCACCAGACGCTTAACTTCATCGTGTATCTTATCATTATCGGTTTGTGGTTTGCGTTCTTGCCAGTCGGGACGTAGTGCAGCAATGAATTCCTGCCAATCGATAAGACCTTCACCATTGCGATCAAAAAGATCAGCAACAGCCTTCATTTCCAAGCCAGAGGTATCGAATTCTAATGACAAAATTAAAATAAATGAAGTAAGTAAAGCATAAAATATTGTATAGATTTGATGTTACAACTTACTTGTATTTAGTATGCCATCAATGAAAACATCACGTGGTATCATGCCATTATTATCTTTGTCCATTTTGCGGAACAGATCGGTCAGACGTGATTTTTTGTGGTTCATGTACTTCAGGAACTATTGTGTGTGTGTAAAAACAAAAAGATTAATTTAGCAAAACACTTATTTGAAGAGTTTAAAACATACCCGCTTGCGCCAATCGTCCCAGCTAAAGTTACGTGCACGCTCTACATCCTTCAGGTACATAAGATGATCGGCCAACAGACGTTCACGATCCCATAATAGCATCCAGACATCATGCCATTTGTTCCATAGCAATTTGGCGCGTGGCGAACGGTATTCCAATTCGGGTACATTATTACTAAAGTGCGAAAGGAATTCCAAATTATTTTTCAAAATTTTTGTCAAATTTCAAATACACAAAACTACTCAACGAGTTACATATATTACCCTAACTACAAGATACATTATGAAAGCATGAACATACATGCATACAATATACAATTTGAAACGCACTGCTTAATTCGTTTAAACAGTACTTACCTTGGCGAGGAGAATCTCGGACCGTAACGTGACAAGCGATCTCTATCAGGCGTATCACGTGTCGGTGTTATGCGACTGTAGAGATTTTATTAGTTTTTTTTTTACGATTTGTTTGATTGATTGAGCGTATTTGTATATTTTTTTTTTTTTTTTTTTGGATTGGCAAAGCAGCAAAATGCATAAGACAAATGAACATAAAACGCAGAGAGGCGCATTATAGAAGATGATGAAAGTAGAAAAGACAAAACAAAATGTATATATATAAAAACAATACATAAACAAATAAAACAATAAATATAAATAAAAACAAAAAACAAAGAAAAAATGTCCAAAAGTTATACAAAAGTAGAGCCAAAAAGTAATAAGATATATCAAATATCATTTTAGAATTTAAAAACATGCAGCTATTATAGTATTTTTTCTTTGAGACATTTTATATGCACAAATAGCAATTCGACTTACCTTCCTTTACGCGCATTAAGTCCTTGATCACGTGAGCCTTTGAAACTGTTAAAATAAAACAAAAAAATGCATAATAATTAGTACAACGTTTTAAGCGCATTTTAAAGAGTTAAGCCAGTGAATAACGCAACGAAAATGTATTAAATGTTTACTTTTCACCATAATTTCAATGAATTGCTTGGTGCAAAGACACTTATAAGCCAGGAATGCTTTTCTAACTGTATGTGTTTAACAGTACGCAACTGCGCTGTTAAGTTTAACAGTTTTTGTAATATAAGCATGATCGCATAACTGTAAATGGAGTGACTGCAAAACTACAATACATTAACAGTTAACATTGTTATCAAACTGTGTTAACAGGCAAACATACTGTTAATGGTTAAACTAAAGCGGTATAATGTACTTAACTACGTATGTGAATCGGGTAGTATAGATGTTAAGCATACTGTTCTATATACGAGTATTATATGTAGTATATACTATGTATGTAAAAATGCGAATGCCCAATTGGTACAATCGATGCAAGTTTTATTTGTTTCATCGAGTGAGTGATTGTTTGTTTGGATAGAGTTTTATACTAAATGCCAACCTTTGACGTCGCAGCGTGCCATCGGGCGATTGTTCGCGCAGATCATGAACTGAGCCACGACTGTAGATGCATAGTTGTAGATAGTTTGTTTGTAGATAGTTTGAACGTATTTTTTTTTTTTTTTTGTTCGATTGATTGTTGTTTGCATTTAATAGCAAGAGTAGTTGTGCAAACGTTGCAGGAAATATTTTTGTTTTGTTTTGCATAGCGATAAATGTGATAAAAGGAGGGGAGAAAAAGGCAATAAAATAAAAGAAAAAAATAGAAAATAAAACAGAAAATAAATTACAAAAGAAAATAAACCAAATAAAAATAGATATAAGTACACAAAGCCAAGTGCACATTATAGTGCATTCATTGCTTTAGATAGCCTACATACTTTTTAAGAGACACTGTGCTAACAGTGCTTTAACTATACAGTTTACTCACACTGGTGTTTTGCCGGTACGGGACACTTTACGTGCACCGGGTGGCAGTTGGCGTGGTTTGCTTGCGCGATCTACTTCATTCTGACGGCGTCCGGTATTCTCCATGAACTCAATGTGGTCTTCGATTAGTTTCTCAACGAGTAGTATCTCATCTGGCAATGGTTCGTGCTTGAGGTCTATAAAATAGTTGAAGTGTAAAGCAGCGTCCAACAATTTCCAAATTTTACAATTTTACTTACTCAACAACGTTGCTTCGATGCCGCCCAACCATGCAAGCAGTTCTTCGATCGTATCATCAAGATCCTTTAGCGATTGCAAATGCGAGCCCAGCTTCGATTCACGGTTGATGGCCCATTGGCGCACCTCCTCCCAGCGTTGCTGTATAATCGAAAGCCAGTTCTTGATAATTGGTATGGCATCAGGATATGCTTTGCCAATAATATCTTCTGCATATTCGAATGTATCGCTCTTTTCGCGTTCGCGCACACGCAAATCTTTCATGAATTCCATATGTATGTCCATCATTTCACGTGATACTTTCTCATCATCTGGTGCATTCTTGGCATAGCGCAGTTTGTGCTCTGCATGATCTAACCAGTCAAAGAGCGCTTGTACGCGGGAGTTAAGCTTCTCTGCATCAACAAGCGCTACTTTCAGGCGTTCACCTCGCTTGGCAGTGGCATTCTTTACTTCCTCCCAAATTGTTTGTAATTCATCTAGCTGACGTCCGACTTCGGGATTGTTACCTGAGCGTTCCAAATCGCGTCCGGTCTTCAACACGCCTTGCATTTGCGCAGCACGCTTCTGCAGATCCTGTTCGATATGTTTGTGGTGTTCACACAAGCCTTGTACCGTTTCCAGATCACCGTGTACGGGTCCATCTTCATTCAAACGGTTCTTAGCCTTCTTCAGCCAGTCGAAAAGCTCACCAAGCGCATCGCTGAATTGGCCAGACAGCAATAAAGCTTCCTCCAATTTGCGTTGTCGCTCGATGCTCTTAGTCCATACACGCGTCCACTGTTCTTTCAGCTCGATTAGCATTTTGTCGAGCACCGGACGATCACCCTTCGGTGCACGTTCCATAAGGTTCTTACCCGCGCGCATGGTACCATCGTACTGTGACTGCTTGGCGCCTAATTGACGATGCGTTTCCTTCAATTTGGTGATGTACTTCTTGATCTTTTGCGGTTCTTTCGAAGCGGTAGCCTCTTCAATAATCTGATCCAGCACTGTCTCAGTTTCCTGTAGATACTGCATCATATTATTCCATGCATCGTTAAATTCACGCGCCTCTTTGTAACCATGGTCAAGCGCACGTGTACGTTCTGCAGCCTTGCTCACTACACGTTCCCATCGATGTTGCACCGAAACTAGCAAATTCTTAATCAGTATCACATCCTGCTTCTGGCTGAAGTACTTAAGATGAGTGCCCTTCTTGTCCAGCAACAGCATTGCCTCGCGATGTGTGCTTACATCCTTTTGCAATACCTTGTGTTCCTCCATTTGTGCCTGTATGGTCTCCAGCACACGCGACACTGGCTCGGCATTGGCTAGCTGTTTTTCGGCCTGTGTCAACCATTCAACGAATGCTTGTAATGTATCATGGAACTCAGTGGCTTCTTTCAATGCAATCTCCAATTTGATTTTCTTATCGGAAGCACGCGAGACTACTGCATCCCAGCGTTGTTTTAGTGTACGCAATGTATGCTGTAGATTGCTAGACGGCACCTTCATCTGGTTCTGGCGCTTGATGTACTCCTGTCCTTGAGCTTGAATTGTTTCGACTTTGGGTCGATTCTCTTCGAGCTCGTTATACACCTCCATGAATCGTTCCAATTGCTCTGTGGCAGTTTCGGGTAGACCTCCAACTGGTTTGCTAGCACCAATAACAGCATCAACATCGCCCAACCAGCCAAGTATATCTTGCACCTCGGCAATATAACCTTGGGCTTCGCGTAAAGCTTCCTCCAGCTCGTGCTGACGATCGGAAGCCTTTTGCAAGAGTTGCTTCCATTCGTCATTGAGCTTGCGCAGTTTCTCCTGTGTCGTTGAAGCCTCAATTGAACCCTTCTCCGACTCGATCAGCTGGCGACCGGCATCGTTGAGTGTATCAACGGAGTTCTGATGCGCTTGTATATCGTTGGCAAGTACTTTGAGTTTAGCTAACTCGACTTCCAGCAGTTGTGGATCGCCGGGTATCTATGTGTAAAGATTTTGCAATTGAATTAGTAGTGTAAATGGAAACAGGTTTTTTAATTACTTACTGGCTTCAATTGATCTAATGTGCCGTCTGTCTTGTTGATCCATACCAGCAACTCATTGAGTGCATGCTGGAATTGTCCAAGATGAAGTAGCGCATGCTCCAATTGCTTTTGGCGTTCTACCATGCCACGCAGTAGCGCTTCCCAGCGACGATTGACCACCAAGAGTGGTTCACGGATGGATGCTGCTTGCTCGGGTGAAGTGCGTTCCGTTAATTCAACAGCTTGTCTGTAAAATGTAATGCAAATTTAAAACATAGCACGACAAAGGCTTCATGCCATTATAAAACAAGCAAGCAAGAACTTAAGAACTTTGCGTAAACTGTGAATCGGCTTCATAGCTGATGTTCGTTTGCATTCGAAAAATAAAATAAAAAACATTACATGCACTTAACTAAAATAGCTCTTATAGAGCTATGACCCCCCACTTTTGCGCACAAAAGAAAAAAGACATGCAAAGCACTTAACGCGTTTGAGCAAACTCGTTTAAAACGCATCTCCCCCGTGAAGAAAGTAATCCAAACATTTACAGAACAACAACGAACGCTTTTTAGAAACTTTTTGCATTTTGGAAAACTCTTGCCTTTCTAGACCTCTGCCAATTTTTCAAGAATACGTCGAACGTTCACCAGATAGAATATAGTTGTAATATTAGAAATTATATACAGTTCATAGTATCAACTTCAATGTTGGAAATTTCACTTCAACTTACCTGTTTAATGCTTCTACTTCAACCATATGCGGATCGACTTCATCCTTGAACGACTTTAGTTGTTCTATCTGGCGCTTCACAGCATCGATATCGGAACCTACAGGTCCCAGATGTCCGAATTTCTCTTCAGCCTTAGTAAGGAATTTCAACAAATTCTGTAGTGTCTCGTGGAACTCCATTGCTTTCTCCATAGCATCAATCAGATTCTCTTCACGTTTGGCATATAGCGCAGTGATATTATCCCATGCATTATCCAAGTCTTCAATGTGTTTCTTGACTTCTGGTTTGTCTGGTTCACCGCACATGTTCATCAGATTGCTACCATGGCGTCTGACCTGTTCGACTTCGGGCTTCGTTTGATCGATCTCGTGTCGAATTTCTTGCAGCGCAACCTGTTGTTTCTTGATCTCTTGTGGTTGTGCAGCTGGTGGTTCTTGACAGGAAAGCGTCTCTTCGAGATCCTTAAGCGTCTTCATGACGCTGTTCAACTGTTTCCAGAATGGTTCAGCCACATTGAGTATATCGTCCAACGAACTACCACGTTTCTTAGTAGCATTCTGCACATCGTTCCACAGATTGTTGAGCTTCTCCAACTTAGCCTTAATGTCACGCACCGCCGGATCAGCCTTGTTGCCTGCCTTGGCGATAACATCGTTGGCAGCACGTTGCACTGCACTAAAGGCATCTGAACGCTTGTCTAAATCATCCATGAGCGCATCGTTGTCCTCGATCTGTTCGCGAATCTTTTGCGGCAATGCGGAAAGTGGATCTAATTGATTCACTTGATCAACAGTGTTGGCCAAAGCACGCAACATGCCTTCCAGTTTATCGGAGAACTGGCTGGATTCTTGCAATGCGCTCTCGAGCGCCTGTTGACGTTCACGTAATTCGAGACGGAGCGCAGCATAACGTCCATTGTCGGAATCAAGTATCTCATTAACTTTGGCACTATCATCCTCGGCAACGAGTGCACCTAAAGCTTCGCCGGTCTTGTTTAGTTTGTCGAGCAGTGGTTTGTGTTCAGCAATCGATTGTAAAAGCCGCTCGTTCTTGTCCTGTTGCAACGTTATCTGATCCGGACGCAGAGCAGGATTACTTAGGCGTGATATCTGCTGTTCCATGTCGTCCAACCAGACAGTAAGTCCAATGTGTGAGTCAGCAAAGTGCTCAGAGAGTGGCAGTGCCTGTTCAAGTATGCCCAAGCGTTCGCTGCACATTTGCACCACCGAGTCGACAACCTCCTTGAGGTCATCGAGTTTTTCACGCAACGTGGCCGTGTTCTCACTCTGTGGAGACTCTCGCAGCACCTTCTTCGAGGCAGCAGTGACGTCTCGCACGCGTCCCTTTTGGCTGGATATATCGTCGTTAATGGAACGATGTTCCTGCAATTGAGCGCGCACCAATTTTGGTTCAAGCGCTGGCGGATCAGCTTCGCGCAGTGAGGTATCCATTTCACGGAACCATTCGAGCAGTTCATCGATGTCACCAGTAACTTCCTTAGCACGTTGGTTGCTCAGATGGAGACGCTCTGCTTTACGTTGAATTTGTTCGACAATAGAATCGAAACGTCGGTTGTCGCGTGTGACAATATTTTCAATAGTTGCAGCACCTTCTCCCGGAGATAATTGACCCAATTGTGGTCCAATCTGGTTCACAGTATCCAGAATGGGACGCATTTCGGCCAACTCACCCTCCAAACGCAAAACATCAGCCTGACGTGGCTCACTGGTTGCAAGAGCACCCTCCGCAACTTGCATCCATTCCACCAGGCGGTTGTGTGCCTTGTGGAATTGTTGCACCAGTGGTAAGGCATTCTTTGCACTATTCAGTAAATCACCACCACGGTTCGTAAGATCGCCATAGCGGCGTTGTAGCGAATCGAGCTTATCTTTGAGTTGAATTGCCTCATCGTTGGAAATGTGCTTCATTAGTTCCGCACCAGATTCTACAGTAGCCTCAACATTCGAAGCGTGTCCGGCAATGTTTTCGTTCAGTGCGAGCAGATCTTCCATTTGCTCCACTAGCTTCTCAGCATAAACTGGTACAGATTTAAATCGCTTCAGTTCGTTTTCCATGCTCTCCATCCATGCGACGAGCTCTTGATAACTCAACACCAAATGACGCAGGCCTTGACGAGATTCGGAAAGCAATGCTCCAATGTTGTCGCTGGCATCGGCCAAGTTGGTGTAACGATCAGTAATGGCGCGTACCTTCTCGCCGAGATTAACAGCTTCATCATCGCTGACAAGATGCATAAGCTGCGCAGCAACATCGGCCACATCCGTGAAATCGGGTTTCTTTGAGATTATTTCATCGTGCAGACGATCATGTTCTCGTATGCGCTGCTGTATCTTCTCTTCGTCAGTAGGTATCAGCTCCATAGCTTTGACTGCGCGTTCGGTGTTGTCCAGCCACAATTCGAGGGGACTTATCTTGTCATGGAAACGTTTAGCTACCTCCATGGCCTCTTCAAGATCATGTTCACGCTGTTCGGCACCATCGGTCAGAGCATCGAAACGCTTCATTAAATCGTTGAGCTGTTTCTCGATCGAGGCACGCTCGGCGGGTTCGCAATGGTTTGCAACTTCTGTGCCTAAATTGGCCAAAGAGCCCATTGAGTTTTGCCGATCCAAGAGCATCTTCTTGAGGAACTTCTGTTCCTGCAGTTGCGCTTTGACCACCTTGTAATCAGAGCTTGGAGGTTTTTGATTAGCAACCATCTCTTCGGTGTCACTAAGCCATTTAGAAAGACCGGCCAAAGCTTCTTGGAATTTGCCAGACTGTAGCAAAGCCACATCTAAACGACGATCACGTTCGTTCATGCGTTCCTTCAGATCATTCCAACGATCGTTAAGTTTTTCCAAGTCCTTTTCAACCTGCGTGGTTGAAACACCACTTCCAGCCGAACGTACTAAATCGCGACCAGCAACGTTCACCTTATCCACATTTTGCGCCAAAGGCTCGACCTTACGTTCCCTGAAGCTACGGAAGTCTTCCTGTTGACGACGTATCTGATCCAATTCGGAGCCGACTGGTTTCATGCGCTTAAACTCATCACTGACATCTTGAATATCATCCAGCGTCTGCGATTGGTTGTCGTAGAAATCGTGCAGTGCCTTTAGAGCATTTTGTAAGTTCTCTTCATGATCACGCACACGGTTATCCAAGCGTCCGAGTGTCTTACGCAATAATGAAATTTGTTCACGTGTCTGTGTGGTATCTTGCGAAAAGCCAGAGTCGACAAGAACATCGGCAGCTCGCTCAGCATCTTCCAAACGGCCAACTATGCGATCTAACTTGTTCTGCACTTTGCTAACAGCATCAAGCTGCGTCTGTACAATTTTAATTTCACGTGCTGGTGGCGTAAGGTTCTCAATTTCTGTCTCAAGATCGTTCAGATCAATTCCTAAACTCTTGATTTGTTCATTGAATTGGGAAACGGCCGTAGCAGCTGACTGTAGCTCACCGCAGCGGTCATCCAGGCGACTCTGCAACTCAGCCATGCGGTCAGCAATGCCATCAACATCACTGGTTAAGTGATCAGCATCACCGCCGGCAGCTCGTGCCTCAGCGCTAATATCCTTGGCCATGGCCTTTAGAGATTGCAGAGGTTTGGCGAGGCTCGTCAGCTCTTCACGTATAGCCTTGACGCGTTCGAGAAGTTTGGGATCCTTAGCTGCCCCGCCCAAAGCATCATGTGCAGCCAAACGATCCTCGCAGCGACCAAGCGAATGATCAAGATTTCGCAACTCATCGTTGAAATCACCCAAGCGGCGAGAGCAGTTTTCAATCTCGTGAGCGCGTGTAATAAGATCGTTATTCAAACGCTCCCAACGATCGCGTATATCCTGCAGCTCAGCTTTGATCGGTTCCTTATCGATGTCACAGTTGCTAAGGAATGTCTCACCCAGACCCTTGGTGTTCTCGAACTCGCCGGAGTGTTTCCATACTTCACTACGGAATGTCTGTAAATCTCGCAGGCGTGTTTCTAGTTTTGCCTTTGAAAGTACGCCTGGCGTCAAATCAGCCAGCTTATCCTCGGCCGTACGCAGCCAAGAGAGGAAGGTCTCTGAGGTTTGCGAGTATTTTTTGCAGTGTTCCATACATGTTTGCAGACGCGTATGACGATCGACAGCTTCGCGGCGTAGCTTTTCCCATTGTTGTTGTATACGATCAAGATCGCGCTTTACTGTGCGGTCCTGTTGGCGATCTGTAAGATCCTTGCCCTTGTTAATCAGCATAATGATTTCATGTTCACGAGCCATAACCTCTCGGTAAATGGGTTCGTGTGTGTCGATCTGGTGCTGTAGTGTTGGTTTGTGTGCGGATACCAGCAGACGATCAGACAAATTGGAGAGTTCACCAGAGAGCCAACCCAAAGTTTTGGAACAGTTTTCGGCAAAGTGGCGGCCATCACGCAAGGAAGCCTCAGTTTCGGCCTTCTTGGTATCGAGTTTCTTCTGCAGCGCTTGGTATTGCTTCTCAAGAGCAGCAACCCGCGAATTAACATCGGCACGCGATGCTGGATCGCCCAATATGTTGCATAGCGCTGCGGCAGATTGCTCGGCATCGGCTAACAGTGGACGTTGACCCTCCAGTTGTCTTTCAAGATTTTCGATTTTACGCAGATTCTCCTGGAAATCGCCATCGTTAGGCAGCTCATCGAGATTATCGCTAATGTTCTGCAGCGCTTCACGCAATCGGTTAACTGCAGCATCAAACTCCTTAGAGCTGTCAGCGGCGCCACCTAAACTATTGGCACGGTCGTCAAGTTTACCAACCAGATCTTCCCATTTGCTCAACACATCGCTGAGTTTCTTTTCAACAGCTTGAGTATCTGGTGTGCCCGCAAGATGGTCGACTACGTCGTGTCCCACTTCCTGGAAGTGTTTCAGTTGCGGCTGTTGTGTGCGGAATTCTTCGCGCAGTACTTGCACTTGTTGTACTTGGCTCTGTACCATGCGTGGATCGGATGAGATTGGTCCGAGAACAGTTAGCATACGTTCTTTACTATCCAACCAGTTCTTCAGATTGTTGTGCGTATCCAGAAAATCGCGCAGCTTTTCTGAAAAGGCTATGCGATTCTTGCAGATGTCGTTGAGATTCTTCCACTTTTCCTGTATGTTTTCATTCTCCAAGCGTAACTGTTCAGCTCCAGATACATCGGACTTGCGACGCAGTATATCCTTGATTTGCGCCTTGGTTGTGTCCAACAGACTCTGCTTCTCATACATGTCTTCAAGTATTTTGCGTGCCTGCTTGATGCATCTGTCAGCTTCCTCTTTATTAGCAACAGACTCCTTCGGCACCTGGCGTTGTATGCGATCCAAGAATTGCGAAAGTGCCTTGAGGTTTTCATACTGTTTGCGCACCTCCTCGTTCATGTTGTCCAGCTCATTTTGGCGATCGTTTAGACGTACGCCAATCAAACCATAGCGATTATTGATCTCGCTAAGCTGTTGCTGCACCGGGGAGAGCTCAGACAGTTGGAAACCATCCTGGGAGGATCTGCGGCTACCGAATCCACTGGAACCAGTCGATAGTGGCGACAGAATACCTCCTTTGGTTGGACTCGGACTTCTGGCATCTCCGGACATACGACGCAATGGACTCACGCGTTTGATGGGACTATATGTGGAGCGTTTGCGTACGGGGCTATCGGGGCGTATAAGCGCATCGTATTGGGCACCAATATCGTTAATCTTATCGATAGTAGGTGCATAGTCACGATAGTCCTTGTAGATCGGCTTTAGCTCATCGCTTTGCTGACGTATCTTGTCTAGATCAATAGCCACGGGCGCTAAGCCATTCACACGCGCCTCTGTGCTAGCTAACCAGGACAAGACCTGATCCTTCAGACTCTCGTAGGCCAATTGCTGTTCTGCCTTTTGTTTGGAGAGTTTGGCCTTCTCATCAATCGTTGTAATGATGTTACGCCACTGAGATTCAAGTGCCTTAATGCGATCACGCAGTGAGTTAATATCGGTAACATCACGCAAGCCGATCAACTCCTTGCCATTGCGCACACAATCCTCGTATAGCGGCGCAATATGCTCCTTTTGGCGTGCCAAGTCATTCATGCGACGTGCAAGCTCTTCCGATGATAGCAGGCTGGCATCGCGACTGTCAAGAGCTTCCTGTAGATTGCCCAAATCCTGTTCGATGTTGCTAATGTCATCGATATATTTGCTTAGGCGGTTGTAGACATCGTCGAGGAACTCGCCACGCTTATTAGCCTTCTCGTACAGCTTTTCAAATTTGCCAGTGACATCATTTAAATTAGACTCCACTTTCTTGGCGATGCGTGCATTGGAGGCAGTGCTAAGTAAATGTTTAGCAGAAATCTGTACGCTGTCAATGCTCGCCTGATGCGACTGCAGATCGGCCAGCAGCGACTTGTGCTCTCGTATTTGCTCTTGCAGGCGCTCCTTAATAAGCGAGGCTGGACGCAGATTCAGCTTGTACTTATCTTCAGCCTGATTGACCCAACTGACCAAGCTATCGAGTGCATCTTGTACACCTTGCGATTGTACAAGTGTTTTATCGAGCGATTTGCAGTGTTCACCCAGCGAATCAAGCAGTTTCTGATACTTATCCTTCAGATCGGCAACAGGCACCTCCAGTTGATTGATTTCCATGGGACTCAGTTGACCTCCAAGAGAACGCAACAGATTATCTAATGCTTGCTGTGCATTGTCGACAAGGCGGCCCGAAGACAGTAGCTCATTGTGCAATGCCTTGGCCTCATTCATCTGATCCTGCACAGCCTTCGGATCACCGGCAATTGGTTCAGCGATTATGCGTGTAACGCGCGGTTGTGCGCTTCGCAGCCACTCATTGGCCTTATCCAAGGCATCCTGATATTCGCGCTGACGACCACCCAAGCCGGAGACACGCTCTTGCAGCGCATTTACACGGTTTAACAAATCCTTATATTGCGCTGAAACCAAAGAAACTTCTTGACGTATGGGACTTTCGGCGCTCGATAGCGGTTCCACATGTGGCAAGCGTTCGGGTAGTGATGTACGGAAATCATTGAGTATGGCTAAGAATTCTTTGCTTTCATCGACAAACTTTTGTGCGGCCATGGTTATGAAACGCAAATCGGCCTGGTGATTGATAACATCGCTGACAAAGTCACGTATGGCATCGCTCTGTGTGGGTAGACGTGTCAGATCGGATAGTGAGCGTTCTTTGTCTTCCAGTGTACGACGTGCCAACTGCAGCCAATCGGAAAAGATGTCCACTTCGCTGCGCAGTTTGGTCAGTTCATCACGACCAGCTTCAAGGCGACGTAGTAAACGCACTGTGCGATCGTTAACACGATCAACACGCGAACGCAGTTCGCGACCAGCATTTTCCAAAGTGGTAACTTCCGGTGCCGACAATACATCACCGCCGGTAAGCACAATCTGACGAACTTGCTCCAAGCAAGTGGCAACTGGACGTTGCTGGGATTCAATTTCATCCTTAATTTGCTGTTATGGAATAAAAAATATATTGTAAATAATAAGTTAGTTAAAGAAGTTTTATAATGCTAGCAATACAAACCTTAAGCGCATTAATTTGATTACGGAGTTCATCAATCTTCTCGCGCGGTCCACCGACATTTGAGATTTTCTGTTCGATTGTCGAGACCCATTTAAGTAGATCATTGACATTCTCCTCGCACATGTTAAACTTCTCGAATACTGCTTGCTATAGTGCATTATGATTAGACAATAGAATATGTCGAATAAAAAAAAAAAAAGAAATGAATTAGTTTAATTTATTTACAACATAACCTAAAAGTATGAAGCCATACTAAAATGTCTTTTATTTTATATGGGGAGTTTTCTTTTAAAGGAAATGTTCTTGGTTTTTGGTTTCGATAGAGATTTCTTAAAATAATAAATCATAAAATGAACACAAAATATATACTTTAAGTTGTTTGGAGGAAAAGTTTTCAAGGCGCATATCAAAGAAAAAAAAAAAAAAAAAAACAATAGAGGAGCAGGAAAAAGCCATAGTTTCGGTAGCAAGCATTAACAAATTTATAATTATAATAAGCAAAATTAAAACATAAAATCAAAATCACAAAGCAGCTACACAAACACCAAATAAATAAGTATATAAAACTACTAAAAAACGAGCACTACAACATAGGTCTACGTATTAGATTAGTTTGGACTAACTACTGGGTTTTATGTTTTATTTTTATTTAGGTTTAGGTTTGGTTTTGTTTTTGTTTTTTGGTTTCAGGTTGGTTAGTGTTAGAATTTCGAATATTTTGTTTGAATAAAACAAAACTGCAAACGAAATATGCTGAAAAAGGCAGAAAATTGTATATAAATAATGTAAAATTCATAAAAAAATCATTCAGGCTAAAATAAAATTATTAAGAAAATATATTACCTTTATCCAAAAGAAACTAATTTAAAAGATATTCACGAAATCAAAAGGATACGGAAAAGTAAAATTTGGAATACAAAAATTTTAAGTACCTACTAAAACTAGGTATCTATGTATGTACGAACCAGACTGAAATGCAGTAAGTGCTGTAGCAATTTTGATACGGTAGAGTTTTTTAAACAGGGTTACTTTAGATGTATCTGCATTTCAAACTAGTTCCACATTAACTAATTCTGATTTCAAATAATAAAAAAAAAAAAAAAAAACTAGAAAATTTCAAAAGAATTGAAGTGTTAGGACAGTTGGAATATGTATGTATAAATGTATTATGTAGATAAAGAGTAGTATATGAGATGTCTTCTATCGATGGTATGGTATAGTTTTTCAACATTGTATTGCCGACGACATTTATGTTGAGAATGCACAATGATACGCGCGTTGGTCCAGTCCAACATATTTTAATGTCTCATGTCTGAGATGTATATATGTATATGATGTATATAGTATATGTTCATGATTCATCCATATATATGTATATGTATATATATGTTTTGGTTTTTATGTGTCGATGTACTGAGCAGACATTCATTTTTTTGATTGATGTGAAGAACATAACTTAACGCAAGATCACCGAACGAACTTAAACGCTTTTATAACTTAAGAGAATTTATATTTCATACGATATTTTTACTGTTTTTGTCAGTTTTATATAGATAGATTTATTGTGAACGAGAACATAAAACTCAATGCCATGCGCTGCAATATAAGAATAAAAAGAGCAAAAGTTGCCAACATGGGCAAACAAAATAAATATGATTTGCAAATAAAAAATAGTTTATGAAGCGAAGAGTTAGTTAGTTGAATGAGACAGAAAAGTATAGATATAGAATTTGCTTAAGTTAAAGAAATCATATAAATGAAAAGAATTTGGTTTTTTTGTTTTTTTTTTTGTTTTATAACCAAACATGCCACGATTATTTCTTTGTTTCTTGTATGCTAAATAAAATTTGAGAATTTCAACTTGAATCTGAATTTGCATTTGTTTGTTACACAGAAACAGACAGATATATAGTAGTAAGTAGTAGAATATAGTAGTGAAGCAGCGTGTTTCACACTTTCTCGAAACACTTACCCTTTGTTCGGCTGGCAAGAGTAGCCCCTTCTCAGCGGCTTTAACCAGATCAAGATTATTCTTTGCATCGTTCGTATCGATGAGACGACCCTCGGCAGCGTCAACTAGACCACTACTGATGGCCGCCGCTAGTGGTAATATAACGCCCGTTTGGGGATCACGTACCACTGTCGATGAAGGATCGATTAAACCATGTGTGATCGCTTCGGCGAGTGTGAATTTCTTGCGTTTGATTATGTCGGGATTCATTTGGAAGGGATCGACTAGGCAACCATTTGTGGGATTGTACAAATTAAAAGTGATGGCTTCGAGTAGCCCAAACGAACGTTTCGGTGTGCATATTAGCCCAGTTTCATAAGCCTCTTGCAATGTGCAGAGTTTCGATGTCTTTGTATTGAGTACATTTGCTTTATTAGCATCCATAAGCCCTTTGCGGAAGGCCTCTGGTAGACGTACGAGCTTTGCTTTGGCTAGATCTTTAACAAGCGCTGAGTCGGGATCTATGATGCCCATGTTAGCAGCATCCTTCAGCGTATAGATCTTCGGCACATCGTTGGCAGTCAGTGAATCGTTTGCACTGTCGTCGCTGCGTTTTGGCGTCTTATCGTCCACTTCGACGACGACTGTAGCCGCTGGTTCCTGGTAGCTTAGCAATCCGGTTTGTAAATTTAAGCACTTCGTTTCGGCCGCTTGATCGAATGTTATAGGTTCGCGTACATAAACAACAAGCGTTGGATCGAATACGAAGTACAATGCCTTAGGATCGACGAGTGTACGTTTATTTTGATCGACTAAACCACGTTCGCGTGCCACTTCGTATGGCAAGAACTTAAAGCTATCGAAATCGCGTACAAGTGCCGTTTTCGGATCGATAATGTTGTATTTTATTGCCTCTTCGAGTGACATTTCTCGCGGTTTACTAATTATAACGCTGACCGGTGTCTGTCCTAATAACTCTACACTATCCTGACGTTTAACAATCTCGCTGCGTTCGGTTAGCGGTCTCATTACTGTAACAAGTATGCCACGTCCGAGTGCTACATCGTAATTATATGCAGATTTCGTTTTCGGATCGAATACACGTCCTTTGGATACATCAATATCGCCATTTTCGATGGCTTCGTTAAGCGGTAACTCTTTGCCGGTAAGCTGATTTTTGAATACTGTAGTCGCTGGATCTATAAAACCTGCATGTATGGCTTCGATCAAGTCGAGATATTCGCCTGTGGTTGGATCGCAGAATTTTCCTGTTTCGGCACGATAAAGCTGCATACGCAGCACAAGTTCAAGACTGAGCAGTCGCCTATTCGACACAATTAAGCCACGCGCACGTGCTTCCTGTAGATCTAACTTCTCATTACCAAGTTTATAGCAACCGTTTGTATCGTCAATCAAACCTTCTTTAATAGCATTAGCCAAACGTAAATATTTGCCAGTATCATGCTGCTTGACCAAACTTGAAGAAAGACTAACCACATCCTCTACACAAGCCTCATTCAAATTCAACTTTCTGCCAGTTACTGGATGCAAAACTTTACGTGTGTTCACATCGTAGAAGCCCATGGAAAGTAGTTCATACAAACCAAATCCTGCATTCTCAATATCTACAATAAGTCCTAAGCTTAACGCTTCACCCAATGGTACAAAGGTATTGCTTCCTGGTTCCCTGAAAACGCCCTCACGTCTATTGATAATGCCATTACGGCATGTTTCGCTTAGGCTGTACATCTGCTCATTCTGTTCGTCAAAGTAGCACGGTAGTTGTGGATTAATTGCGAAACTGCGCATGCCCTCAAGCAGCGTAATTTTGCGTCCTGTCTTCGTGTCAGTCAATTTGCCGCTCTTATCATCGAACAGGCCTTGATGTATGGCACGTTGTATGCTGATAGGCGCATTCACATCCATCAGTATGCCAATGTCGAAGGCGTGTTTCAGTGTCATTGTCTGATTGTTGTACAGCAGTTTGGCATTGTTTGAATCAATGATACCACTTTCCTTGGCATGCGTGAGGTTTAGATTCTTATATAGACCTGTTTTGAAATCTCTAATCTGTACGCTATGCTCATCCAAGAGATTTATATCGAGTGCTTCGGCAAATGAAAGTTTGTCACCCGATTTGGGATCAACAAAGTGTCCGTCAACCTCATCATAGACATTCTTGACTACAGCTTCAATCAGACGCAGCGGTTTCTTGGCCTCTACTAGCACACCACGATCGAATGCTTCCTTAAAGTCAATTGGTTTGTCATCCTCGTCTTTTACAGTACCCTGCTGGCTGTCAACGATGCCCGTAAGTGCAGCGACACCGAATGGTATTACCTGACCGGCGACATTGACGATAGTCGAATCGGGATCGAGTATACCTCTACGAATGGCACGTTCAGTTGAGAGTTTCTCGCGTGTGACTGTATTGCTAAATTGTCCAGTCTTCGGATCGTATAGACCACGGTAAACAGCATCTGGTAGGCTGCGTTTGCGTTTAGGCGGTATGAGTACACGATTCTCAAGTGCTTCATTTAGCGAAAGTTTCGTTGATGCATAGGGATTAATGACGAAACCGGCTATGGGATCGAGATAACCCTTAGCAATAGCTTCGGTTATTGAAATTATTGATTCTGTTTTTGGATCTAATAGCACAAGTTCATCGGAATTAATGAGCTTCAGCGCAATTGCGGTCTTTAGATCAACCTTCTTGTCTTCAATAGCGAATTTTGCAGTTTCTGGATCGTACAGACCACGCAGTAGACAATCTACCAATGATAATGGTTTCTTTGTGCTTATCAGGAAACCCTTGACAAATGCCTCATCCAAACTAATGTTTGGCGAACTAAGTGTACCACGTACCGTATCTAATAGACCCTCCTTGGCAGCTTGCTTGCCAGGCACAATTTTGTTGTGCCCAGTGTCCTTCACAAGACAACTGTCTAATTCAACAAAGCCCATTTCGATTGCTTGCTGCAGCAGTATTTCTTCACCAGTAACCGGATTAAGCACTTTACCCGTACTCGGTGAATAGTACTCGCGCTGTAAAACTTCTGGCAAGCTCCATGTGACACTATCGGTTTTTAGCAGCTTCTGCTGCACACCGACATCGAAGGGCACTAGCGTATTTTTAGCATTATCTTTAATCTGTCCGGTTTCGGGCACTACCAAATCATCTTCGATAGCGCAATCAAGCTTAACCTCTTTCTTGGTGACTGTATCAACAATCAACGAAATCTTCGGATCGACAAGACCAATTTCAATCGATTTTTGCACATCAACTTGATTCTGAGATTCTGAATCGTACAGTTTACCCGTTTCAGGATCGTAAAGACCCTTACGCACTGCAGCTTCCAGCGAAATGGGTTTGCGCGCACCGGGTACAAGGAATCCTAGGCGGAATGCATCCTCCATAGGTATTTCTTTAAGCGTTTGTATATCAATGACTGTTCCCGCCTGCATATCAACAACGCCCAACTCAATTGCCATACGCAGTGGAATCACCTCACCGCTAACTGGATCACGCACCGATATCGACTGTATATCGAGTTTGCCACTATTGATGGCATCAACAATGGAGCAAACCCGACCATCGCCAAGCACTACTTTACCAGTCTGCGGATCAATAACATTCTCGATTGCTGCGGGTTTCTCTTGTTCGGGATATGCGCGTATTATCCAGTTGCGTGCAATGCACTCAAAGAACGGTATCTTCTTACCAGTCTTGGGATCAACCATATGTCCGGTGTGTTTGTCGAGCAGTGGGCGCTCTAGCGCTGCGGTCAGTGTCTCGTATTTACCAGAGCTAAAGTTCTTAACTAAAATGGTTTCGGGATCGAAGATGTTCATGTCAAAGACAAGTGCCTGGAATGATATTTTCTGTCCGGTTGCTGGATCAATGAAATACTGATGCAACGGATCATAAATATTGAGTTCTCTGAGTTTTTCAGGTGTCAATTCGGTATCGGCATCTACTAAATAGGTAATTTGTTGCAGCACAATTAACTTATCATCAATGACTTGCACTTCATCCAGTGGACTAAGCTGTTCATCCTTTAGCAGTTCGGTCACTGTTTGCGACTGTTGTTCGCCGTCTACTATAACCTGACATTCATCTGGACTGATTAGTTTCTGTGAAATAGCATCACCGATTGGCAGTGTTTTGGGGACATTGCGTTCAGTTTTGGTTTCTTGCGTGGTAATTTCTACAGTATCACGAGATTCATCATCTGGCGTACTAGTCTCTGAGGTTGTACTTGTTGTCGTGGTAGTAATTTTGGTAATTGTGGTAGTAGTGGATGAAGTGGTTGTCGACGTTTCGGAAGGTTCTTCAACAATTGTAGTTTTGGTAAGAGGTTCTTCTTCGACAACACTGATGGTAGTTGTGCTTGTAATGGGTAGCGACTTCTCTTCGGTTGTGACTGTTAAAACCGTGGTTATAGTTTCTGTTGGTTGCTTTTCAGATTTGTCACTGGTCAATGCATCTACCAAAGCCTTACCAGCCAACACAGGTGCACCAACAATTGCGAAAGCACCCAACTTGGCTGCATCCTTTACATTCTGCATAATATTGCTTGAACTCGACTGCGATGGTAGTGCATTTCGCTCATTTTCGATAAAGTCGACAATCTTGTTAGTTTCAGGCGCAGTTGGTTTCTGACTGATTTGCTCCAAAGCACCAGGTTGTGAATGTAGTGTAGAAGGAATAGTTTCTGCAGGTTGTTTTTCAGCCAAAGTTGTAGTAATGGTTTCAGTAGTTGTTGTAAACTCAGTTGTAGGTTCTTCTATGGTTGCGGAAACTGCAGTAGTTTCTTCTACAATGTGCGGTTCCTTAACTTCAAGCAATGGCTCTTCTTTTTCTACTTCAGTTACTCGAGCAGTATCTTCATCGAGTTTTTCAACTGGTTGCAAAGGTTCAGCTATTCCATCTTCGTGCAAAGTTTTCGTGCTGGTCGTGACAGTTGTTACCGTTGTAGTTGTTGTCAACTCACCGGTTTCAGTACTTACAGTTGGTTCCTCTAAAACATTAAACTCTTCTTCGTTATTTACTATGGGTTCCCTTTTTAATGGTTTTGTTTCCTCTATTGTGGTTGTTTCTATAGTGGACACCGTTGTAGGTTCTTGTTTACTGATAACATTCTTTTCAATTGGTTTGTGCACAATGGGTTCCACGTTAGCAACTGTCTCTTCAGGAATTTGTTTTGTTACAGTCGTTTCAGTAGTTGTTTCAATTACTGGTATTTCCTCAATAGTTTCTTTGCTTGTACGTGTGGTTGTAATTGTGGTAATTGTTTCAGAATGAGTGGTAATTGGTTCTTCAAAAGTTGTGATAGCTTCAGTTATAATTGTCTTTGCAGGCTCCTCCTTTGTAAACACAGTCGTTGTTGTAGTCTCAACAGGTTGTGGTAAGTCACTAACATTCTCCATAATATCAGTACTAGGCACAATAGAAACTTCCTCTTTAAAAGGCGCAAGTGGCGTTGTAAAAAGTGGTGAAATTGGTTCTTCAATTTGTTGCTGCTTAGGTTCTTCCTTGGTTGCAGTTCTGGGCTTGGGTTCTGGCTTAATTTGCTGCGCTGGCTCTGGCAACTTTTCAATAACTTCAGTAGGTTTTTGCGCATCATCATTTAATTCTGAACTAGTTATTGTTGTAGTGGTTGTAATTGTTTCTGTAATCTTTGTAGACTCCGGTGTAGAATGCACTGAGGTAGTTGTAAATTCAGTTATTATGGGTTGTGCTGAAGGTTCTACTGGTTTTTCAATAATAGATTCTACTGGTTTTTCAATAACAGGTTTTTCAATTATAGGTGTTTTCTTTTCTTTTTCTAAGTTAGGCTCCGGCACCAATTCCTTGTTATTTTCTGGTTCTGGTTCTATCACCTCAGTTGACGATTTTGAGCTAGTAATTGTTGTAATAGTTGTGGTAGTTTGTTGACTCTCTGTGACAGTTGGTTCTTCGAAAGATGTTACGGTTTGCGGTACAGTGCTAGTCCTTTCTCGTTCACTTGGCTGCTTTTGTTCATTGGCAATAAAGTTGGCCGTTGTATTACTGATGAAATTTTCTGTATCCTTCAAAATATGTTCAATTTGGCTTGGCACCTGTTGTGGCACTGGCACTGATTTGCTCTCCTGTTCAATAAAGTCAACATTTGAGTATTGTGGTTTTTCCTGAGGTATTTCGTTCGTTGTCATCAATGTAGTGGTTGATGTTGTAGTCTTTGTAGTTTCCGTTGGCGTTTTGTTTGATTTAATTAAACTCTTTACGCCGCTTACAATCGCTCCTCCTGCCAACACTGGCGCTGCAATTACACCGAGCGCACCCATTTTAGCTGCATCAGTAACAGTTTTTAAAGTGCTTGAACCATCCTTAGCTGGTTTTGTTGTGGGCGTGGTCTTCTCCTGAAGCGGTGTGATTTTCTCAGTTACTGTATATATCGTAGTTGGTGTTTCCTTTGTTGATTGTGTGCTACTAGTCACTTGCAATTCTTCTTTCTTATTATCAGAACTTACAATCACAGTCTGTGTGCGTTCTTCGACCACAGTTGTCTTTTCAGTTGGTGTCGTTATTACTTCATTATCTATTACAATCTGCGGCTCTTCATCATTGGAAGCCACCGATTTTGTCTCCTTGGTGGTTGATTCTTCACGTAGTATTCCCATTTCTTTGGCTTCCTCGATAGAAACAATTTCGCCAGTATTAACATTTTGTACTTCATTATTCGAGACGAGTATGTAACCCTGCATTAGTTCGATTGTCTTTGTTGTTACAGTATGTACTGCAGTGATAGTCTCCATTACTTCTGTCTTGGCAATGGGCTTCTGAGTTATGACAAACTCGGATAAAGATTTTACAACCAGCACACCATTTTCGAATGCCTGTCGAAGCGGCATGCGTTCACCAGTTTTGGGTTGCGTAAATGTTTGTGCAGCGACATCAATCAGACCACGATCCAGTGCCTCAACTACCTCGATGGCATCTTTTTTGGGCGGATAAGGTATGGACATGATAAAGTTTTCATCAATTGCTTGTTTGATAGGTATATGCTTTTTCGTCACTGGATGCACCACCACCTTCGTGTTAGGTTCCACCAAACACTTCTCAACAGCCACTGGGAATATCATGCCAACTGGTGCTATATCCACTTTAGACTTTTGCTTGTCATAACTTGTATCGAAGAGTTTTGCATCAATTGCCTCCAGTATGTTGAGTGTTTTATCTTTCACCTTGAATGTCGAATCATCTTCATTCACAATTGATTTCTCAATAGCTTCCTCCAGCGTACATTTTACAGGTTTCTGCAATTTCGAATGTGGATCTAGGATCTCACAAACAATTGCCTCACGTATGCTTAACGGATAACCACTCTCGGGATGCACAATCTTCAGCGTCTGTGGATCGATAAGCCCTTGAGACATTAGTTTCGGTATGGATAAATTTTTAGCGAGAGGTATGTGTATATGATTCGTTTCCTCTGGATCGAGTATCTTTTCTTCAACGGCCTGACGTATATTCAGCACACGATTGCGTTGTGGATCAGTTATCTTACCACGTCTACCATCAATGAGACCCAACTGTAACGCTTCACTGATGTTTACCACTTCATTATTAGCATTGGTAAAATTCTGTTTATTGTCGAGCATCTCACAGGTTTCCTTATCGATAATGCCCCTGTGCTGTGCATCTTTTGGCTTCAAAATAATCTTACGCATTTTCTGTAATACAATCACTTTCTCCTCAGCACTTTCGCTCTCAAACGAACGTGTCTTTTGCAACTGATCGCGCGACACAATGCCTCGTTCGTAGGCCACCTCGACGGGTATTTGCTCACCGGTGCGTGGATCGGTAACGAAACGTACAGTGCGTAGTGCACCTTCCGCTGCGACCAGTGGTGCGCCAACTACAGTAATGAGACCCAGTTTCGTGGCGGTAATTAAATTAACTGGTTGACCATCTGCGGTGAGTATGGTCTCAGTGCGTGGATCGTAAATAGCACGCGCGGTTGCTTCCGTTATGGATATTAGTTTCTTCGTAGATGGATCGATTATCTTGATTAACTGCTCATCGATCAGACCCTGACGTGCCGCTTCAAAGATGTTTTCCGTTTCACCACTTTGAGTAAATATAACGAGTGACGTTGAGGGATCGTATATAGCGCCAGGTGCAATCTGCAGCGGTTCCGGTGAGGCCAGCTCACGTTGACAAGTTGCAACTTCAATAAACTTGGGTGGCGCATCTTTCAACGGTGTGGAGATCTCAACAACATCAGGTATATTATTCACACGTGTAATACGCAGTATGGTCTTCTGTGTTGCACCACGCGTTGCAGGCACCACTTCCAGTATGATCTTGCCTTCGGTAATGGCGCAACGCATGCTGATTTCCAGCTTACGACTGTTTGTATAATTACCATAGCTATCGATTATACCACGTTCGAACGCAGATTTTACAGATATCTTATCGCCTGTGTTGGGATCAATTACAGAGACAGATAGATTATTAATAATCTGCTTGTCAATGCATTCCTCAAAGTTAACCAGACGATCAGTACCCTGCATATGGAATACGCCTGTATCAGGATTGAAGTGGCGCTGATCAATAGCATCCTTTAAACGCCAGCCACCCGGTGGCAGCTCCATAATTTGACGCTCTGTTACATTTTGTTCAATATAAGAACTCTTCTCCGAGTTAATAAACTCCGACACAATGCGATTAGGTTTGATTAACTCATGCGTAATTGGTATCTCCACCGATTTCTCTACATATTTTTGTGTATTCAACTTTATGGGCTCAGCTTCGGGTATTATTTGTTTAGTAACTATAGTAATGGTTGATTTTGTCTTTTTGCGCTTAGTCAGTTCGGGCACCGTTTGATTCGTATCTGGTGTCAGTAGACCATAGTTCAAGGCCTGTTGTACTGAGTACACATTGCCCGTTGCCGGGTCCTTGAACAGTTGTCTGTCTTCATCAATGAAACCTTGACGTACTGCCTCCGTAAAGGTGAGCAACACAGTGTCGGCTGGTTCTGTTGAACCAGCGCGTATTGTTACATAACGATTAATAGTACGTGTCACAGTCTCTGTGGTAAGTGTAATATTCAACAGACTGCTCAGCAGCAGAGCACCTTCGGGCGTTATGAATTTACGCTCGATGGCAGTGTCTAGAGGCACAGTTTCACCAGTCTTTGGGTCGAGTAAATAGCCGGTTTTGGGATCAATTAAATTGTGGAAAACTAAATCGAACACAGTCAATTCTTTGCCGCTAGCATTGTGTACACCAATGCCACGATTGAACATCTCATAAACTTCTTGACGCACTAGACCTTCTTTCAGCGCCACTTCGAGTGGCACATACGTATCCCTACCTGTTTCTAATGCAAAGCCCGTGCTCTTGCGTCGCAAAATATCACGTGACAATGCTACATTAAAGCTAACAAAATCATTGCTACGCAAATCCCTGAAGCCATCAATATCAAAAATGGACTTTTGCGCGACGGAACTAATAAGGCCACGTTCTACAGCCTCGGGTATTGTAATCACTTCGCCCGTCATGAAATCACGATACTTGGACTCGGCGGGTAGCACAATGCCGTCGGCAATTGCTTCCTGCAAAGTGATTAACTCGCCCTTACGCTTTGTTACGCACTTAAGATTATTACCATCTAACACGCCCGCTTCGATTGCTTGCATTATGCTCAATTTTTCGCGACGCATGGGACTTGTGATCTGTGCCTGCTTATCAAGCAGATTCAAATCGCAAACATCCTTCAGCGTATACGGTTTTACTATTAATTGCCGATTCTTTGACTCTAAGAAGGTCAACTTCTCTTTGGTCACTTCGTTAACATAACGTCCGGTTTTCGGATTTAGTATACCCGCCTGCAAAGCCTCGTTTAATGTTATCTTTACATCGCGCTTCGCATCGACTACTTCGCGTACGTGTGCATCGATTAATTGATTTGCAATGGCCGAATCGAGTCTAAATTTGTCACCAGAATTACGATCGGCTATCCAACCGGGAGCATCGACTAAGCCGTGCGCAATCGCATCGCTCAGACACAGTGCATTCGATTTGATTGTCACCGATTCGTGTCGTATCAGATAGCCACGCTCGTACGCCTCTGCCAGACTGATGGTTTTGCCCGACTTGACGCGGTACAGTCCTGTCTTTGTATCAACGCTTCCAGCAGAAATGGCGTCGGCAATATTACGTGGATTTTCGGGACTCAAGACTTCCGTTGATTCGGCAGCTTCGATTGTTACCTTAATACGTTTCTCCGCAGTTTCATAACCCGTTTCGGCTTCATTTAGTTCACGTTGTATAACGTCCAGCAGTGATAGTTCTCTGCCGCTAGCATCGCGTCCTGCGCCTGGTTGCAGTAGCTCATAGGCTAGTTTTGCATCGATTAGTCCTTGCTTGGCCGCATCCTCTAGTGATATACGTTGATCACCGACAAGCATCTCGCCGGTGCGCACATCTAATATACGCAGTTGTATAGCTTCGCCAATGGTTAGTACGCGGCCAGTGCGTGGATCACGTATACCGGCAATATCCAGCAAATGTTTCGTTGTTGTTGTTGAGGATGTTTCCGTTGAAGCGATTTGTTGCATACGTTTTAGACTACGTATCTCATTGAATTGTAATTGTTGTTCTTGTGTTGGATCCTGACTAGAAACAGTGACAACACCATTGCCAGCTGTTGTGGTTGTGCTCTGTGCAAAATCTGTATTGTCGCTATAAATGCTCTTCGAGGAGCTCTTCGTTGTCTTGGTTGAGCTGAATCTGAAAGTTAACACAACATATATAAAGTATCTTCTTAAAAAATGATTTTTAATGCTACTCACTGTGTTGTGCTGTATGTTGTTGTGTACATTTCATCATTACGCGCTGCGTAGCCATCGCCAGTTGGCACGCCGCCCGCGCTGAAGTCAACTCTAAAAGTTTTGAGCGGTTTCTGCAGACTTTCAGCGTATTGCTATAAACGTACAAAAAATGGAACATATCATTAGTAAGAATATATGCTATGCTTAATGTATAAAAAAAAACCCCCCTGTGAAAAAGCGATTTCTTTTTAATATAGTATTACGTATGGGCGTGTTCACTTTGCGTTACCTGAAATTCGAATGCGAAATCATATTCACTTTCGTCTGCCATTGTTCAGCTTTCGGTTTAGTTCTGTTGTTGAGTTTTAAGCGATTTGAGCTTCGTTTATTTGCATATAGCTTAGTATATATGCTAACTGAGCTTAATTACTTGTGTCGCTTAATTCTTTCGAAGGGTTTTAGCCGCGATTTATGTTTTTAACAACATAACTAAACACCATGATTATTATAATAAAAAAAACTTATTTTTGCTTGCCGACACACAAGAGGAACTTATAGCTTGTTGAGAGTTTTTGGTTTACTTTATCGTAAAAAATAAAGAATTTTTGTATACGCTCTTTTTTGATATTAAAATTTCTTGTTTACCAATGACAGCGCTATGAATTTTTATTGCATGTGTTAATATTTTTATTTAGTACCGATAAAGTTGACATACAACACAGATAAGAAGTACTCATTCTTGCTGGGAATTATTATTATATTCAAAGAAATATTATTTTTTTTTTGTTTTGTTTTTCTTTTTAGATAGAGCGTTAAAAGCATAAAAACGACTACCAGCAAACTAAATCAATCATATATTTAATACCAACTGGACAATGAGTTGGAAGATCCATAAATTTTATAGACAGCATGGCTACACTGTTCATTTTTAAGACTTATAGCTCCTATACAAATACTTTAAAAATATCTTATTTTGTTTTGTTTCCTGCTAGCGTATTTTGCTTATCGCAAACATTTTATATACATATATGCATTCCGAAATGCCATATAAAGTACTCAAAACATTAGCAATTCAACTGATTCCTAAAATAGCCATGACGTTATCAAGTTTCCTAAGTAACTTTACGGCAAATATAATACAACTACAACAAAAAAAAACAACATAAAAAACTTTACGCGCCATGTGAATTTAAGTGTTCAAAGTGAGCGCAATTTCAATTTGTGATTCACTTTGCCGGCTTGTCGTTCGAGTTTTAAGCGCTAGAAATTAAATATTAGCAAGATCATAGGCTGAGATCACTTCAGAAGTCAATCACATCTTGCAAAGCTTTTGAAACCAGTGAAAAAAAAAATATTTGTTCAAGTGTCGACTGTATTGTATCTTAAATTGCAGAAATGGTAGAGCTAGAATGCTTTAGGTATTCATAACAAAGTAATTTTGATGTAAAATATTGACTGAATATTTATGAAGGTTTACAATGTGTACAAGCAAGCTTGGCGGTCGATACGCAAACTTGGAATAATTATTATTTTTTTGTTTGTATGAAATGTAATTGCTAAGTGTTAAAAAAAAAAACGCGCCAATACAAACAGATCTCTTGAACACAATTTGAATCAAAAGTGCCATACTTCATACAGCAAAACCGTTGAGCTACGTTATAGCTCTTTCGTTATGCATCTCCGTTCGTTGCGCGAGAAAAATACCAAGCATATGCCACTAAATCAAAAGAAATACTCCAAAATAACATTTACGCTAGATTTAATTGCCGGTGCGTATAGCTAGGGTACATCTTGTTGTTGATAACTGTAGAAACACACTTTGAAGTAGATGACAACGACCGAGATTGTCACGTTTTACGAGTGCGCGATCGTACTCGATTGAACTCAACTAATCGCTTCATATCTTTTAGTATTGCTTAATTTTTTTTAATGTGCATACTCATAGGTATATAAAAAACTTCCATTCATCAAACTCAATGACGCATTTCTTTAATACAATTTGCCGCACAACATAAAGCTCATTGATATAAATATTTTTACAACGACATGCACATGTCAGTACTTCAAAGATAAAACTCACTCATCATCGACGTGCCATAACATTTGCTGCAGTATCTTTAAAATTCGCAAGAAATGGTAAACTTCACTCAAGTATAATTGTTTACAATTTTTATCTTGAAAAGCAAATTGCTTTTGTGTGGAATATTGTAAACTAGTATGAAGAACATATGCCGCATTTAACAAACAAAGCCCTTGCTTTCATACAAACATATCGTATGTGCAAGTAATTCAATTTTCGAGTTTATCAAGCAGTTGTATCTAAATGTAAATGAAATTTGCATGCAAAAAACAAATAAAAAATTGCAAGTTTTTCCTAATTGAAATAAAAAAGCAATTACTTGTACATGAGATTTTATTTTTCTAATAGCTATTAATAGTAGATGATAGCAGCAATGGCGCCACTATCTCGAGATCTCTCAAGTACTATTGTACTATAGCGACTCCAAAGCAGCTTCGGATTAGTTTCTGAATTTATAAAATTGAAAGTATTTTTAGCGCTGCTGCTAAGCAAACAAAATGTATCTGTAGTATAAAAACAAATCGAAAATCGTTTTGAAATTCAAATATATCGCATCTAAGGTCACACAAAAGGAGAGCCAAACAGAAATTCACTTAAAATAAATAAATAATAATTAAGTCAAAACAGTAACAAGAAAAAACAAGAACAAATATTTATGAATGCGGCACAAATATAATGATGTCATCACATTTAAATACTTTTACAATAAATGAAACAAGTTAATAGAGCGACTGATTGAGTAATAAGCGAACGAACCGTTGATGACATGAAATACATCATCTACGAAACATGTGAAAATGAAATTTTCTAGTATAAAATTTAATTATTTTAAATTTTTATATTCTCTCCCAAACATATTGCTTAATCATTTGCTCAAATTCATGGCGGATATTTCATTCATGGAATAGAAAAGGCTGCGCAGCTGAGCACAATATTAAATGTGACTAATACAGAGCCTGTGACATATACTACCAACCGGCTGCAAGACTTAAATACCCTGTATGCATAGTGTAAAAGAGTACATTTAGTTTTGCGCGAATGTTTGTAACAGCTAAGAGGATGTGTGACAAACCTTATAAAATATATATATATGAATTAGCGATGCGCCGATACAAGTATGTACTCGTTACATATCGATATTTTCTTACAATAAGCAAGTAATTTTTGAATCTACACGCAACCTCAAATCTAAATATACTGAACTATATAAAAAATTTGGTAAAGACGAGCTAGTGAAACACAGCTATGCAATTTGTCTATATGAATACAGTTAGTCTTTAAAAGTTAATAAAAGTTACAACTGCCAAATTGGAATTTTCACACTTTTATAAAACTACTTAATATACAGTATATAAAATAGACTTATCAACTCCACGACATGGAGTAGCTCCCATTAATGCCAATGAAATATTCTATAAAGCTTCATAATATATATATATATATATATATATATATATATATATATATATATATATATATATATATATATATATATATATATATATATATATATATATATATATATATATATATATATATATATATATATATATATATATATATATATATATATATATATATATATATAGAGAGAGAGAGAGAGAGAGAGAGAGAGAGAGAGAGAGAGAGAGAGAGAGAGAGAGAGAGAGAGAGAGAGAGAGAGAGAGAGAGAGAGAGAGAGAGAGAGAGAGAGAGAGAGAGAGAGAGAGAGAGAGAGAGAGAGAGAGAGAGAGAGAGAGAGAGAGAGAGAGAGAGAGAGAGAGAGAGAGAGAGAGAGAGAGAGAGAGAGAGAGAGAGAGAGAGAGAGAGAGAGAGAGAGAGAGAGAGAGAGAGAGAGAGAGAGAGAGAGAGAGAGAGAGAGAGAGAGAGATATATATATATATATATATATATATATATATATATATATATATATATATATATATATATATATATATATATATATATCTCTCTCTCTCTCTCTCTCTCTCTCTCTCTCTCTCTCTCTCTATATATATATATATATATATATATATATATATATATATATATATATATATATATATATATATATATATATATATATATATATATATATATATATATATATATATATATATATATATATATATATATATATATATATATATATATATATATATATATATATATATATATATATATATGTATACCTCATACAAATCTATAGTTCAGGAGTACAGGATATCACGTAGTCGAGCAAACATAATTTTCGCGTTCTTTCTTGTACGTTTTTTAGGGGGAAAAACTAAATTAATGCAATGAGTACTAGCACAAGTTCGCGAGAGTCAATGTGAGAGTGAAAGCACCCTACAAGTGAATCACAGAAAAGAGAAATCAATTTAGAAAGAGAGCGCTCCGCGTGTGAGTGCATTGTGCCGGCTATATGGACCTCGCCTTGGCACAAAAATAGGCAAAGACATAGAAATTTATGTCTCGTCGTGCATTTGTCGCGTCTATCTTATAGCTATATACACTATATATCGCGATGACTGTCTGACTGCTCGATAAATTTTAATTTATTGCATGAGAAAATGACACTGCTAAAGAACATGCGAAAGCGTTTAATCGATAAATATACAAAAAAAAAAAAAAAAAACAAATATAACAAGCAATAAAACAAACAAAAACATACCTAAATGAAAAAGCATGAAAGGAAAACCGCAACAACAACAACAAATAGAAATAATGTGAGAAAAATAATTGATGCAAGAAAAGCGAAGTAGTATTAATAAAAGAATTTGTTAAATATTTGATGCAACCGAAGTTGTTATACCCTGTAAAGATTGAAACATATGCTATGGTAAGGCAATTGAATTAATAGTAAAGACTGGTATAAAATGAAGTGGCGCTTAACGTTTTTACAGAGGGTTTTTAAACACCAATGTCTGTTCCGTTCGAAAAAAGCAAAAAAAAAAACATAAGGAAAATTACTACAAATTTTCAGAAATTCTCATATTCAAAAAAAATCTTCCGTTTACTGAAAATAATAGAATTAATGTTAAAAACTCTGGCAAAGCGCATCTAAACATGCTCGGGCGCCAAAGAAAAAACATATGCTCGGGCGCCAAAAAAATGTATCAGCTTAAAGCCCATGCAGAGTAATTATACACATTCATGTAGAAGCGTAGTAAATTCATCTATTCCAACGATTGCAAGATATTATAAATGCAAACTTTTCGTTTGAAACTCCGTCGAGTGCAGCAAATTTTATCGGGCAGTAAACGACTAAAGTGGAAGAAAATGAAGTCAAAGCCAGCTCTTACTAAAGTCCATAAATTAGCAAGGCTGGATTTTGCACAGAAAAGTGGAAGAAAGTGATTTTTTCGTATGAAAAAAAATTTAATCTTGATGGCCCAGATGGTTTCAATTATTATTGGCATGATTTAGAAGGATCTGAACGCTTTTCAACAAAAAGAAACTGTGGAGGTGGCTAGTTGATGTTTTGGACTAGATTCAGTTTTTACAATAGGACGCCTATTTGCAAGATTACTGGAAGCATAAATTCAGAAGGTTATACAAACTTGCTAGATGAAGTCCTTATAAGATTTTTGGAGCAGCAGCCGGATCAAGAAACAATTTTCCAACAAGATAATGCCCCGATACATGTATGGCGAGCCAGTCGTCAATGGTTTCAAGCAATGGAAATGGAACTTTCGTTAATTAAATTTCGGCGAGTGTATTCCATTTATTTGATAGGAAAACTATTTATTTATTTGTTTACGTAAAATGTTACTGCCCTCACATATTTGGCATTAAGTGTGGTTGTGACAAATGAAGTTTTGCAAGAAGAAGTGAAGCGGCATGATTTGGAGTGATTTGTAGAAAATTTAAATTTATAATATTTGTACGTTTTGATACACAAATAAGTAAATTAGAACGTTAAATTGTCTAAACGTAAACTAAAAATACCGTTAATCACATTTTGCATGTATGTAGTGTTTTAGAAACGCCGGCGTTTCGTCTATACTTCTTAGCAAATTTTTATTGTGTATGTGCCTGTCAAAACCATTTCACGTTGGACAAACTCAGTTCTTAAAAGAAATATATATACATACGAGTATAATATAATATCTATACAATAAAATTGTGTTCGTTTACTATATTTAGTTGCAAGCACATATAGTTCGATTATACGTGAACTAGCTGGCTAGCCTTATCATGATTAATTGGTTTTGAGGTTAGATTAGATTGTGACGACAGCGAATTTCTTTTCTTCTTGATTTTCTTTTTGCCTTCAGTTTAAGCGTTTTCAAGCACAAAACTGTGTGTGTGTGTGTGTGTGTGTGTATATTTTTGTGATTTCATTTTTTATTAGTTTGTTTTTTTACAAAAATAAACGACAATTGTATGTTTAGGTCAGTAGGTTGTCTAGAGGCACGGCTGAACTACGTTAAAAAGAGCTATTGCCAAAGGGAAGTGGGAAAACTAATAAAGTTAACGTACTACAAAAAAAAAAAAAAAAAATAAATTGGAGAACGAGCTTCAGCGCTGTGGTTGTCATTAAATTTAATTAAACATTTTTTTTTTCTATTATTTTTAATTTTTTTGTTTAACACTTGACTCATTTGAAGCGTCATTTGTACACAAGAAATTTTAATTAGCGTTTATCATATTTATTTTTTAATATTACTATTTTTTAAATATTTTGTTTTCTTTTGTTAAATTTATTTATTTTATGTTTTTATTTAACACATATGCTAGCTTCTTTGCTACATTTTAAAGTGCGACACGTTCAAGGCTTTTTCAATATATTTAGTAAGAGTATACCCTGTACCTATAGCGTAAAAAGGTATATTAAGTTTGTGCAAATATATGTAACAGGCAGATGGAGACCCTAAAATGTGTATTAATATATTCTTGAACAGTCTGTCCGTCCAACCGTCTGTTTCAACGCACAGCACTCGCAGACTATAAGAGATAGTGACTTCAATTTTGAATATTTAGAAACTACTTTTCCCTTATATCAGATGAGTATCGAGATGCCAACCGCACTTTAAGGGCTAGTTCCACACAAACTAACTCTCTATTTTTAAGTTTTTTATGACATTTTATGTTTTAATTTTCAATTAATTCTCATTTTTCATCAATTCTTATAAAATATGCACGCATATGTCCAAATCTGACCACTAAATTATATAATCTAAGGTTCATATAAGCAGTGCTAAGCAAGGTACAGGGTATTTTAAAGTCGCGCACATTCGTCTGCAGCGTTCTTTCTTTTTGGTTTTTATTTAGCTGCCGCTCTTTTATTTAAATGTTTGTATTTTTATTTTATTCGGAAACAACGCGCAAACATTTTCACACTTTTTTTTTTTTTGCTAACATATTGTAAGAATTTTATTTATTCTTGAAGCATACGCCTTTCATTTTTTTATATTTCTAACAAAAGTGACTTTATTTTATGTGCTGCTGACTTCATTCCGATTTAGGTATGCAAGAATTTGTGAATTTTTATGATTTCATTTTTTTTTTTAACAATTAGCACAAACAACTAAAAAAAATACACTGTAAAAAAAAAGAACACCAAAACGTGTTTCTAATGTCGCCTTGATAAGCATTGTTTTACAGCGAAATTATTGAAATTTTTTATAGTAGGGTTGCTTTTTATATTGTGCGCCTAGTAATGAAAAAAAGTATCACTAAATATAGCTTTATTTCTTTTTTTTTTTTTCTCAAAATATGCTCCATGAATATCATATTTGATTTTTTATGCACTCTTGCCACAAAGAAATGTGTAACTCCAAAACGGGAGAGAGGTTTAAAGGCTTCAAAAACGTTGACCTAATAAATTATTTTCGTTGTGCGGGCACAAAACGCAGTCATTGGATGCCAAAGTCACGCTATAAGGCGTATGATGTTTGGAGTGCTTAAAAACTCTCTTATGTGAACTAATGGTGCAGTATGCTTCTTTTCGGCAGTTGGTTATGCTCAATTCTCTGAAAACTGCTGGGTATGTACCGCTACAAATTGACGGTCCTACGTTGCTCTAATGGAACATTTGCTATATTTGCCAAAAAAAAAACAGATAATCATTTGCTACGAAGTGCTTCGTTCGCGAACAAATTCTGTTTGATTTTGGCTGGTCTTGGAACACTCATACAGGCGATTATAGTTTTATTTCAGGTTCCCAGATTTTCCATCTGTTCACAGATGTCTTTTGCTGTACTTCTTGAAAATTTCTTTGATTTCTTTGGAGCATTGTCAAATTATACGATATTTAACGCAGACAAATCTTCTTGACGGTCAAATGTAATATCGCATGTATGCTGGTGCTACTCAATATACCCAAGCATGTCTCAATCGCACGGCATATAACCTGAAGATCTTGCAATATCATTGATTCTTTCAACATACAACAATCGTCTTTGTACGACCTTCACGAAATTCGTACTTGAGCAAAGGACGTGCGCGTTTAAGCTTGTTATTCCAGTGTTTTGCAGGGGCAAAGTATGTAGCATCATTGTTAAGAGTGGAAGTAACACTTGTCTGGATAATCCACGTCAAAAGTTGTAATAAATTCTGATAAAAAAATTCCACTACGAGACTGATTTTTCAAGTCACTGTAAACACTGTGTACCTTTGTACTAAAAAATGTCAAACTCGCCAGTGGCAATGTCAGCTGGCACTTAGGGTTACCAAGGCGCACAATATATAAGGCAAACCTCGTAATTAGCGAATGCAAATATACTGAGACATTCAAATGACATCATTAATTATTTCGTCAATGCGGTTCTCAACTACAAATTTATAGTATCGCATGCTTAAAGTACAATCCGGCGTATGAGTAGCGACACGTTTTCATTTCATTTCGTTTCATTTATTTTATTTTACGTTTTATGCATGTATTTTTTTTTTTTTGTATTTTTTGCTTTCGAAAAGCCTACGCGCACTACATATGCTTGGCATAAATTATTTAATTTTTATTTCTATGCTTTGCTTTCTAATTTCTTTTAAAAACATTTTTAGATCACATTTTTTATATTTCTTCAGTTTTATATTACTGCACTTCATTAAACTTGTTACTTAATTAATTAAATTCTTTTTGGTTTTTACGTTTGTAGTTTTAAAAAACTATTTCTTCTCTCTCTCTCTCTCTCTCTCTCTCTGTCTCTTTTCGTTCTAGTCGCATAAACACAGCAGCAAGCAAGTCGAGCACGTCGTTACACAACCACGTCGCTATTAAGACTAAATTCTTATTTACAGTAAACTGAGCGTATGAGCGATATGTCATGCAATCGAGGCGTATGAGTAATATGCGCGTCAGAGAGAAAAAGATAGAGAGCACGCGAAGGAGAGCTTTCAATGTAGTCCTAAGCTTTTACGTTGTTATTGTTGTTTCTTGCGGCTTACTATATTATTATCTCTTTTGGTTTGATGTTTACAAAAATGCCGGCTGGCGCTCTAATTCTCAAAAAAAAAAAACAAAAACAACTAAAAATAGTTCAAATATATGCTCTTTCTCTTTGCTGCGCGCTCTGACCCAGCGCTCTCAGCTGTTTATAAACGTTATTTTAGACAAAATGTGAAAAGGGTATTACACATTTGGCAGTAAGTTTGCAACGCTTTAAAGCAGGCAGCGTAGCATATAATTTTTTGCCGTTACAAACGAGTTTAGCCAATCAACGTATTCGTTTGTTAAGTATGCCAGATAAAAAATTAAAATTTGAACGAAAATTGTATTCCATTTGAAAAAGTTTAATAACTTTGTAAATTTTTATACGATTTGGATGAATTACAGATCATTTCTTTGAGAACTCTGAATAGTATGCCGAAAAATTTAGAGCTGAACAGAAATTTACATGAAATGCTGAGCAAAGCGTAAAAAAGTAACAATTTCAAACTTTTTTTTTCAAAACCCTACTTAATTTTATTTCACAACCAAAAAAAAAATATATATATATATATATATATATATATATATATATATATATATATATATATATATATGCGAAAATGAAAGATCTATTCTTTTTCTTCGCAAAATCGTTTGAAAATTTGCTGTGTTATTGGATGCTAATTTCTAATGAAAATTTGCTGTGTTATTGGATGCTAATTTCTTCTGACGGCTGCCATGACTTTTATCTATATTTTATCAAAATCAATTAAATATTGTGGACGTGAAAGTCTTTAAGGAACAAAACTCACAAAACGAAATAAAAATAGACACGCATTGGCTTTACATGAAGTACAAATGCACGCACAAAGCTATATACATTTTTTCCCTCTCTCTTATCTTTCTCGCAACGAATGCTACCCACTTGGTGAGGGCCATGGTGTAATAAAAGCAAGTATGCGAGCAGCCTGTTGATAAGAAACTGTAAGCGCAAAAGACATAGAGATTTTTCTACAGATTGAAGCAGTATAGCATATAGATTCAACACAGATCATTATCAGATAACAGTGTTTATATTGCAGTTGTTTAACTTTAGCTTTATGGTAAAAGTAAACTGCGCTGAGATAGGTCCTTCTATCTAAATTTAGCAATTCGTACAGCACTGGCATTGGTAATACTTGAGTATAAGAAATTTTGTTTTTCTTCACATTGTTGTAATTGTACCATCACCATCCACCATCCACCACACTGAGGTGAAAAGCTCTTTGGTTAAAACGGTTGATTTCTGCTTAATTGATTTCAAACAAATCATTATGTTTTCTTTTGAGTTACAGAGTTCGGGTTTATGTACAGAACACACTTATATTTTTTAAAATTTAAATAAGCAGTCTATTTCCCATATGTTTTGTTTTCCATTTGATGGTTTCCGTTTCAATTAAAAAAAAACTTCTGCTTGCTTGCTTGCTTTTCTATCTATTTTTACATTGTGATCTGTCCTGCCTATAGTAATAGTTTTTTGTATAATTACCAAGTGAAGTGTATCAAAGCTTCGTTTCCATTAAAATAAATGTTTTTCTGTTTTTTTTTTTTGTTCTTATTTTTGTGTTCGAAATCAAAAAACAAAAGCATAATGCGGAAGTTCATGGCAAAATGTTTGTTCTTGAATTGTTTTCAAATATTTCGAACTTTAAATAATAAAAAAAAATATTGTTGCCAAATTCTTTATTGAAGTTTTGCGCGTACTCGTATTATTTAAAAGTGAAAACTGGTTTCGATTCTCTGTGTGTAATTCAATCTTCTATGCATAACAAGCTAAGATGACTTCAAGAACTTCAGGCTAGTTAGTTAGTTAGTTAGCAGTCAAGCAGGCAGGCGTACGTTCACATTAGACCTTGTTTTCGTATAAACAACAGTAGTAATGATGTCACGCCTTATGGCGTTTGTGAAGGTAGCGGTCGTTGGAGCGCTAAGCCGGCTTAAAGAAATCTATGTTCAAGCAAAAAAAAAAACTAAATTAAAGTAGAGCGCATATTTGAAGTAAATATGCTAAAATTATACAGTACGTACAAAATTTATTACTTATTTTGTTTTCGAAATCTCAAGACTTTGTGTAGAATTCTTACTACATAGAATTATGTCATTATTGCACGTAATGGAAGGTGAGCAATATTTTGTTTCATTGGATAAAACATAATTTGATGGGTAGTGGTACAGAGCATAAAATGAAAACTTTCTATGCTGTTCTGATGGTGCTATGTGCTATCCTACAATGTTTCAATACATTCAATACGAAAGAAAGATAATTCGAAGCTGTGTTTGGTTCTCTAAGAATCTCCATAGAATCAAGTATTCTAAACAGAATTCCCAATGTTCAGAATGTTCTCTGAAATTCCAACTTCCACATAGTAGTTCTTGAGAGTCTGCTTTCAAGAATTTTAGTATTATCTACTGGCTCTTATCATCTTTCTCTGTTAAAAGCAAATACATGTCTCTAAACAAATATAATAAAACATTGCTTCATAAAAACTGCGACAGTAATTTATGATTGCATTTATTTTTGTGCAAAACACAAAATTTAAATAATTTTACTGCTATGCAAATTCAAGTTTCAAGTTCTTTAGGCGTTTGTATATGTTTGTAGTATAACTATTAATATTTCCTATCTTCGCTCATCAAATATGCTAATTATCAACTAAATATTTTAACAATTATACAACGAAACCACAAATGCTTGAATCGTATTAGCGCACAACAAATGCTTGCGGTATGAAACCAGTTCGATAAACATTGTTATTCTGAGATCTCTAGATGTTTTTTTCTTCTGTTTTGACAAAATCGCTACTTAATAGAATTTTTAATTGAATTTGCTTTTTTATTTTTTTTTTGCTCTTTTTCTTGGTGAAGTCAAAAGCTAAACATTAAAATAATATATATATATATATATATATATATATATATATATATATATATATATATATATATATATATTAATACGATAATAAAAACCAGTTGCCAAAAACAGTAAAAAACGACAAATAACAAAAAAGGCTTGAGTTGACAGATGAAATAATTATAGCAAGTTGACGCCACAACCACGACGCATTCAATATTTCCTAGAAATTTGCCAAATAAATAAAGAAATCCACAGACAGACGGACGGACAGATGGACAAAAAAATGTGTATTAGTTTTGAAAGCGCTTCTAATAAATCTTATAAAAAACACATTAACCACAATTAATGCGGGTGAAGTCATGTATTGTGTATTGTGTATTGTGGTAGTAATTTGTTTTTTTTTTTTTTTTATTATAAAATTTTGTATGCAAAATAGATAGGTATGCGAGAGTTTGTCTAATGAGGCAATGATTTGCCAAAAATAAACTATGATTGCAGCTGACGTGTTGCAATTTTTTTAATTTTGAACAGGAAGGGAAGAACGTCATGGCAGGCAGTTTTATTGTGGCGAAATAATAGCATAGAATATATGTATTTGCTTAGCACAATTTACATGCTTGGTAGGTGGCTATGATTAGTCGTGACACTAGCGCTTTTTTAACTTTTACAATATGCGTTTGAGTTTTGCAATTTGATTTTGAACCACTTCAACGTATCTAATTGTGCTGTAATTGCAACTGCAAGCGTATGTTCTATTATAATAGAATATTGTGCAACTTTTGATAGTCAAGTCTAAACGACGAAGCTAATAAGCTGATCAAAATTAATACATAGTGCAAAAATCTTTCATAGGCATTTAGTATAGGGACATAGTATTTAACAAGTACTTAGCGCGATTTAATACATACATTAAAATAAAAACTTGTTTTTTGAATATGCTTTATCACTTGTCCTTCTCGCACACATGAGTCGAGCTCTAGTCAAAACTTTTGTGCGTGAAGGAGACAAAAAGGCTGTGTTGGCAACACTGCACAGTGTGCTACACACCGAAAAGCTGATTTTTAACCGACTTAAAAAAATGCAGGAGGTTACCAATTTGTTGGAATCTTTTTAATTATAATTATAATTTTTTTTTTTTTTTTTGTTTGTAGACCGATTTCGATAATTCGTATTTTATTAGAAAATGTGTACCTTAGAGTTGGTATCTAATGATGGGATGGGTTTGAGAAAATCGTCAAACGTGCGATTTTGGGGTCGATTTTTTTGTTTAAATTTAACGTAGTGCCTTTCTAGTAACATTTTTAAGCGTGCAAATATATGAAAAACGTTATTTAATTTAATTATAGTTATTTAAATTAGCTTGTTTGTAGAAACTAATTAAAATTTCAGATGAATAATGCTTGCTAAGCTGTTTAGTACTATTGAAGCTTTTTTATAACCTACAATATATAAATTGATTTTTTATAAAGCAAGCTGTTTAATAAAAGCTGATCTCATTTTAACGACCTATATATAAACATTTATATCACTTGTACAAGTATGTATATCAGTTTAAATGCAGTTTAACAACGCTCTTTCTATTGCTGATATCACAACATTAATTAGTGACACGTAGCACACTTATTTATTTCGCTCAAACAATTAAAGCAATGACAACATATATTGTCAAAAAAAATATATAACAAAGCCTTCAACACCCACGCAATATTTATTTATATCAAATTGAAGCTATTAATATGGTATTGCAATAAAAAAAAAAAAAAACTGTCAAATCGTATGCTAAACAGCAGTCACGAACAACAAGAAACCGAAGTTCATATAGTAGTATTTAAACCATTTTTCAAAACAAAATATATAAATTAATCAAGTTGTGATTTATTTATTTAACGACAACGAAAAATGTACACCGTTCAACATTTAAAACGCTATGCGATTGATATACTGATGTCATAAGTTGAACACTTTGTACATGATTTTGCGCTTTTCAAGGTTAATTCAATCTAAACGTATTAGATACAAAAGTTATAAAGGCAATTTGCATGAAGCACAGCAGCAAAATACATGTATAAAAAAAGGTATTTAGGTATGAGCTCAGTTTTTATAATATACATTTACTATATTTTACTCAATGAAAACGAAAGCAAAACAAGTTTAGAGCAAATTGAACTTGAAATATTTGGTGTTGAAGCTGTTACTCAAACTGTAATTGAACTATGTATGTATCTACAAGATACAAAAATAGCTGCTGGCGTTAAAAACTGCCTTAAGCGTAAAAGGCGTTTTACATGACACACGACATAAGCTGCTGCTGTAAAAATATTGTATTTCAAGTTTTTTTTGTTTTTTGTTTTTGTGCAGCTTATTTCTTTCTTTCATATGCAAATTAAAGACTTCAACAAAGGCATTTGTCAATTTGAACAATGGCATTATATTATTACTATGATGTATACGCATTGTCACATTAGTAAAGAAATTAATCAATACTTGTAAAAAAAAAAAAGAAATCGCTTAATTTTATTTTGGAATTTTTGCTTTTTTTTTTTTGGTTTCAAAACTTACCAGTCCATCACTACCGTTCACTTCGATGGCGGTTTTAAGCCTCTGTGACAGTTGTTCCAGCAATCTGTCATATTTCGTATTTAAATTATCCAAACGTTGGCTGTAATACTGTGTAGCGCCCGGATCACTATCTGCCGGACGTAGATCACGACGCGGCGGTGAAAATGATGGACGTACTTCCAGCAGCCAGTCGACGAAACGCAGACATTTACTATCGTAAATCTGTACGCAAAACAAAAAAAAAAAAAAAAAAAAAAAAAATCCCACGAAGATTTCCACGGCAGCAGGAAGGCAGGCAGGCAGGCAGCATATTTGTTTCGTTTGTTTCGAAATGTAGTTGTTTGGTTGGTTAATTTCGAGTTAAATGTTAGTAATTATTGTTTGTTGTTTAATGGTTAAACAAAATTAAATTGTTTGTTTATTCAATTATAGGGTGTTTATGTTTTTAATTCATTTACCATATTTAGTGCTTTTTAATTAAGTTGTTTTTTTTTTTTTTGGTTTTTTGTTTTTTTTTTTAGCAAACTAAGTAATTTGTTGGTTTTTCTTTGGTCAGTTCGTTGTATTTTCTTTTGGTTTTGGCAGTTCGGTTATTGACGCACCTTGTACCCAATTACTAATTTAGTATTACGTTTTTTGTTTTAACTAATGAACCAATTGCTGAGAAAGCAATTTGATTGAATTCTATACTTTTTAAAAAGCATTAAATATAAATTTTGATGTTTGGTGTTCATTGTAACATACACGCTATTCATACATACACTAGATATATGTAAATTTGAAAACATTGTTTATGCAGTTTAAAATGTTGCGCACAGTTTTTTAATGCTTAGTTAACACAGTAGCATATACAAATACCTGTTTATGTTTATAATCATAAGACTGCACAACATTTGCGTCTGTAGTTGCTGAGTTCCTTCCGTACAATTGCACTAAACAGCATAAAAAACTGCACGCAAAAGTTTAACTTAGAGTCTTGTAAACAATTTTCCAAATCTACATACGTTCGGAAACATACAACAACATTCATAAGGAGTTTTACCTTAGCTTCGCGTATCAGACGTCCTCCAGCCACGTTGACATTTTCGATTTTTGGTTTTCGTTCGATTGCAGCGCCAAGTTGTTTCTTTTTTTTTTTTTTTGCATAGTTTTTTTTTACAAATTTTAATTTTGTTTAAATTTTTTTGTTGATTTTGTGTGATTTTTGTTTGTATTTTTTTGTGTGTGAAAGATTTTTTTGGTTTTTTTTTTGTGGTGTGTGTGAAAATACAAAAATTAGACGAAAAATACATACAATTAGTTTTCGAATTTCAAACTACAGTTTGAAGAATGTTTTTGTGGATTGTTTTTTTTTTTAGACTAAAAACAGTGTGCAACTTATAAACTAATAAAACAAAATACTACAACACAAAATATAAAATATAAAATTCTACTAAACACATAAAATAATTAAATAAAATAAAATAGTATTGTATATGTGTGGGTGTCTGTTCACTTTTGAACAATGCTATATACTTATGTGTGGGTGTAGTAGATATATTTCCTGTATATAAAATTTAATTGTTTTCATCTACTAACTGCCACCGTACTATATACGTTAAACCCAAACAATGGGCGGAGAGTACGCTAAAGAGTTACATATGCTACACAAATTTTTTTTCATTTCGAGTAAGGACACTGTTAAACAAATGGTTTGGTTTTTCGATACATATACATTAAACTTGTAGAATTTAAACAAATGAGTATAGATACACAAATAAATATATATATATATATATATATATATATATATATATATATATATATATAATAAAAACAATAATAAAATAAACAATATACAAAACTACTAGTATACTTTTATATGTTGTTTGTCCGACACCAGGATTTTGAACTCAACAATTTATTTTTTGTTTAACTACAATACTTTACTTTACATTTTTCGGGTGCGCAAATACGGGGGGCAAGGGAAACCTTTTGTTTTATAGATTTTTTGTAATTATATATACTTTGTGTTTTCTTTTGGGCACTAAATTTTATACTGTAACTAAAAACTGTTTATATTTTGATATAATTTTATACATTAGGGTACTGTGTAAATTTTGAAACTAATATAAATATTTGTGGTATAGTGCAATCTAGTTAACACTTTTGTTATAAAAGTATTCACTATTATGCCTAACTGAAGTCATTTGCATAAAAAGTCAGTGAAAGTCTAAGAATGGTGCAAAGTTTTAAAATATATCTTTAGTGCAATCCATATTTCTAGTTAGCTTAAGTTTCGTATAAAACATCACTCGTCGGTCGCACTATAGTTTTTTTTTATACATTATGGTATACGAAATACGAAAATCACATTTAAAAGTTTTTTTATGGAAGCATTTTCGTAATATTTCGAAAAATTATATATAGATTTTTGAGTATATTTCGAGTTATAATTGACCGACTTGGCCAAACAAATACTTAAATTAAAGGTCGTTGAGCCTTCTACAACTTCTTTTATATAGTTTTGAGATCGGCATGGTAGTTCTATTGCTAATGATACTATTTAATAAGTTGAAAAAGTCAGCTGCTGTGGATAAATAAAAATCGTTGAACCGAAGCTCTAATACCATTCACACGAAACTTTAAATAGTATTGTAATACATAAAAGTGGCGGTTTAAATAGGGGGTGGCACATGCTCACTAGTAGATGTGTATGAAGCGATGTAGTAGATGTGTAAGATGCCGCCATATCGAATTTCAAGTTGATATTGACGTTTTACATACAAATGCATAAAAGTGAACTGTCGGTTTATATGGGACTACCTCAAAAACTGAACGGGACTTTGCTCCTTTGTATATGTATATGAAACGGTTGTCCATTAAAATCCACAAAATCAAATTGCAAGCTAATATTGATCTAAATGAAGCATTTTTTCATAAAAAACACAAAATTGCACGGTGGGTTTGTATGGGGGTTACCTCAAAAAGTGGGCGGGCCACGCCCAATTGTCTATGTATGTTTAGCGGCTGTCTCTTAAAAGGCACCATATCGCATTTCAACCTAATATTGACTTTAATAAAAATGTTTTTCTTACAAAAAGTCAAAAGTGGACCATAGGTTTGTATGGGAGCTATCCCAAATAGTGGGCGGGCCACGCCCGTTAGTCTATGTATGTTAAGCAGGTGACCATAAAATGGCACCACATTGCATTTCAACCTAATATAGACTTTAATAAAGAAGTTTTCTTACAAAAAGTCAAAAGTGGGCAGTAGGTTTGTATGGGAGCTACCCCAAATAGTGGGCGTGGCAGGTCAATCTTGATACTCTATTAAACTACAATAAAAAAAAGTATATGTGCAAAATTTCAACTGGATAGCATAAAAATTGGTCCCCAAAAAAACATACAGACGGACAGACAGACGGACATGGCTAGATCGATTCGTCTCGTCGAGCTGATCAAGAATATATATACTTTATGGGGTCTACGATGGCTCCTTTAATGCGCTACTTTCCGACACACTGATAACTCTGTGTGAATGGTATAAAAACCAATTTCGAAAATCCATATCGCAAAAACGCTTCCATGAAAAATTTTTTAAGTATGATTTTCATGTTTCGTAAACCAAAATGCATAGAAAAATCATAGTAATATATATAAACTTAAGTCATTGCAGCATGATTGCTAACACAAAACTAAATGGTCAAAACTTGACAGAATTCAAATCACTGACTAATTATGCAACACATCTATTTTAAAATATTATAAAGTAATTTCGTTTTTGGTATATTTTGTATAACTAACTAAAGGGAAAAGTGTATAAATAAAAATCATAAAAAAAAAAAAACTAAAAATTAAAGGGCAATGAGATTTTCATTTATCAAGTGCACTCTACTCACATCTAATTCGTAAGCTGAAGTCGCTGTAGGCATGGCAGACAAACGCTCTGTAGTGCCATCCACCCATGATTCCTCGACTTGCACGCTTGATTGGAGATTCTTCATCAGGCCAATTGCCGTTTCGCATGAGCGCATACTAAAATAAAACAAAAATAAAAAGCATTAACAATTTTAGACGGCAGGTAGTTTTTAATGATGAGTGTTTTAGATGATGTGTTTATAATGGCAGCTAATGAAGCGCAACATATAAGCATTATTAAATTATAGCGCCAATAGGTATATTGCCGCTGTCTAGACACATACACCTGACACAACGACTCATATTCAGGTTGACTAGTGATTAACTTACCGTTCGCCCAGCTGATTACAAACAGCACTCCAACGTGTATTCAAACGTTCTACATTCGAATGCAGACGTTTAAGATCACCGAGCACCTTTGTTGGCACACCCATACGTCCCAGCTGATCAGCTGCATCATTCATCTTATCCATTTGTGGCTGTTGTTGCGTTATAATATCCTGCATGTGCGTCAATTGTTTATAGACCGCTTGTAAGCCCTCAGGTGTTGAGGGTAAATCTTGATGTTTGGCAAGTTCATTTTCCAATTCGGAAATAACATGCTCGTTGTCCTCCAGTCCCGCCAGAGATGCTTCGAGCAGCTTGAGGCGATCTTTATGCAGACCGCTTTGTGTATTTAGCTCCTTCCACAGTTCCATGAGATTGTCGAGCGATTTCTTGAGAACTGGTGTCTTGAGCGCTATGGTACGGAATGTTTCTTGCAGATGTTTCAATTCAGGCTCCAGCTGTGCCAATCTACGTTCATAGTCGGCATGTATTTCGAGCACATGTTCCAGCGAGTCCAAATCACGTGGCAATGGTGCAAGTATAATCTGATCAAGCTCACGTGCCATATCCTCCAGTTTGCCCTTGATTGCAATGCATTCTTCGGTAAAGATGCGACTGGCCTGTTTGCTTTCCTCTGTAGAAAAATAAAAGTTATTAGTTACATATTTTATATGCAAAATTTATATAGAGAATTGATATAATTCCTTTTACCGCGCGTTTTGCGACTTGTAAAAAGGCGCTTCATATTTGCAGTCTACTAAAAAAACCGAGTTTCTGCTGCGAAAACAGTTAAGTTACTAAATTGTTACGCTTTAGAAAAATTCTACAAAGCGTGCGCTCAGAACATCTGCGTCGCAAAACATTGAATTCAATTAAGCTATTAATTGGCCTTAGACAAGCTACCGACAAACTGCGTTGACAGCTGGCGTTAGGTCTGCGTTACAATTGAAACGCATCTGACATAATAATCTCTCTCGGTACGCCCACTTTTATATACTCCAAATTACTTTCAATGTAATATTCTTTTAATACGCCCACACTCACCTTCAGCTCTGGCGCGTTTCTCAAATTCATCGAACAAACGATTAACCTCATCCATTTCACGACGCAATCTTCTCAGCTGTGGATCATTGGGATCGCCCTCGCTTAGCAGCTTATCGGCATCGTCATTTAGCGCACGTCTAATAGCAGTACGCTGTTCGGGACCCATCGCCAAGAACTGATCGAAATCCCAGCCCTTGACAACGCGTATTGTGGCAAAGATCATATTCTGACGCAAGCGTAAATGTTTCTTCTGCCACAAGGCAACAGAACGATCAAAGAGTCGCTTCAGCCGCTCGGCAGCATCGATGGCCTCCTGATCGGGTGGCGGCAAGAGTAGGCATGCACCAGGTATTGAGCCCTCCTGTCCCTTTGGCGTACGCACACGCCATTTAACGCGTCCAGAGTTATCCAGCAGCGTGCAGGTTTCACCCTTCTCAATCTGTACTTGACCTTGCTGTTTGTATGCGCAAATGGCCTGTACTGGACATTGGCGATTCACCGGCTGACGACGCTTATTCAATGGCACTATGGTCTGTGCGCGATGTTGCAAATTGGCAACGGTCTCACCAAAGGCATTTAACTCCTCGCGCAGATCTTGCATGCCGCGCAGTAACGCTTCACCTTGATCTAAACCAAAATCGGATTGCGAGTATTTGCTATTGAGTATTTCATCGCGTTTGCCCAGCCATTGTTCTGCATCCTTGATCTCAGCAAAGAATTGATGATATTCTGTTGCATGTTTCAGATGCACCTCCAGGCAGAGCGTTAGCTGTAGCAGCCATGCCCATTGTTGTTGCAACGCAGTCAAATGCGCCTCAATGCACTTGGAAGCGGGATGTTGCTGATTCAGTAAAGCCTCGCCGCGATCCAGTATGGTGGCAAAGTGCATTTCGCGTTTTTCTAGTTCGGACATAAGGTTCTGTGTGGCAAGATGTATAAAAAGTTACAAATTAGCTTATATAAATAGTAGTAGAATAGTTTATAATAGTGCACTTGGTCTGAAGTTTATGCGCCAATCTTCTATTTAAAAATCTCTTTGTACGATCTTACCTCGTCTCCATTACCAAATGCACGCTTGTAAGGAATAAGATGAAGCACAACAGCAACATTCAATTAACAAGACACAAAACAAGCTTAGCTAAACTACGTTTGGCTATGATTAGACAACTACAACACTACACACTTACCTCATAGTATCTGTGCACCGAAGGCAAATCGAGATTTTTGTCCGCCCAGTCGCGCGTAATTTCGATTTGTTCCTTCTCATTGAGCCACTGCAGCTCTGCGGAGGCTTGCGCCAGGAAGTGCTGCAGTGAATCCAAATCGGAGAGACGCTTCGTCGAGGTGCTAAGCAACTCGGCGTAGATCTTTTGCAACTGATTCAAACGCTGCTGATAGAGATTGAGTTCATCACCCGTGAATTTTGTCTGCTGACGTTCATCGTTAAGTATTTTTGTATGGAATTGATCGATGATTTTGTGTTCGTGTTGTTGACGATCGAGTTCCTCTTTAACTGATGGCAGATCTGAGCCGTAATCGGCGGCAAGCAGTTGTTTCTGTGAAAACAAATCAAATTAGTTAAACGAACAAATTGCTGAAATTGTAAAAACTTACCAATTTATTCTGACACCACTCGATATGCTCTTGCAGATCGCGGAAGTGTGGATTCGTTTCAATCTGACGCGATTCAACAACGTGACGCGTTTGACGCGTTACAGTTGTCTCATGGACGGGATATTTCAGACCGGAAAGCTTCTGCACCAGATTCGTATGGAAATTGGTGCGCAATTGAGCCCAGCGTTGATGCAATTTATTCACCTTCTTGTGCAATTCGCTTACATGTGGATAGCGTCCCTCATTGAGTACATGACAATCTTGATTCATATCCTCAATTGGTTCCTCCAAATGTCTAATTTCTGTCTCCAATGATTCCACAATGTTCTTAGCATCAACGGGATGCAAACGTTCAATGCGACGTGCTTCTTCACTAATACGTGTCTCTAGATCGGTCAATTTATGATCGACATGTTTAATTTCGCGTTGCACCTTATCAGCGAGACGCTGTAAACGTTCGAGACGTTCAATCTCTTGCTGCAATATCATTTCGCGATCTTGCAATGCTGTATTCATGCGATACCAGGCTTTTTCAATGGCCTCCGGACGTAATTCCGCTTCAACATCCACTTCGCCAACTGTTTCAAAGTAACGTTCGAGTTCTTTATAGATTTGTATCAGCTTTGACTTTTCACGCTTGCGTGCGGTGACCTCCTCGCTGCGGAAATGCTGCAAATCGCTAAGCAAACGTTTCATCTCGATGAGTGTGGGCGGAAAAGACCGCTCCTGCAGATAGGCGGTCTTTTCACGACACCAATAGATGAATTGTTGTGCCAAATCGCGATATTCATGTACGCGACGTTGTGACTCCATGTCGAAGAGTGGATGTATGGAGGGCGGTTCGGGAAATACATCGTACAGTGAGGAAATATAGGTAATAAGGGACTTCTCATCCGGTTCGTTGGTATCGACATCTATAAGTTTAAGAGAAATTTGTTAATAAATTATTGAAAGATATAAAGTGGGCAAGTTGTTGAGATTTACCTTCCGGATCCAATAGACGCGTAACACCATATTCTTTCTCCACAACGTGGAATGCATTCTCCAGACGCTCACGCGGCCGATCGTTCCTTGCCTTTCGCCAGTCAAGCAAGTCAGGTCGGTTACGATGCACAAGCGCCGAAAAGGCGAGACCATCACGCCATGATGATGTAAAATCATTAACGCGTACTCCCGGATACCGAGCAGTGGAGCGACGAGCCCAGCGCAAGAGTGCCTCTCGTGCGGATACGTTGTCCTCCTTGCCAACAACAATATCGGAGATCTGAAATTGTACAAATAAGAAATAATGATGATAAAATTTATGTGTGCAACATTGTTAAAATTTCAAATTATATAAAACTTTAAGTCAGCCGGCGTGGTGCAGAGAGTGTTAAATGTTTGTAACGTTTTTTTTTTTTTTTATATATAACTTCAAATTTGCAAATAACGCAAATTCATTTGTTTGCGTATTCTCAAGACTTTCATTTTTAGCTAAATGCCCGCAGCTGATATATCAAAGCACCCATATAAAAATATCCCAACCAAACAATAGCACATTGATCACTGTCACTCTTATGACTTCGCAGCGCTTTAATTAGCGACACCTTTGCTTTGTGTCGCTTCACTGTACACCGCACTCCACTCCATTACCTTGGTGCGCTTCGTCGTACTCGACGACTCGATGGCAGGCAGTGCTGCTCTATACTCCACAGTGTTGCGGAGCATCTTTGCCGGCGGCAACAAATCTTCAGCCGGTTGCTGATTCTCCTCGGCGCGACTCAACGTTGTCACTTTGCGCACAATGTGCGTCGTTATGCGTCGATGTCCGTTTGGTGCACGTTGCGATGTTTTGGTGCTCTCCAAACTGGAACCGAGCACTTCCGTTGAAATACGTTTATTACGCGTTACTTGCTGATAGGACGACGATGATGAATGCAAGTCGTGTCCTCCGGTAGCAGGTACCAGCGCACGAGATAGACTACTATCGCGACGTCCATTGCTGACACCGTGTGTGCCTTCCTTAAAGGTCACCGTACGTTCATAATTACTACGTTCATGCGGCACTAGTTGCGGTGTTCCAATGCCAGGATAATCCGTAATCACCGCTTCGATAGTTTTCTCATGTTTCATTTCATGACGATAGCGTATATTGCTGTCGTCTAAATTCGTAGTAATTGCAGGACCACGCACAAGTTCAACTGGTCCTCTGACGATGCCGCCGCCGTTGGCACGTACAAGTTGCTGTGTGCGTTTTAATGTCGACGAGGACGCCGACGTGGAGGAGTGCATTATGGTGTTTTTTAGTGGGTCGTTTTTGTTCGTTGTGTGTTTTTGTTGTTGTTCTAGCTAATTAGCATCTAACTAACGTCGTCGTCGTTGTCCAACTCGATTTGCATAGAATTTTAGGCACAGCACAGAACGGTTAAGTTAACCGTTTTGTCGTTGGTTTTGTTAGAACCTATTCCGCCTAATCGCGATTTACGTATGCCACTCACGCAACGTTTTGTTTGCTTTACATTGACTGACGTTGTGGTCGTTGCGCGTTTCACGCGTTTTCGTTCGTTACGTGTTTTAGCTTTTATTGTACTATTTCTATTTTTTTTTTATGCACGTTTCGTTTTCAATTCGTTTCGCTGTTTGCGCTCTGCTTTAAATTTAATTGCGTTTCTTGTAAGTTTTATTTGAAATTATTTCAATTTGTTTTTTTATTTCTTCTTGGATTTGACTTTCGAATTAATGGTGCTACAACAATTTCACGCGTACAAGGTTTGATGTGAGAGTTTCGTAATTTTTAAAACAGTTCAAATCGATTGTAAATAGTTTCATTTGCACTTAACAAAAGGTTTTTACATGTATAGAAGTTGCGTTTCGCTCAACTACTTTTTTCAATAGCTTCAAGATTCAGGAGAGTTTAAAAAAAGAAGTTCTATACGTCTTAATTAACACTGTCTCGATTTGCATAGCATTTTATCATAAACAAATAGTGTATCGTAAAATACTGTTATGAAAATTGTAGCACTAGTTAGTTGTATATAGTTAGTTTGAACTTAGCTAACGAACGAATTTTGTTTTTCCAAATTAGGCCAACACCGAGCTCTGTGGTAGTTTTTTTTTTAATTTGAAACATTTAAAGTTGTCCTTGTATAACAATACCAACAAAAAAAAAAACAAAAAAAAATCTATCTACAAATTCGGGTTTGGCCATCTATCTAGCAATGAACTGCCGGTTGGCATGTATGTATGCCGGATGTTTATAACTTGAAAATTGAAAATAAAATTTTGTTCAGCGGGGTGTTCCGCTAGCCGGCCGTTCCCTTGCTTCTCAAATACCTTTTCTCTTTTAAGCTACTGCGCCCATGCTCGCTGCCCTCAACACCAACATCTACTGCTGCTTTGCTTCTGCTATGGTTCGTGTATGAATTTGCAAAAAATAATAGAAAAAAAAAAAACTAAAGCAGTACGCGAATTATTTATGCATAATTATTTGTATTTTTTTTTCGCTGCTTGTAATTAAAGTTCATGTACAACGTTGCCGCCGTCATGATCACAATACAACAACAATAATACAAGCATAGCGGCAACTGTTTAATGAATACCTCTTGAGCGCTTGATTCATGACTTGATTGTTCATTTTTGCCGGTAGTTATTGTAGAACACGCAAAGTTATGTTTTACGACTACTACTACATAGAAATATGTTATTGGAATTAAGCCATGTTGAAAATTACTTCTTGATGGATGAGGGAATGTTTTGGCAATGAAACATACTAAACATTTTTCTATTGTAAATTGAATACAGTTGAAAGGGAATTCCCAATTTCTCTCTATTACAAATGTTTATAATCGTTTTGTAGAAACTTGGAACCGTTTGTTTTTTTTTTTTCTTTTTTAGTGCATTTCACATAAAATATTGTATGTATCTCAAGTGTTTTTAAAAACAAAGTGTTTAATCTTTTGTTTATAGCAATATAAAAGGCCGTTCGACGTCATTGACACTTGAAGTTGAGGTGCTTTGTATGCATTTATAGCACAGATTAGGTAAAAAATTGCGCTTGTTTATATACAGATAATAATTGTAACAAAATACAAGTTTAGTCACAGTCATTTCATAAACGGTGTATGAAGAATAAATAAGAGATGCTTAATATGCAAGTTGGGTGGCTCTTTCTAATATAGACTCCGTGATAGTTTGGCAAAAATGCATTTAAAATGATAAACGAGACACAACTGAAGAGTAAGTAAGAATCGAAATGCTTTTGCGCTGTTTGTTTTGCAGGCATGGCTAAATACACTCGACTTTTGTGACTGTTTAAGAATATAAGTATGTACGTACAAACTCAATATGTATACTCTGAGTGAAGGAAATAATTTCAAAGATTTATAGTAATGGTTTTTTTGACTAGTTAAGCACTACTTTCGAACTATACTGTCAAAAAATGTTCTAGGCTTTAAGTTTTTAGACAAAACTTGGTAAGAAGTGTTCAAATGCAAACGAAATGCTTGCTCACAGATCAAGTTACAATGAGCACAAATGAGAGTAAACGAGTGATATGCCTCTTGTCCTCTTTTCTTATTCCAAAAATATCTACGTATAATTTGATGGTTTTTGCTCTAGCATGTATGAATGACGCAGTTGCACATGCATGTATATACATACAAATGTATAGAGTCAAAGAAAATATTTTGTCCTCTATTCTGTCAACAAAAAGGTACAAAAACTGATTATTTGCTTGTAGAGTGCAAATGGAACCGTACCTAAAGTATCAAAGAGACAGACGAGACAAGCAATATTGAATAGTAAGTGATCGAAAGTGTGCTGTGCATGTTTTGCTCATTTGCCTTATCTTTTCATACGTTTTCGTCGTTTCTTGTATCGAATCAAGTTGAACACAAATTACAATTTGTTTGAAATGGTTTATTTTTTCGTTCAAGAATCAAACAATGATTTGAACCATTTGCCAAACGAGTGCGTTTGCGCAATGATCAAATTTCATATACTTGTTTCACTTAATTATCAAAAAGATTTGTTTTCTTTGCACACATTAACTTGATTTTTTTAATTTTTTTTTTTTTTTGTTAATACACACTCTCACATCAAAATAGCACACAATCTCTTTAACAAAGAAACATTAGTTATATGTGTATTATTCGTTATAATTACTATGAAGTGTTAGCGAGCACGTCACGCAAACAACTGTCAAGTGTGTGTCACAAAATCAGCGTAGTTGCACAAAAAATTACACGATACCAAAAACGTATTTGTATAATAGATATATTATTATATTTGATTTAAGTAATTTCAGCATTTTAATGTCACTCATTTGTATAGAAGTTTGCGCGCGCATTGCCAAAAACATCGCCCACGCCGTCAGAGCAAACAGAACGCCTGCACAAGCGAGATACAAGATGCTTAGAATTTAACTACGTAAAAGTTGTGCATATTTGAGTTAGTCGTATAAAATATTCAAAATATTAAAATTTCAACAACCATTTTATAGCTTCATTTGTATGTGTAAGTGTGTGTTGGCTATATTTCATGAACAACTGGTGTCTTGGTGATCTTGGCATAGACTGCGCAGGCGTATGCAACCAGAGGCGTTAATGATGGTTTTAGCAGTTGATTTTGGCAGCTACTGTGTGGCTTTGTTTTTTGAATTTTTAAGGAGGTTTTGTAAATATATATTGATAACTTGAAAGCAGATGTACTGATTTGTTTCTTTATACAATATTTTAGCAGTCTATTTTGGCTATGTATTTCATTCGCTTTAATTAAGCTTATTGGAACAGCTGTCGAGATACAAAGTGTGGGCAGTTTGTTTAAATACTGCGCTGATTGCTTTCAATGCTATATTGCTTGAATGTTTGATAATATTTAAATTTTATGCATATTTCTACCATAAGTTCATTTTCAGTACAATGCATACAAAGCTTAATTAAAGAAATTGCAAAATAAAAAACCTTTTAATTTATTACTTTCAATAATTGTGAGGTTTCTATTGACTAGCATAGACAGTGTCTATAAATATTGTCAAGTTATTTATTTATTAGAAGAAAAAAAAAAATTAAGCAGCCAAAGTGCACACAGAAAAAAAAACGTAGCGCATAAATTAATACAAAAAAATAAATATCTATTTAAAACTGACATTATGCCAAGCTTTTAGTAAATTTTATTAATACTTAAAAGCAAAATATTTTCAACAAATTCCCCATTTTTTTGCACAAATAAATTATTTTGCCTACAAGTTTTATTTTTGGTTTAACAAAAAGAAGTTGCTCAACTGTAACGCAATGTATCTGTTGAATGCAGTAAACTACTATAAAAAAACAAAGCGTCAAAAAACTAAAACTAAAAAAAAAATACCATATGGCCATAATTTGTGTCGTATTGCCTTTGAAACAACCCACTCAGAATATTATACAAACGCACAAATGTAATGTAATACGACACACAGACAGTATGTGTTACATTTGTGTATCTATGTAGCTACGTGCTTGTATGCACTTATATAGTTGTGTATTTGTTGCAATTTCCAACGTCATTAACGTCATCATTAAGCTAGCAGCAGCAAATACATTCTACATACGCCTCAGCAACCAGTATGCCTAACTTTATCTAGATAACATTCATTCAATCTTCTGCTTTTAATAAGCCTTTGCTCTCTCATATATATGTACTTGTACAATATTTAATAATAAAAAGGCAGTAAAAATTGCAACAAAATTTATTTCATTTGCAAGATTGAAATCAATTGAAACGCAACATTGAAATTGCGGCATTTGCAAGTAATTGAATTGATTGCCTTAATAAAATACAAAAAAGTAAATAATTTGAAATTCTCTGTGTATCTGATGTTTTTATGCAGTTTAGAATATGCTACAAAAGAGTAGTGTAGTAAAAAAAATGTACTTCCATTCATTGGACGTAAAGTTATAATTCTTGGTTTGTTATAATACACGAATGGATGTTTCCGGATACGTTGTTATAAATACATGCATGCTCCTTTTGTGTACTGATCAGTAACTGTAGCGTATTTTGAAATAGTTGTTTCTAATGCTTTTTAAGTCTGGAATAGAGTGTTGCTATCATTGAATACATATTTATATTACAAAAATTTATAAATTAATGCAAAATTTCTCAGTGACCATACTAGTATCTCATTTTATTGAGTACATGTGTTGCAGTAAACTGTTTTAGAGTATGTCTCGTAAAATCGTACAAAATTATAATGCATAAAAGTAAACATCGTAGACCTCATAAAGTATCGTTCACAAAAAGCATTATTTTTGAATCATTTTTTTGGATATCCAGCTATAGCCTGTTATCTAGACATATTTTTAATGCAAATATATAGAGTTTCCATTTAGACACTCCTTGTCCCATACAAGCTAGAGCCCTACACAAATGCATTTGAAATGACAAATGAGACACTCATTAACTTATCAGCACAGCCAAATTTAAATATTAGCTTGAACATAATGAACAAAACAACAAAATTCCGAATGATTGCTCAGATCGAAATTTAGATGCCTACCAATGAGACTATATAAAGTTTTTAGACGAATAAACGTATAAGATATTAGAGCATAGTGGAATAACAATGTTAAGTTCAAAACTTTACGTTGGTCGGCTGCCAATTTTTGAATGTAAACATTGAGCACGTGAAAGCACGAGTAAGAGAGAGCGACACATTGCAGGCGCTTTTTTTTCTCTATTCTTCACAGCAACGAGAACTACTCCAGTCTACTATGTGCGAAGCAAAACTCTACACGCCAGCTCCAGATTTGAAAATGATCACCTACTGAAATGACACTTCTTCGCCTCTAATCTTTTTAACCAAATCTTGAACCAAGGAGTTCAATATTGAACATCTGGTAGAAGTGTTATTCCAACCGTAAAGTATTCTAAAAATCTTTAAAGTTACCAACGACCTTCTCCAAACTAACCGATAACACGTCGTCAAGAAGATAAGAACTACGAACATTAGTGACAGTTCTTAATGAGAGGCATACCAATCATGCACTAAGGCTTCCGACCTGAACTTGATTGGTGTAGGGAGTCAGATAGGACGTCCGAGCTTAAGATGGCAAGATCAGGTCTGTGATGACATGAAGAAACTTCAGATTGCCAGCGACTGGCGTCGACGCGCATTGAACTACACCTAATGGTGCACCTAAGTAACAAAGTATCAATCGTGCCACGTCGATAAAAACTGTCCTTACTGTGGATAAGGGCCGCACGTCATCAGCTTTTGAAGTCTTAGCCAACTCGACTGTCCCACGCCGCTCTTCATGTTGTGAATCAGTTGTAAAGGGAGCACTATTTAGATATTTATTTATCAATGGAAATTTGATATAATGTATTTTTAGGCTTTTAGTTAAGCAAAGCTACACCGAAATCGTCGAACTTTGGAGCTTAAATTCCAAGTCGATGGTAAAAACGCTATCACCACATCAGTGAGTGAACTATGCGGGGCTACTCGAAGAATTAAAACGATGGTGAACCACAAACGATTCCTGCATTTCAACGGAACATTACATTGGTTATTCGAGCCAGGTCGTAATTCTTCAAAATGTCATTATAAGTATGATCAAAAGAGAACAGATCTTATGAAATAGGCGGGGTGAATATACACACGATATAATTTTTCATAAAAATATAAGCCTATTGGAAATAGGATTAACTCGTATCTGTTTCTGTGTTTTATTTAAAAACAAATTGCCAAATATCTAGATGTAACACCCTGTACAAAGCCAATATACGAATACCACCGAATTTAATGTATTCTCTGTTTGTGTTCTTGTATCATCCGTTCTTTAATTTATCATTGTTCCAATTTCTGTACTTATTTTTTTAATTGCACGTGACATCATCTTTCGAAGTTTTATTATAATTGAAGTTTTTCGAAATTCGCACAAGAATAAGGCAAAAGCAGTAAACAGTAGCAACCAATTTGCCAATTTCCAATTGGCGTTACAGTCGCTGCGTGTCAAACATGAACAACAATAGCGTCGAAAATATTACGCATTGTTCATAAATTTACTACGAGCCTTAATATAAAGCGTTAATTGTGCGTGTAATGGCGTTTACAAAGAGTATCTGTAGCTGTTTTTAAATGCAGATACCTTTTTTGTTTTTTTTTTTTTGTAGATATTTTTCTATGATTAATGCTTGAGCAATTTATATTTGAATATTTCTATTAAAAACAGCTTTTCTACAGATTTTTCATGCGAATTCTTTTTGCAATTATTTATTTTTGTTGTTGTAAATGTTGTATCTTTTTATGTGTTTAGTTATTTTTATGTCATTATCTTTTCTTTTCAATTGTTGTAGCACACTTCATTAGCCAAATACAAAAATGGCAAACAATACAGATTTAATTTTTTTTTTAAATTTTTTTTTATTTATACTTTATTTTGTGCTTATTATTATTATTACAATAACAAAAAAAGAGAACGTTTCTTTTATTAATTCGCGTGTGTGCGCTTTCAACACAATTTCACCGATTCTAGCAACAAATTCGTACGGCGTCTCGACAACGACTAAAAGCATTTAAGCCAAATAGAAATGCTTAAAGCGGCGCGGTTGCGACGGCCAGGTGTAGCGGTAGCGTTGACAGAGGCGGCAACGGCGACGGCAACTGCGCAGCGACAGCGTTTTTTATTTATTTATTTATTTATTTTTTTTTGCTATTTTACAACAACGACGGCTTCTAAAGCAATTTTTTTAGTTTATTTTTTAGCAAATGTTTAGCGAAACGAAATGAGAAATGAAACAAAAGAGTTGTACGACAACGAACGCAACAGTGACGGCAAAGACAACCGGCGTTGGCGGTACGCCGTCATTTCAGCAGCAGCGGCAGCGGCAGTGAATGTATCTACATGTATACATATGTACGTAGCTGTGTATCTCTTCTGCGGCCATCCCCGTTATGGCTAGTTGATTTCCACAGTTCCACCTGATTCAGGTGGTGTAATGTTTGTTGCTGTTGTTGTTGCAAGTTGTGGTCGTGGCTTTTTTGACGTTTAGCCGCTACCACTGCCACTGTTGCTTATAGCTGTTGATGACGTCGTCATGGCAACGCCAACGCAATAATAACAAAAGATAATAAGAACTTACAGCAGGGCTGCCAACGCGCGCGAAAAAAGTAACATGCAGTTGCCAGCATCAAAAATGTTGCCAGTAGGCAGCATAAGTGTAAAAACAAATTTATATTCAAAATTTAATTAAAATGATGTGTTTTTGTTGAAGGTTGCCACACATAGTATTCATTTATTTATTCTTGCTAACCCAACAATAATTTTTGCCTTTATTGCCACTTCTGTTGCTCTGCTTAATTTTGTAGTTGTTGTGTTAGTTAATGGTATTTCTTGTTGTTGCTGTTGTTATTGTTATTCTACGGTTCTTCTAACACTTCTTAACTAAAAACCAAACTAAGCCTAAAAGCAGCAGGCAAAGAAATACATTGCTGACAACGTCATCGACCATTATTCGTGCGAAACTTGCTGTTTAACTTTTTTTTATTTTGGGCTTTTTTTTTGTTTTGTTTTGAACATCTGCTAATTCATTCTTTCGCTGCCTCTCTCTCTCTCTCTCTCTCTACATTTATTTGCGGTTTAGGGTCAAACTATTTAATAGCATTGTTAAGAACGTAAAAGAATAACAACAAGTAGAATATATTTGACTTGGTTAAAATAATATTTCGGCACAGTGTGCTGTGTGCTTTGAAAATTGTGGCAAATATAAAATACATAGTATTGTAGATATCAATAATAAAATCGTACTGGTGTTTTTGTGAAAAGTATGGAAAATATGTTCCACAATTTCTAACTTAAGTGCATTAGTGAACTTCGATCTGACCATTTATCACTTCTTTAGGAATGTTTTGATTAGTGATCATGATATTTAACTGATCATGATCACTTACATATACAATATATACATATGAATATTGTATGTTCGTTCGCTATAGATACTCAAAAGCGCTTTTAAACATTGCGCTCAAAATTTCTGGCAAACTTAAGTTAGGTTAGGAAAGAAATCCTGTAAAGTTAAGTAGTAAACCAAAAAAACATCTTTGGTCATTCGTTTGGTACATTGGCGAATTTACTTAGGGGGGAGGGGGTGGTGAGAGAGAACTGGGGAATGTACAGCCTACCACAAATACATCGTGCATCGTATCTAGGGTGGGTCCATTGATTTCAGGGAAAAAGAAACGCCGAATGTTCAAACATTTTTCCAACGTCCTGGTTGAAATTTTTTCAAGTTATGAAATTGAGAAATTTAGTCTCAAATATCAAGAAGATACACATATACCAGTACTCAAATGGCTAGTTTTAATAAATAAACTGCATAATTTGAATTCGTGAAAATTGATGAGTCAAAGAAGTTTTAGGTGACGGAGCTGAATGACTGTAGCATTTTAATACCAGGCTGCTAGACTGGTAAGACTGACAAAGAAGTAATATCTTCATGAGCCGACTGTTACAAGGACTGTTTCACCAATGCGTTATTGTGTGTACTTCGAATGATGCATTACGAGTATTTAAGAAACATAATTGAAATATACAGAAATTAGTAACGCAAGTTTGTATAAATTATTCTTAAATTTGACATTAAATGCATAGACAACACTAGAGAAGCCAGTTTACTAAATTTCAACACAAATTCAATTGTTTCAATTATTGAAAAATTATGAGTTTGAAATGTAATTTGTACAATTAACATACGAGTGCTGCTATTTATATTTCGGGAACTGGCAACACTAATGTCAAAATCTAAAATCATAATAAAGTTTGACATTTTTTGGCATAAACGTACTCACAAAGTTTTGATGTACAATTGCTATCTGTTTTGTTTACAGTGAGTTAAGAAAAGCAATTTGGCCAAAAAATGGAAATTTCAAGAGAAGTTTTTTGTTGGATTATTTTTCACAACTTTCGACGTGGATTATCTCAACAAGAATGTGTCAATGAAGTCAGTTCTTTGTATGGCGATAAAGCACCATCAAAAACCACAGTAAATCACTGGTATAGTGAATTCAATCGTGGTCGTAGTTCGGTCGCCGACGAATTCCGTGAGTGGTCGTCCAAATCGGTCCAAAAACATCGATGCAGTGCGTGAACTGATAAAGCAGGATCGTCATATGACATATCGTGATACATCGTACTAAAATTTTTTAACTCTAAGTCCACTGTTTTAAGATATGTCTCCAACAAAACCGTTCTAAAGCAAGTATACAAAGCGGTTGAACTTCAACCTCAATTTTTCAAGCGTATATTCTAAGCTGTTCCCTTTGCTGTTCATTACACATTCAAACACCACACACTGCAACACACTGTTGTACTGCTCAGGAAAAACTCACAACAAAACTTCAAACCAAAAAGCCAACCATACCTAACAAATTCCGACTCATAACATATCACGACAAAGCCATTAAACGAGAAAAAAATTGAAATTAAATTACTCTACAAAGAAACAAAAAGTGAAGACGAGTAAGTAGAATTACGTAAGCTCAATGAAAAGTACCAGCAGTAGAAAAAGAAGCACAAAAGATGACCGGTCGAATGGCTGGGAAAAAATTATTAACCTAGAAAAAAATAAAACAATTTCATTTTACGTGAAAGATACATATTTAAATAGTATTAGCTGCCTTTCATTAGACAATTTAATTAGTTTAATTTGCGCAGAAATTCCGCTTTATATGGTGCCCTATTAGGGCAGCAAGTGAAAGAAAGGCGCTTAAGTTTTGTGTAGGATGTAAAATAATTCATACATAAAGTATGTATTTAAAAATGCGATTATTTTAGCTATTTAACGTTGTACACTGCCTACAAATAAGTAAGCCACCACAAGGCAGGAAACATTGACCAGTCAGTCTGACAGTCACTCATTCATGATGTTGTTGGCTAATAAAAACTACAAAAAAAAATTAATTACATTGGCTAATTAGCATGTTACATGCGCCCTATATATGGCTATAGAAGGTATACATATGTCTGAGTACAAGTCTGAATTAGTGAGTGAGCGAGCGAGTGAGTGACTGACTTGACTCGTCGGCGAACCAGTAATGAAGAATTTTAAGTGTAGTTGTAATAAATACTTAATTCACAGACGTGCGCAAATCTTTAGAGTCAACAACTACAACAACTACAACAACAACAAGCCACAATGGTCAATGTAAACTGTGTTTACTGTCAGATACATGGCGAATAATGGGACACAATAATAATAAGCTAAGAGATACACAGCTGTCAATGTGTGTGAGCGAGCAAAACAAAAAGGTTGAAGCGAGTTGGAAATAGTATTGCAAATCTAATTAGTTACTGACTGGCATGAAATGCATTCACAGTAACAATAGCAAGTAACACACTTAGACCTACAATAACAACTACAACAATAAAAACAATTTAGAATTATTAGCTTTAATATGATGCAACCCAGTGAACATATTATTGGTAACTGAAAGGGAACTGTGATAAGATTTAATTTATTGTACAGCTCTCTGTATATAAAAAAAAAGTTATTGTAAGTTGAAACATAAGTCTTAAAAATATTCTAAGTAGCATTAAAAGACAAAGCGTTGCGATAAAAGCCTTATGGATTGTTGGTGTACAATTTTGATTAGAACGTCTCACTGGTTTCCTTGTTGGTTGTGATTATTTTCATTGCCTTTTCGTTCTCCCCAGCTGTTTTTTTCTTATCCTCTAACTGTTTTTTCTTTCTCTCAAAGCAGAAAAAGTGTAAGAGTGCAAGTGTACATTCTGTAAGTGAGCATGTTCGTGGTTTTTTTTTTTTTAACATTGTGTTTTAAATTGCTTTTTAGGCGTTCTATGTAAGTAATGGAATTTTCATTGATTCTCGCTCGGTGAAGTAAATGCCCGGCTCGCGAGGTATTGCAACAATTTATCTCTTTTCAGAATTTTACGAACAGATTATTCCTTCTGGAAACTTCTCGCTCAATGAAGCCAAAATCGGTCGCATTAATTCATTAATTCTTAGAAAATATTATTCTGCACACTCCTGCATCAATTCTATACTAATTTTATATACATTATTTTATTTATTTCTCACAGCTATACAGCTAAATAAAATTGAAGTGTCTGTTTCTAATATTAAAATAACCGCTTTTTACTAAATGCATATGGATGTATACACGGTACATATACCAAAATACATTTTTTTACAATTTTTGGCGGTTTGTCTGTTTGTTCCGGCTAATCTCTGAAACGGCTGGACCGATTTGGACGGGACTTTCACTAGCAGATAGCTGATATAATAAGCAAGTATGTGTGTATGTATGTTCCCTATAAACTCTGAAACCGCTCAACCGATTTTGACAGCATTTTGTGTCAATATTCAAAATAGTACCGTGGGTGATCCTGTCGTGGCGATTGGATAAACAGAAAGTAATTTTTCTAATTTTAATAGAATTGCTGGTAGTGTAATGGAGCATGTGGACGGTGTGGAGGACCACACAATTTCACATAAGCGCTAGCAAACGAATTAGTTATTTTTCTACTCAACGCTAGATGTCGCACCAGCTGGTCATCATGAGCTAAAGCAGTCAATGATCATGAGTTGGTATTTTTTAAAATTTATTACTAGTACTTTATTACTTATACCACTTACATTTCAATAACTTCACAAATTTCAGTGCACCGAAAGTCTTCCAAAAATTATTTAATACAATAGCTTTCAATTGCATAGAAAAGCCAATCATGAATAATCTGTATCAATCCTACAGACATTAACTCGCAATAGTTCTTCTGTATTTTTAGTTCGAAAATAATTATCGAAAAATTTTTGTACACAATTTCTTACAATTAGTTGAAAAACTGCATGCGCTGCATTAATTCTACGCAAATTTCATTTCTATAGAACCTCGCATTACTTAGTTCCAATAATCCTCGAAAAATGTCATTCATACACTCTCCTTAGAATGCAAAGAAAACATAATTCTGAGCATTATGCAACAATCCTACATAAATTAAATTTTAATAACTTTATACAAACTTTAGTTCAAATAGAACTCTGAAAATAATTTTCATACAAAAATAAATTGCCTAGAAAACAGCATCCTGAGCACTCTGCATCAACCCTACATAAATCACATTTCCATAATTGCTCCCACTTATTAGTTTCAATAGTCTTCTAAAAATTATTATATACAATTTCTTTCAATTAGGCAGAAAACAGCATCCTGAGTATTGTTCTTTTTTACTACACAGACTTTTTTGTAATAACTGCTCTTACTGCTGAGTTCCATTAGACCTCTAAATGCTTTTTTTTACAGTAATTTCATTTCAATTTCTAGAAAACAGCATTCTATGTAATACATACTACATTTCAACACCAATTTTAACTAAATAATACTATACATTTCCGAGTTCTAATAGATTGTTTGCTATTTTATGATCGCGCGGCTCAGCTGTCATTCAGTCAACGTCATTTGTGCGATTTGTGCGATTTGTGCACTTCAGACAGCATTTGTATATATGTAGCTATGTACAACCAAATATGTACTTGCTGTACTTTGTACGCATTAAACGCGTTAGATTGATTACATGTGGGTTGAAAATAATATTGATTTAAGCTATTACAACGGGAACAGGAACCCTTCAACACTTAGCATTAAAAACGAGCGGCTGAACGACCACTTGAATGTGATATTTAAACGATTTTCGCATTAATTATATGGCATTTAGAACAAGTTTAGTTAGTTATATTGCTATACTATGTGAATAGATTCAAGTGCAGTAATTGAGCTATACAGTTTATATACTCGTACAATAAGAATATGTATTGTACTCGTATACATATAGCAGAGTCTAGAGTCAAGCAGTCTCGATTTGCATATGTGCTGACGATTGGAATTTTTGCGTGGATGCTGTCAGCAACCCCCAACTTAACAGACGGACAACTTGTTTTAGACATTTGTGGTATTGTTTGTTCGTTTGAGATTTATTGTGATCTAACAATAAATGTTGTATAAAAACTGATTTGAAAATGTTACGACTTTTGTTCTTATTGATTTTTTATTTTTCTACTCGAGATCTCGTATAATGCAACCCACACAAGAGATCGTGTTGGAAAAAAATAAGCAACAATGTCATAAATAAGACGAATAAGTGCATTTTTTTTTTGTGATTATTTAAATATTAATTTTATATATAATAAAAATAGCTTAGAGAGTCAATGAGTTCGTTGCTTAATTTTGTAACATTGAAGTCTTTCGTTTTGCGACGTGCTCGCTTGGCTTATTTTGAATTTTTATTTGGTTTTTTTTTTTTTTTTTTGGTCTTGACTTTTGACAGCTGTTGAGAAAAGAAGGCTTAAATTGAGACAGTATAAATATAACTACGCAGAGTCAGTGATGTCATTTCGATTTGTGGAAGCAATGAGTTAATGTTTTTTGTTCATATTGAAATGTTTTTGTTTTATAATTTGTAGGAAACCACCACCTGTTTCAATTTGAAGGCCAGCCAAAGCTATTATTATTATATTTCGTTGATTTTATTGTAACAAATACCACGACACAGATTAAAGCCATAACTAATAAATACAAAACTTTTTATAATGTGAGAACTATTTGTGAAAAGAGCTTCTTAAAATTATTATTATTAAACACTTTTTTTTTTTGGGTTGGTATTTTTATTTTTGGTAAATTAAATATTGAAATTGTATACTCTTCAAGCTCTTCAGCAGCTTATTTTCTTTGTGAGCCTTATGTGTCAGAAGGAATTTTAACGCTTGAAGGCAAAAGTTAAATATACCTTTTTGATTGTGGTTTTGTCTGTGTTTGTTTTTTTCTTTTCATATTTTTTTTTTCTACTACGCTTCGAATATTTTTAACAAGTAAATTGCTTGGAAAATTTGCTTCACAATGAAGTTGATTGTTGTTGTTTGAATGAGCCAAAGAATTCGTTATAAATTTCACACTTTCAAGCTGTGCATAAATTTATTTGTAAAAATTCGCATGAAATCAGAGTTAAAGTATGGCGAATTCTTTGGGACACACGAAAATATGTCGAAATTAATTACTCATCAACAGAAAATTAACATGCTAAAGGGTACTCACGATGTATAAGAGATTGGACAAAACTAATTTTTAATCAATTGCAATTTCAAGCTAAAACATAAATAGCTTTCCACATTACATTTGCGTTAACATGTGAGTGGCAAAATGATGTTGGCTTTATTTAAATATTAGCTGTTTGTAGTTACGATTACAAATATGATTTGCTATCGTTAACAAATAGATAATTTAATCGAAAAACACGCAATTCGTTTGGAGTGAATGGCAACATTTTTCAAGAATACTAAAAATGTTCACGGAGAATATAATGAATGTTGGCCGGTGGAAAGCCTTATTCACGTCGCTAGCTTAAACGACATTTTTGCAGGCTTTACTGCACCATAAATCAAGTATAATTAAAGCATTTAATGAATCTATAGCAAAGGCGTATCTGTACATACTATATAATATAAATGAATTAGTCTCAACTTGCATTCTAATAAATAAGCTGCACATGCTACAGCTTAAACGCCTACACAATTTTCGTAATTATTTTAATTATTTGGCAGCTAACTTTTCAATTAAAGCACTTAAAAATAATAATTCTATAAAATTACGAACGTTATTGAGTTAGTGATGTGCAAGGCACAATAAATTGCTAATAATTTGGTAAAGATTGGAAGTCTATATTAGCCGTTTATAATTACAAATAGTATTCAATCTTAAAGTTATCATTTAAAAGTCAAAAAAGAGCTCGTTTGTTTGGTGTTGATTGGTTGATCGATAATGCTTTTTAAAAGCTTTGAGCATAGACCAATCAAAGTGATATCGGTCTGAAATGTTCTACTTAATTGATTTTTCGTTTGAATGTTGTTCTTTTCAACTTTTTCAGCGTTTCGTCAGTATTCTCATTCAAGTAATTCTTATGAACATTCTCAATTTCCTTTGTCGTCTCGTTTGTTTTTAGCAAGTGTTACTCAACTTTCTAAAAAATGCTTTCGTCTGTTCGGATTATCGTTTTTAACACCAATAATCACTGCATCGTTACCGGTCTTTAGTGTATTTTTTTATACCCTGCTGTGGAGTCAAGGGTATACTAAGTTTTTGTACAGACAGAGGTGTGGTAGACACCATAAAAAATAAATATATTCTTGATCAGCATCAAAAGTCGAGTCAATATAGCTATGTTTGACCATACATCCATCGTAAGTATGTATGATCACCAAGTGCTCGGAGACTATAAAAGATAAAGCCACCAAATTTGTATCGCATGTGCAGACTTGCCAATAGATGGCGCTGTATAGTGACATAAGACAGCGCCATCTATTGTTATACTACAGTTTGTTATACAATTTCAGAGAATATGGTATGCAGAGAAAGTTAAATCAATGCATAAAAAAATGTACAGATTCTCAATGAGTTTATTTGTTCTGTTTACTAATCAATACATTATCTTTATAATCTTTTCAATTATCTATCGAACTAATGCCACCTCTAAACACAAAACAAGTTACAACGGAAATAACAATCTAGCAAGCGTGTTAAGAAAAATGTATCTCATAATCCAACGTGGGTGGGTCAATGCGATCAAATCGATTATGACGCGATAGATCAAACAATCGCTTGTTCAATCAAATGAACGCAATTTATTTATAACTTAATTGTATTGTGCTGTACGAGTTAACTCGCTGAAACAAAGGCGTAAATCGCGTTTAAGAATGTGCTAATTCACAATGCTGCCGCAAGTGAAATATGTACGAGTAAACCTAGTATGTATATAATAAATAAATATATCAATTATGAAAGTCAAGTTGACCTACAAACATCAAAATGCTGCTAAATGTTTGCGTAAATGCGCGTGAGTGATTAAGATACAGTCAGTCAGACAGACAGACGGACGGACACACCTAAGCTGCAGTTAAAATTAACTACTGCCTGTCTGTGCTAAATAAATAAAATTATGTCATACAATACAGTGAATGCATTATTTTATAAAGAAAAAACGGCATATAATTCATTATTTTGTACAACAAAAAAAATTTAATTTATGCATTGCGTCTGAGAATGTCCTTTTATGCGAAATTATTCAAAAGATACAAATGAATCTAAATTTGCATTTAGTTAAATTGAAAACGACAGATGGTCAGACGACAACGATGAAATCATCAACGCCGCCCGCAATCTTCAGCACAATACAATACAATACAATAAATCCTTGATCACTCTAGACAATATATTCGAAGAGGCATAAAATCAAGCACAATTTAAGTAAAATGATACAATAAATAACAACAATTTCAGTTGCACATTGTCAAGTGATTTAAAAAAATTAAATTTCAGTGAGGGGACGCATCCAGTCGATTCAGTCAGTCAGTCAGTCGATTCAACCACTCCAGTCAACTCAATTGATCGAATGAACGCCCGCTCGATTTAATATTATTTTTTTGCTTGCTTGCTTGCAATTCGGCTCGCCTCGTTGGCTGCTTTGCTTGTCCGTCCGTCTGTCTGTCTGTCTGTCTGTCTCTCTGATTGTCTCATGGTCTTGATTGAGAATTATGTGCGACAACAATTGGCAGAGTCATTGAGCAATCGAAATGTACAATCGATCAAGTGATCTTTAAGCTGTTTGATGACGAAGCTGCCGCCATAGTCGTCACCGTCGCCATCGCCATCGACATCACCATCGATGTTGTCGTTGTCAATGTTGCCTCTGTTAAAAGTGCAGCTTGGCATGCGCAAACGTTACAACATAAGATTTGTTGCATGCTTTTGTATAGTTAACAGCTTTGACACAGTGGACACTAAGCCAGCCAGGCAGTCGCACACTGTGCGTAATTGAGGTCAAATGAGTCAAATTTGTTGATATATTTATTAAGAGTGTAGTGATATTACATGATACATTTCGTGTATTGAACAGATTTTGGTAATTGAAAACTCATGAAATTGTCAAGTTTTATGTTGAGAAACTGGTGATAACTGCTATCGGTAATCAAATAGCAGCATTAACCAATTATGTACTGCTATTTTCGGTTAAATCACAGTTAAGCACTTTGCATGAGGTCTGAGTGTAAGTCCAAATTACGACTGACATACGTGTAAGCTGTAGAGCTGCCAACTTGGTTTTAATCGCTTGTAAACAAATAAAGTTCACAGTAATATAAGAGGATGTAGACCCTCACCGAAACAGGATGAACAAAATGAAGATAACTTACATTTACGCAGATAGCCCGGCGGCCCTAAAGGTGCTACTTAGCTTCATTGACTTCGCCAACTGGCTGAATCAGAAGAAATGATCACATTCCCTTAGTATTAAAATTAAACTAAAAAGGCCTAAGCGTGCTGGCTTGGCAGTTGTCACTCCAAACTAACTTAAACCAACAAAAATTGGTTTGAAATTTAATTGGTTTGAATCGAATGCGCTCGAGAATACTGTGATTTGTGTATATTATTTTGCCTGAGCTTCATACTTAATATCAAACACGTCTGCAAAGTGTTTTTATCTATTGATTGAAATTTGGCGCGCATTTCATTGCTCTCTGTATACGTAGCATGATCCGAAAATTTCCATACCGTTACTTGGTAATGAAATGAAAAATTCAAATGGTTGATAGAGCTGTAAATTTATTGTATAAGGGACTGCAACATTGTGTGCCATAATTTCACAATTAGCATATTTATCTTTATCAGTTAGTTGCGAAAACCAATACCTATATGTCGTTTTAAGACGAAAACCTAAAATTATATGTTTAAACTTCATCAGAATATTGAGTACACAGCGTTATGCGTAGACCAATTAAGCTAGCAAGTAAACAAACGCTAGTGTTGCAAAACTAAGCACATAAGTACTTTGATTACTGCTTTTAGTAATATTTGTCAACACTAAAGTGCTCTATAAAATATCCCACAATTTATTATCTGCCATCTTTTAAATACACAATTTCTCGCAGTGTATTCAACCAAACAACATTGAACAACAACCGTACGTCTGGTGTAGGTGGCTAGTTAGTTGTAACGCGCGCGCGCGCTCGCTCGTTTGCGCTTAAATCTGCTAAAGCGTTTCATCTGTAGCAAGGCAGCGTTCGAACAAGCGAATGACTTGCCACCGTGTATCTGTGTCAGCAACGCTGCCATCCGTACAGAGAAGGCAAGCTGGCTACCATAAAAGGCTATTCAGCATTCGCCAAAAAATAACAAGCCGACAATACGAGCAGCGGCAGCAAGACAAGGCAAACTAAAACTTCGACGAAATAAAAAATATGTATAAAAAAATCAGCAACATCGAACAGGTTTCACTGTACACATTACATGTATCTACAATGTGTATCTTCAAATCAGTTACGTGTAGGATGTTGTTTATGATGATGTACGTAAACTCAATGAAATAAAAACATACATGAAAACGATTTTTTCATTGAAGAATTGTATGTATTGATTGCAAAATCGATTGCATACGAAAACAAACCAAACAAATGAAAACGAATTTCATTTCGAGAAACTTCAATTTTTTTTTTTCAATTTAGGTTAATGCGAGCACGAATACAAGCAACTATGAGGGTCACCTTCGATATAGAGTATTGATAGTGGGCGGTTTTTGACTTTGTTTGCTTACTTGACTATGCGCTGAAATAGACAAGCAAGCACCAAGCCTATGCATATGAGAAGACACCTACAATCTTCCTCATTTTTTTTTTAACTATTTATAGATAGTACGAGGACAGTTTGATAAGTCTGTAACCTTTTTGAATTTTGAATTATATTGATTTGAAAGTAGTCCCTGAATTATCCAATTTGCATCATTAAGTTTGTGTTTGACAGCCATTGAAAGCAGACATGAAATGCAGTTAGACGAACAGAAAGCAGATCGGTGCCGAAATCGACCTCAAATGTAATTGTGTGATAACTTCGAACTAGTGTTGTACGTCCAGTTTTTGCGCCGAATCATGAATATGAATTGCATTGCAGCACATCAGAGACCAAGAAGTGGTTTGCTTTATATCGGGTAATCTGCTGGTTTCTGTCCGTCCGTCTGCCTTTCATATCTGCTTTACTTAATGATGCAGTTTGCTTAAAATTGGACCGTTGTCTATAAACAGTTGGTAATTGGCAGAATCAGTGCTGCATTTAAAGTTACAAAGAGGGAAATTCAAATTGTACTCGTATTTCGTAATAGAAATTCATTAATGATCGATCCATAACTTACCTGGAAGTGCAAAATTATAGTCCAGATCAAGCCAAGTGTCAGCTTTGGATTGCCATCAACAATGTCCTCGGCGCGTATATTAACCAATTTGATTTTTTTATAGCGTAGATATTCGAGCGCCATTTGTACATTCTGCAGCATATGAAAACGCATTTTACCTTTCTCACGAGGCTGAAACAAAGACACACTCAATCAATTTAGTATGCCGCCATTATATCTTCTGGCCAATCCGACTCAATTCAATATGCTTACCAGGTGTTCGCCAGATAGCACCTCCAGTAGTGAAAGTAAATTGTGACCATCGCGTAAATCTTCAAATAAATCCACCACACGACGATTGGCCTGTGAATGTTGTTGATTAACGTTGCAAAAAGAAAATAAATCGTATAATAAGATTAGTTTTGGGTTTTTTGTTTTACCATGTATATCTTTTGAAATTATAATGCAAACAGGTTGAAAACAACAACAACAACGATTATGTTAAAAGTAAAAGTGCATATAAATGAGCAAGATAGTACAAAAAAGGCATGCGCAGTTTAAAAAGGCGTGAAGTTGCTGGTGAATAAAGATGCAAAAACAAAATTAATCTAGAGTTTATAAGCTAAACAAAAAGGTGTTTTAAGCATTAAAAATGTCACACTTGAAAGCCTTAAAGTATGCAATAGATGTTTTTTTTTTTTTTGTTATTAATAATTATTATGGGTATTCACACCTAATCGATTAACAGCTTAGTTGTTGAGAAAATGAAAAAGTTAATAACGTTCAAAATGTATTGTGAGTTTTGCTTACTTCCAACTCATCGAATTATTGTTTACAAATTTCCTCGGTGAGTAATTACTTTGAAGTGTTTTGAAACACAATTTGTACAAAACTCGACAATCAGTTTGGTATTTATTAGTGCGAAACAATGAAATCGGAACTAAAACTGTATCTATACAGTAAGCGGTTAGTGTAGATATATGTCTCTCTGTCGGTCTGTATGAACGTCGAGTTCTCGAAGACTATACAAGTTAGTGCTATCAAACTTCAGATAGAGTGAAATAGCTCGATAACTATATATTGTAGTACTGTTAGGAGTAAAATGATTTCGGTCGCTTGTGTACTAGTTGATGTACAGATGTTGCAAAATTGCGCCTAATTATATGCTCTAAAAATATTGCATTGTTTGAACAAAATTTTTAATATTTCTGTTGCATTATTTGAAGTTAAATATCTCCGGAACCAGAACTATTAGAGCGATATATCATATATGGAAAATTGAGCTATATCACAAACTATTATGACAAGAAATATGAGCATAAAATTTTGGGTAAATTTTTGGCAAATAGTCAAAATATGTATTTTAAACAATATTTTGATTAATAATAGTATGATCAATAGTAGTAGTAATATTGCTACAGCAACTAAGAGTTCGTTGGAAAGGTATTTCAAAGTTATTCCAATAATACATCACTTCTCCATTTCATTTGGTCATAGAATCCAATTGAATTATATACTTAATTTTTTTTTTTTTACGTTTTCTGCTCAATTTTACATTGTCTGGGATCTGAAGGGATGCATGAATTGCTATATTCGATCTAATCTCATGATGCCAAAAGTTGAAAATTTATTTTACTGTTCTTTAGTAGTCGTAAGTACCTCATATGAATAATATGAACATAAAAAGAAGTACTATGATAAGAACAAAGCTGTGAAGCCAAACAAACAGACAAATAAAGCGTAAGAATTAACAACTAAAAAAATTTTCTTATATGTATGGTATAAATAAATAGCTACTAAAAGCTTTTGCACACCAAAAAGTATGCATCAAACGTGTGTAGCCATATTATTTGTAATAATATAAAATATATATTGGTTTAAACTACTAAAGCAGCATAAATATATGTACATACTTAGCGAAAAAAAATTACAAAAATCAAGTAAAAGCAACAGTTGCGTGTCTAAAAGTATGCAACAACTTTTTACCAAATACTTCAACAAAATAAAAACGGGCTTAGCCGCCTAAAACTATGCAATAATTTATTTTATTTTATGGAAGCAATTGCTTTATGAACAAAAAAAATGTTGAAATACAACAATAAGACATGCACTGAACTCTAATATTGCACAATTGAAGCCAAAATTTAGTACTGTTTTTCACACTTAAGTCTCTTTAGTCTATATTTAAGCTAAAATTGTGCTCAATAAATACTTTAGCAGCACTTACAGACTGTGGACAACACGGTATGCCATTTGTGTAAACACAAACATGTAACATTGTATAAGTCTGAAATATTATACCGAATTAATTATTATAGTTTATTTTCAATAATAATAATTAAAATATTAATTGAAAAACTAAAAATGATATATGTATTTTGAAAAGCTTATATACCTTTGCATACTTCCAATGCTGCTTGTAAAATTCAAAAAAAGAAAAAAAAAATCAAAACATGGAAAGATAAATTTGAAAAAAAAGTATTGTAAATAAAATCATTAAGAGTTTTATGCGTTCAAACTTAAAATGTTACATAAATGCATTCCAAAAAAAACTATAGACATGAAGATCATCTTGAACAGTTTTATCATTTTCATTTATGACAGGTAAAAGTTACACTTAATGAACACCGGATACCAATGAGTTTACTTGTATATGGCTTAATATGTATTAACTATAAATGGCATTGAGGCGATACATAGTATTTGGGAGCTGATGATGATTATGTTGTATGAACGATGTTGTAGCAAAAGTTAATGTTTAGGTTGTTATTCAGGTTATAACTAAATATCTGTATTTAATGACATATTTTCTTCTTTTTTTTTACTAAACGTTTTTAAATAACATTACCTTTTTAAGATGTTTATTAACCCATTTTGTGAAAGTCTTCTTTTGAATGGCATCGCGTTCATCTGCATTTCAAGTAGGAGAAAAGAAAAATATGTTTATATTAAAAATTGTGTTAATGCTTTTATAAGGTGTTTTGCATGCATTTAAAAGTTTTTGTAGTGAAAAAAATAGTAAACTGGTAAAAAAAAATATATATATAAACAAATCTGATTTTAAAAATCGTGTAGGCGTTTACAGCAGCTCAAAGTCTTCTAATTAACGTGTAATTTAGTTAATCACTAAACACTTGAATATTGCTGTCATATTAATAATATTTAATCGCAGCTTATGTACGACTAGTAGAAAAAAAAATTAATTAAACAGGTTTGTAATTCATTTTACTTGATTTTCTATATTCTTGATTTGCATATGCTATCAGATGGTATTTTGAATTTGTCAGAATGTTTGTAACCTGAGATATTTTCGATACATTTCTATATCATGTTCAGTAGTGAAAGCTGAGTCGATTTAGCCACGTACGGCTGTCGGTCCGTCTGTCTGAAAGTATGAAATAACACATAACTACACAATGTGGTGAAATACAAGTAGTATTCTCATGCTCACTTGTTGTACTGCTTGTTTTTTCATATTTGATTTGGTGAACTAAATTTTCTTCTTTCTTTTCTTTATCACTCTAAGTGCTTTAAACACAGACGTAGTATGTATATAGCAACATACAAGGTGGCAAAAGAAACAGGACTTTTTAAAAATAGCTGTTTCTGCTATCGCCACCTATTGGATAACAATCGGACCACTACAAGCGAAGTTATCGCGCTAAAAGTAACAGTATATTTTGTGCATCTTTCGAAAAATGAATCTTCCTCATAATACTCCCACAATGCCCTCATAGCGGTGTCCTTTCATCGGCAAATCAAGTTTTCCAAATAGATAAAAGTCACTCGATATTGTAAATATCATTGATTTATGAGCAGTTCGTTTTTACTACTGGATCTTTCATTTCTGATCATAACTGCGTAGTAGTGATATAACAAAATAAATTTTGTGTTCTAGCACAGAAAGTCACCAGTAGAAGTAGCAATTGAACATTATTCGTGATATATCAAAATAAATTTTGTAAAATCTTCTATTTAAGATTTATACTGAAGAAGTTTATGAAAAGCAGTGATTCTTTAATTATTTTAAGTAATAAAGAGATAAAATTTATATGTGCTTTGTTGCTTTTTTATTTTAAAAGTTCCTGTTATTTGCTTTTAAGAGACTGATCACAGTAGAAGTTCAAAATCACTGTGATTTTAAAGTAACAGTTACGCTAATCGCTACAACCCAATAATCACTGATTAGCACATCTTCGCCTCACACACATTTCACCCAATTATTTTCAAGTGGACACAGATTTCGATGTAAATTAATTTTAATCTTGTTTCAATTCATAAGGCTTTTGATACTAACAATAAATCTAAAGTGCTTAAAGTCTTAATGTGATAAGTTCACTCATTGATAATGATTACGATTGTGATTTCTCATGAACGTACGAAATAATGTCCGCTTTGATTACAATTAAAAGCTACGAAAATTTATTAAATCTAAACATATGTTACAATTAAATGTAAATCTTATCATCAGAACGATTAAAAAACATTATAACTACAATTTTTCACTACAAAACCAATATTTTGATTAGTTTTTAGTACTTATGTATATTAAAATATAATAAAAAAAACTCATAGAACAATCAACTGAAGGTCTTTCGCTTCGCTTTGCTGCAATTAGTTAGAAAAACGCCGATAGTATCTCAAACAGTCATTTTACAGCGTCATCAAAGCAGCTGATAAAAAAAAAAAAAAAATAAACTTCACAAGGGAACAAAATAAAAAATTGAAATACACACAAAAATAACGAAAAAAAAAAAAAAAATAGTGGCAACAAAAAATTAACATACAAACAATAAAAACTAACGGCGTGCGTTGAAAATTTTTTAATTTCCGCAAAATCGTACAGCAAAAGTCAGTAGATACAATAAAAAACTACAAAAAAGATACAAAAATCGCATGCGTGAAATTTTGCACAAGCATGCGAGAATTTCTGTACATTTGCTCAGACACTCATTCATTCCTCATTCTTTCATTTATTCTATTTTTTGTATACTTCGCTTTTGAGTTTCTTTTGAGTCATGCTTATTTTCGTTGCAGGTTTCGTCATTAGATGCGAATGAAATGAAATACAATAAAATAAAATAAAGTTAAAAAACGATAAAAAAAAAAACCGCTGGACTTCATTTAGTATCTGGCTATAAGCTTGCGTTCTCTCGCACTCACCTGCACGCTCGTTAAATGCAAGTTAGTCAATGATTAATTACGACAGTAGTAATTTTACTAGTAGTAGAGATACAGATACACATTACAATAAAGATAGCGTAGAATGCGCAAACGAAAGTACAATATAAAAGAAAAATAAATTTAGTAGATAAGACAGGTACACAACAAAGCTAACAGATACTTTTACTGTCTAATTGTTTGGTATTTCTCGAATGCACTAACGAATGATTAGCTCAGTTACTAATTAAATTTTTTAGCGAAATAAGTCTGAAATATGCTTAAGATGTGTAGCAAATAATTGCAGATACTTTTTATGTTCTATAGTACAAGTATTGGTTGCAAAAGAAAAGAGTATCTCTCTCAATAATATTCCTTTGACATACTTTTAAAATAGATAACCACTTTAAACTATTTGGGCTTAAAGATTCCTCTTTACAGTATCTGCAGCAGACTTTCTTTAGATTGATAAGTTCTAGTTCAAAACAAGTTTTCTATTGACAAGCAACTTGACTATACTATACCCCGCATACATCAGAAGTGGTGTTCAAGTGTTTTGATATCAAATATAAAAACATCTTCACAATGTAAACAGCTAGTGACAAAAGTCTACCTAACTGCAACTCACAACTTTTCTGTTTGATTTCTTTAGATTTGTAATGTTGCGACTGATTGTAACACGTAATATTCTACACTATATCTCTGTAATCAGTATTTTCACAGAGCTGCATATCAAATATTGAATAATCTCGGAAATATTAGCTCGAAAATATAGACTTCATTTTTGGCAAATCACCAAAATCTGTTTTTCAAAAACTATCATGATCTTTCGTATGAAAGCTATGTGAAGAACTATCTAATGATTTTTTACAAGTAACAATAGATATCAATAGTAATCTATTTTGGCTTTTCCGAAAAATTAATGGAAACAAAAGTTTCTTAGTAACTTGTGTACTCTAGGTTAGGTTAGGCTGCTGTTGTATGACTCGTTGCGCAAGTCCGATATCCCCTTTAAAATTAGAGCTAAAGATAGTACCTTCTTAAACTAGTTACAATGTATGACATACTTTGCTATGTTTCTGGCTTCTATTTAGAAGATGTTTACTATTTCGTTAAGAATAAAAGCGCGCATGTCTTCGAATCTAGTTCTAGACACTTTTGCCCATAGAGACATGTCAGATGCTAGATGCTAGGTCTCTATTTCTTAGCTGTTATCGCAGTCTTTAATCAATTGAGTAGGACTTCAATCTTCAATCGTGTTCGACTATGAGACAGTGGCCTAAGGTAACACCTATTAAGGTCGCTAAATGTGTTTTTTCCTCATCCTCAGTAGGGCTTTAGTTCTTCTAAGGTCATAATTTAGACATGATTGCTTTGTGATATTGCACGTGGCTATTTTGGATCATCACTTATTTTCACTGACTGTGACAATATTTATGATTAGCAGCATTCAGATCGACAGAGACAATCAAACCGTGCTCTTATCTTGAAGAAAATGGATCGGTAGGTCTTGTTTTGCAACTTCGTCTGCATTTCAGTTTGCCTCTATATTGTTTTAGAAAAACGCCGACACAGAAAAGGTCCAGAAAATTCAGCGTATACTCGCATACAGTTTTTAAAAAGAAATTGTCTCGTTTTTAAACTCTCCAATACTCAATATTGTGTATCAAAATCGTACGGTTTTAAAAATATTCATATTCACAGTTGTGAAAATTTCAATTTACAAACTTCATAGAATTCTAAACGACACAATACCGAGTATTATACTGCCCTGTCATCATTTATATTTATTTCTTACATTTACAGCTAATAAAATCATATTCTGTCTAACGATTACTTCGACTCTCAAGTGGTATATGAGTCATATCTACAACATTTCGAGGTGTTTGAACCCTGTAAATCAAAACCCCTGTAGAAGTTAGTCATAAAGCATAATCAAACATACCAATCAGATAAATACAACACAAATTACGTATATAAAAATTAATAATTCCAATTGGAATTTTTACAAGCATAATTCTACCAAATAAACAACAACACGAAGCGGTGAATAAACTCGTCGATAAACTGAAGTGCAAGTTAAATAAATAAGCCTATATATATATAAAAAAAAAAAAATAGAGAAATTCAATAATAAATGGCGACGATGACAGTGGCGACATTGGTCAAGATGTTGGCAAATATTGTACATACTCGTACTGAACAATCATATCCAATAATAATGCTGATAGAATAAACTGTCAATTGAGCAAGCAACACAAAGCGGTAATCAATAAAGTAAAGTTTTAGAAAAAACAGAAGAGAAAAATATAAATTCGGTAGAACCGAAGCTTCAATACACTTCACACGCCTTCACTCCATTTTTAAACTGATAATCCATTTTTCATACAAATTCCAAAAAGTGTGAGGTGGGTTTTGTGTAATTACAGCTAAAATTAGGCGTGATATTTTAGTTGTGATATATATGTTCAGTCCAAGAACATAGTAAGTCTCCATATACAAAAATGTAACAAATATGGTTAAACAAATTCGCTACAAACTACCTATATAAAATAATTCTGAGAGAACAATGTTTGAAATTCACACTGTGAATGGCAAAACTATTTGAAAACATGGAAACTGCAGCAACGAAAGTTATGGCTGCTATGGTACTAGCACCAATATTCTTTTAGGGAAGTTCACGATAGTTATATACATGAGGAGCAGGTCAGAATAATTTCTGAAAAACCGAGCGTTTTGCTTTATACAAACAGGGAACAGACAGACGGGAACAAACATAGAATAGCTAGTTCGATTCAACTCGTCGAGAATATATGTACATATATAGAGTCACCGATGCTTTCTTCAAGACGTGACAAACTCCATGACAAAATTATAATAATATGCACACTACGTGTAAAGAGTATTAAAAGTCAAGAAAAATCATAGAACAAAACAAACTTTATGATAAAGGAAACACAAAAATATACACAGAGAGAAAGAGAGAAGAGACAAATATAATAACAGAGATAAACAACGTACGTAAGAGGTGTAAAAGAGAAACTAGCTGGGTAGATCAGTAAAGAGGGTTCTATACTAAAAAAAAAAAAAAAAATGTTATAAAATAACACTCGAACAAATGAAGGCTATTATCGTTGTTATTTTGTTGTTGTTGTATTAATTACCATTGTTAATTGTCATTGTCGTTGTTGTTATCGTATTAATAAATATGTATGTATGTAGTATTAGAACTTGAACCCTCTAATTGTATGTAAGTTATATTAAGTGTTTGCATGTCGCTGTTATTAATTTTTGTGGCAATAAACTTGGCTTAAATGGTTTGGAAAATGTACACAATGTCGTCACTTGATGTGAATAAATCAATGCAAAATTAATTAAAAATTATAATCCCGATTGGAAGCGCATGTAAATTCCATTTAGAAGTATTTTCTTCCATTATAAACATTGTTAATAAGAAACTGCAACAAGTCTTATAAGAAGCATTGCAGTTTTCTTATGTTCACTTATTGAACACTTTCTCAATCTCCGTTTAAAAATTATACTAACGGTAGCTCTTTATTAAATTGAAATTGTTTTTTCAATTTACAATTTAACTGACAGGTAAAACTAATCATCAGCTGATTGCTGCAGAGTTTCCATGTTTTCAAATAATTTTGCCATTCACAGTGTGAATTACAAACATTGTTCTCTTAGAGTTATTCGAAATAGCCAAATTTCTCTTATAAAAATATAATACCACATACAGTTGTTACCACTGTTTACTTCTTGGATGTGCAATTTTCCATGTATTAAATTATTTCTTGTGTAGAGTATAAAAAACGAATTTAGAGCTAATCAGATGAAAGAATTTGGTCCACATAATCTTTTACCCCCGTTTCACTGCTTGTGAGTGAATGCTTATAAAATCGGCGATACACATGTTTAATTATTTGTTGTGTAGAGTTTGGAAATAAAATTGTTCACTATAATCTTTGACCTGGGATTCACATACCCTAGAGGGAGAAGAATACACAAAACCACGTCTTATTGAGCATTTATAGCACAAAAGCAAACAACTTTTCAGAAATTAGCACTCTAGCATTAGCGGTTTCGGCTGTGGGTTGATGATGAATGAATGAATCAGTCGGTTAAAAATAAAGATAATTGAAGTTTTCATTCAAAGTTCACATACGATTTTTTTGATTATTGAATAAAAAATTAAGATTGGAAACTTCATCATTTGCTCCGACTCTCTCTTTCTCATCTATAAAATCCAGCAGTAATATTAACAACAATAACTTATATCCCATAACTATCAGAAGCCTCCTTATCAAAACTGCCACTAAAATAAAACTACTCTGGATCCCTAGCCACTGTGGCATTGAAGGAAACGAGCTAGCCGACACTATAGCCAAATCCACAATCAAGATGCCCCTACATTACACTCGCAACTTTAACACTACAGACATAAACAAATTCCTCATGAACAAAATAGCTCAACAACTCAAACACAACATAGAACTCTGCAATAGATGGTACCAACAATTAAACACTAAACTAACACACGCAGCCCACTACCTAAAAAACCTAAATAACATAAAAAATATCACACGAAGTGACCAAATAAAAATACTAAGGCTCACTCTAGAACACAGAAGGTTTACACAACAGCACTACATCCACCCTGTTGTCCTACCATGCCCAAACTGCCATACAACAATAGACCTCAAACTAAAACATAGCCTAACAGACTGCCCCGCAACAACACAACTTAAAAATCAAATCTTCAAAAATTTGTGGCCCATATTGAGCCTCTCAAATCCAACCCCAAAAAACATCTCCAAAATAATTAAATTTCTTAAACTCACGAACACATGTGATATGTGACTTAAAATTAAATTAAAATTACTGTAAATATGTAAATAATTTATTGACACCATCATACTGCCAAGCCGAAGGCCTTAGCAGCCAGTGCTTTAGTCATTAGTTAGTGTTAATTTTAATTATATCTAACTTTAATATAAATAAATAAACAAACTGGCTACTATTCTTCGTTTCAGATATATTTAGAAAAGTAAGAAAGTTTTTTATACATTGATTACTTTCACGCTGTCTTTATATCTTTAAAAGGTTTTTGTCATTCACACGTAAATGTGCTAGTTTAACAAATGTTTGAGAAAACGGAATTTGTTACTAGTCACTTTGTAGTTAGGAATAAGTTCATGTATATATTAAATGTGTTGCTTTAACAGACTTTTGAGCAAAGGCTATAACAATAATACAACAAGGAAAATATTCTAGAAACCTATTTCTTCGAACTGAATTTATGTAATGTTAATTTAGTAAATCAAATTTTGTCGTATGTATAGTTAGGTTAATAAACGAAACTTTAAATTAGTTTACAAATGCTTGGCAAACTCTCTTTTTTCTCACCCTCTCCCTCACTCTTTCTCTATGACATTCAATCTCTCGAATGCATAATCTTATCAATGCGCATACGCAAAATTATACATGATAAATAAGTAATTAAAATCAATTTCGCCACTTTCAAATTCCAACTAAAACTACTTTTTAATAGTAGCCAAAATAGCGCCAATATCGAGTAGTTAAAAAAAAAACCTACATAAATTTTTACTACAACATGATAAACTTATCTAGACACAATTATGATATGAAACGATCAACTGATGAATTGATTAACTGATGAAGAAGAAAAAAGTAAAAACAATCAAAAAGCAAATCAAAGACGAAGTTTTCAAGAGTTAAAAGACATTTCTGATACGATAAATTTTTTTTCAAACGATCGTATTCTACTAGTAGTATGCAAAGCATTAATACAAAGAGGCAATTATGAAAACACGCACCTCACAGATACACACAAATACCTAAAAAATATTACGTGTTTGAATGCGAGCGCGTGATGATGTCACGTTCTAAGTTCTAGTTTATTTTTTCTTTTCGTTTTTTTTTTCGAAGTTGTTGTTTGATTTTTTATACACTTCGTTTTTGATTCGTTTTTTCCATACGTTAATGTTTATTTTCGTTTTGCGCGTTTTTAGTGACTTGAATTACTTTTGATTAGATACAATAACAACAACAACAATAACAATGATTGTAAACGCTTTGATAAAGCACAATACTGCTGGTATATGTATAATTCATAAACTAAATTATTGTTCATACTGGCCTTTGCTATAACAACTGAAGGACGTTTAGCTGACCGAAAGCGAATGTATGAAAAAGTAAAAGATACTTCTTTTTTCTGCTTTGTGCTTGAAATACAAATAAAAGAAAGTAACAAATAGTAACGCAAAAAATTGATAACTGGTATTAAAAGCGATTTTAAGTTTTAAGTTGATTAATATTTGTTTTGTTTTTGTTTTTTTGTTATGTATATTTGGCGCATTATGCAATTTGTTATAAATAAATAGAGGAAGCGAGATACTTTGCAACCGATCAAGCAAGCTACTTCGTAGTTGGATAAGGTAAATGAGCATTATGAAAACACTTTTTCTGCGATTACAAAAAAACTATTTATGATAATTTCTTTGTTATTTGAGGCAATTTTGTTATAATGAATTGGTTTTTTGTTGCCCATTTCTTTTTTTTTTTTTTTTGGTGATTTATTGCTTTGTTAGAGCATTATTGAGTGCAAAGTTCAAGTGCGGCATTTTTAGAAATAGATCTTTTGAGCCGTATATATTTTGGTGCGAGTGCATTTTATCGTATTCTTTGTGTTACCATGAATATGCAAATATTTTGCTGATTACTAAATTTATCTATATTGAAGGAATGTTTTGCGGCATAACGTTTTAAAGTAGCTTAAATGCATACTAGTCTATAGGAACTCAGTAAGTATATGAAATATGCGTAAAATTCGTGTAGCTTATAGAACATCCCAAGGAAATAATGGTAAAAAATAATCATACGAGTATAAATAGAAAATATTAACAACAAAAATAATAATAAGTTACAAAATTGATAAGCAGTTATAGTTTCGCATGGTTGCAAAAGTTTCATTTAGCAGTTTTAGAAGAAATGTTGTCCTATCAAACAACTTGAGTTTGATGAAATCCATACTAACCTATATGAACTTAGTTAGTACAAGAAAATTGCTTGAAATTTGTGCAGCTTATGAAAGATCCCAAGGAAGTAATGGTGAAAAATATTCATATAAATAGAAAATGTCAAAATAACAAAAATAAGTCAGAAAATTGTTTCAAATTTATAGTTACTTGTGGTTGCTTAACAATTTATTTAGAGATTTTAGAGGAAATAGCATTTTAGAGTACTATGGAACAAATTGAAGTTGCTGAAATGCATACTAGTCCATATGAACTCAGTCAGTATAAGAAAATTGCTTGAAATTCGTTCAGTTTATGAAAGATCCCAAGGAAATAATGGTAAAAAGTATTCATATGAACAGAAAATAGATTTGAAATCACAGATTGTATTAAAATTTACATTTTAGTCTAGTTGCTGAACAATTTGTTTAACTTTTAGTTGATAAAATGCATACTAAACTATAGTAAATAACAAAGTAAGTACAGGAAAGTTGCGTGAAAATGTGTACCTTATGAACGATCTTAAGCAAATAATGGTAAAAAATAAAAAATAAAAAAAAAACAAGAAAAAACGTTAACTTCGGTTGAACCGAAGCTCTAATAAAATTCACAAAATCAAATTGCAAGCTAACATTGATCTAAATGAAGGATTTTTTCATAAAAAACACAAATATGGGGGCTAGCTCAAAAAGTGGGCGGGCCACGCTCAATTGTCTATGTATGTTTAGCGGCTGTCTCTTAAAAGGCACCATATCGCATTTCAATCTAATATTGACTTTAATAAAAAAAGTTATTATTACAAAAAGTCAAGAGTGGACCATAGGTTTGTATGGGAGCTACCCCAAATAGTGGGCGGGCCACGCCTGTTAGTCTATGTATGTTAAGCGGCTGACCATAAAAAGCCGCCACATTGCATTTCAACCTAATATAGACTTTAATAAAGAAGTTTTCTTACAATAAGTCAAATAGTGGGCGTGGCAGGTCAATCTTGATACTCTATTAAACTACAATAAAAAGAAGTATATGTGCAAAATTTCAACTGGATAGCATAAAAATTGGTACCCAAAAAATTAGCAAAAACATACAGACGGATAGACGGACAAAAAACTTCTCAAAATATTTGGATAACTGGGAAACAAAAAATCGGTCAATATTTAGAAATATAGTAATATTTAGAAATATTTTTAAAGCTGTGCGCAACAAATTTGGTACTAAAAATACCAACATTAACGAAAAAAAGTACATTTTTTGATACTAAATTTTGCCAGCAACTTAAGTAGTATCTTGAGAGTCGACTTTTAAAAAAAGTCAACACTAAATCGTTTATTAGAACGTATTTCAAGTAGGAGTTAAATTTTTTGAGTTATACTACATACTTAAGTATCTACATATATATTTCCGGTTTGTTTTTGTACACTTAACTAATACTTGAAGTATTTCAAGCTGAAAAGACTCATTAAGCTCCCTTGGGTTTTTGTAATTTTGCAAATACAAAATTCTGGAACAGAATAGAAACCACAAAAGAAGAAAGAATGTTGAAAATGAACAGATAAATACAAGGAAATAAAAGGTATTTGAAAGCTTGTAAATTGGGGATTTCCCGTGAAATTTAAGAAAGTGTGCTTGAGCATGACTAGAATTTTAGGCATTATATGTAACCTATACTATAATATGCTTAGTAATAGCATTTCTTATCGAGTTGGAAACATTTTTCATATTAAATAACGCACGATTATGCACTAAGATACATCATAAAAGCAAAATTGGAGCAAAAATCACTAATTTTATATATTTATTAGTAACGGCTACAATCTGAATTTGTGTCAAGAAGCCGCAAATTAATAAGAAATGATAATAAAAAATATTTAAAGAGATACAAATTATATAAAGCAAAGCAAAAGTATATATAAATAAATTAATAAGAGTTCAAAAATATAAAAAACTTGTTTGCAGCTTTAGTTTTCAAGCCACACACAAATGAAGAGATGACGACGTCTTCGAACAGAAATAAGCAAATGAGTTCACTTAAGATTCTTGGAATTTTATGTTGTTGTTTGTTTGTTTGTTTAAATGTATCTTTTTTCTTTCGAAAACTAATTTGTAATGTGAGCTTTAATTGATCGGCGATGTATATATATTTTTATGACGACTGCATAAGAAATGAAGTTGAATCACACGTTTGATGAAACCAGTTTGTGGCATAAATTCAATAAATTTATGCTTTACAAAAAAAAAAACCAATCTTATCAAAATTTATTTTAAATTTTTGCATAAAAGAAAATAATTTAAAAAAAAAAACAAAATTCAAAACACTTTCAAACTGTCAACGTGCTTTAAGCAAATATTTACTGCAGCTATGTTAAAAATTTTGTACAAATATCTTTAGATAAATAAATTATAAATAAATTTGCCATGTAAATATTCATGGTCAGGGTCATTATCATACCAAAATATAGGGTGTTCATTTTTAGACGTGTGGTTTTCAAGAAGAAATCAAACGCATATAATTTAATGTTGTGGCCAAGAATTTCGCTTTATTATAAAGAAACGGGTTTGCCATTATGTTTTAAAAATTATTTCGGGTAAGTGGGCGCCGCGGTTGGCTCAAATAAATTCCAGCCGAGCGGCCCAATGTTTGACCACTTTTTGCAGCAATTGGGGCCGTATGTCAGCAATAACGCACCGCATATTCTCTTCCAAGGCGTCAATCGTCTCGGGTTTATCTGCGTAGACAAGCGACTTCACATAACCCCACAACAAATAGTTCAGCGGTGTTAAATCGCACGAATTTGAAGGCCCCGACGCGAGATAATGCGCTCACCAAAAGTTTCCCTCAATAAATTGGTGGTTTCGTTGGCTGTATGACATGTAGCGCCGTCTTGTTGAAACCAAAGGTCATCGTACACATCAACATTTTCCAATTCAGGCACGAAAAAGTCATTAATCATGGCTCTATAGCGTTCCCCATTGACTGTAACATTACGGCCGGCTTCATTTTTGAAGAAATATGGACCAATGATTCCCTCTGCCCATAGAGCACACCAAACAGTGACTTTTTGAGGATGTAACGGCGTCTCAAGAATGGCTTGTGGATTATCATTACTCCAAATGCGACAATTTTGTTTGTTAACATACCCATCCAACAAAAAGTGAGCTGCATCGCTGAACAAAATTTTCGTGTGAAAATCGGGATCGGTGGCACTTTGGTAATAAATTTGCACGTTTTGCAAACGTTGTTCCGGAGTAAGTCTATTCATTATGAAATGGCAAACCAAACTGAACATAAATCAAGTGATAGCTGCCAAAAAAAAACAGCTGCCGAAAACAGTGTTGCCAGATTGAAAACCACACGTCTAAAAAAAAACACCCCTTATTAACTGCTACGGCCAAATAATTATCCAAATGCAAAAAAAAGTGTACGCGTTGTATTGTATCTCAAAGATATACATTTTGAAACGTGTTGTACGCTTTAAGCTATGACTAATTGTAAAGTTATAAACAATATAAGGAGTGGCGTCACTCGAAGCTTAACTAGCTGTACTCAATTAGTAATTATTTAAAGCTATTCATTGGGTATTTTTGGAAAAACGGACTTGAGACATTATTTTTGAAATTTTAGCATGAATCAGCTGTCGCTGTCGCTATACGATGACTAATTATAGACAATTTATTTAAACAATTGCTTTTCATTTTTTCAGAAAAACTTGCTTTGCAAATAATTTCACACAAAAAAAAAATAATAATAATAATAAAAAAAAAACGCAATATATTTAGCGACCTTGACCGCAGCTGACGACCTACAATGACCTAGGTACGCGCATGTAAACCAAAATAAGCAACTGTTCAAGCTTTTGAGTTAAACTCAAAACTAGATAGACACAATTTAAGCGCTTAATTTCCGGCAATCTTTTTCAAACTTGTTCTTCTGTACAAAAAAAGAACCGAAAAATATATATATATGTATATAATAAATTTTAATAAAGAAGCAGCACATACTATAAGTATCATAATTAAAAATAAATAATTTTATTTAACTAATTTTATATGCAAATAACTTCCTTCTAAGTATTTATAACCTTTTTTTGGACTAACTAATCAAGAATTCTTGTCGAAACAGAAAAAAAATTGTATCGTGCGTCTCAAGTTGACAGCAAGTTGAAGAATAATTATTAATGAATTTAAATATTGTATCTATATATATAATGAACACAACTATATATGTATGATAGAACACGGTGCTAAATGAACAGTCGTGCGCAGTTTAATAGAGACAACAACAAAAATAATGATTGAAATAAAAACTTTAATTTTGTTGGTTATTAGTTTTAAATAAAGTTATATTTTGAGTAATTAATAATTATTAATGGCTAATTCATATTTAGGTCAAGATATCCCGTTATATTTTTGAAATTTAGATAAAAAAATACCGTTGTTTGGTCATTAAATCATCATGTTTTTGTATCTTGGCAAATAAAATAATATAATTATATTGTGCACACGTTCTAGAGTGAATGAAATTTTGTCGCCTCATTTTGTCAATAAGTCTTGCTCAACATGATAGTGAAAATGGAGCTTCAGAGTCTCAAGATTGCAACTAAAATCTAACATATTATTGATGGATTTTCTAATTTTCTGCTTTTCTGATTTTCGGAATGAGTCAAACTCAAATTTTTTAAGAGTTTGTCAAATACATTTCACAACAAATAATATCCTTGTATATTATTGTAATTAGATAAAGGTATATAGTACGAAAAAGGTACATACTGTCTTTTTTACATAGTGCACGGGTTGCTGTTTAAGTTTCTTATAAGTTGGTTAACAAATATAAATTTATCTGCAATTAAATTTTGATTTCCAAATAATTTATACAAAAAATTTTATTCTAAAAGAGCAAATAAAAAATATATATATATATGATAGCAGAAAAACTTTTTGCCACGCGTTCAGAAATGCCAACTATTTCCTTCTTGTCGTAATTTCAACTAATTCAACATCTGTAGACGAATACGATTAAATTGGTATAATCGATTTTTGAGGTGATTTATATTAATATATTCGAAAAAATTCAACTAATTCAACATATTTAGATGGATGCGAATAATTTGTATAAGCGATTTTTGAAGTGATTCATATTAATATATTCGAAAAAATCGTATCGATTAAATAAGTATACGATTAATCGATACATTAACGCATGCATGCATTCAGATATAGACGGATGTTATAATCGACTTTTGAGGTAATTTATATTAATATATTCGAAAAAATTCAACTAATTAAACATACGTAGATGCATTTTGAGGTGATTCATATTAATATATTTGAAAAAAAAACGAATCGATGAAGTAAATGTACGTTTAATTGATACATTAACGCATTCAAACTTCATACGAATTATGCAAGTGACTCTTAACAATCTACAGATGGAATCTTTGGTTGCACAATTTATACATTTCAACTACCTCAGTTTTTTTTCCTTTTTGTAAAAAAAGTAACTTATTAATTAATAAAAAACCGATTTTTTCAAAAATATTGATCAATGTCGATGTTTTCTTTTAAATGGTACAACAGTTTACTGAATTGTGTATTTTTGCATAGGAATTAAATCTATTCCAAAAAGTGGGGAACTAGTAAAAAGAACATGGGTAGTTATAAAGTAGCTACTATTAACCGCAGCGCTCAACATAATCGACCGATTTCTATAGTTTATCTAAGTTTTAATAACAAAATTTATTCTATTTGCGTAAAAATGAAGATGTGTCTACTCTACTGCAAAGTCAAATGCAAAGTGTTCGGCCAAGCATAAGCCAATCATTTTACACGGAGTTAGGCAAAGGCAGAATTAAGAGACAAAATATAAGCATAACGGGAAAAACCTTTTGTTTTGTACTTGTAATAGTACCGTAATGTTTAGAGCGTATCATTTGTTTCCTTATTGGTTGTTGTAATATTTTGAATAGAGCGTGTCGTTTCTTTTCTGGTTGGTTGTTATTTTTTTCTGTCTGTTCTGTTCGTTTTAAAATATCACGACTGTGCATTTTGATGAGTAGCTCTATTGCGTAGGCATGAGAGTGTGATTTCTTGTACAAGAGCATGTACGTGTGTTTTCTTATCATTGTGTTAAAAACATTAACTAACGCAAAAGAGAAGATCTGAAATGGTTAGTTATTTACGCAGGATTTAGTAGTAGTATCAGGGATTTTAAGTACAGGCACGGCTTCCAATATACCAGAAAAATACACTCTGACAAAATATGTATAGCTTTTATCAAAGTTTATTATTTAAAAACAGTAAGTAGGTTGAGTACGTAGAACACTCAAGTATATTAAGTAAGTAATTTTAAGATATTTAGGTTCAAAACGGCGCTGTTCATATATCAGTTTGAATTATATAAAAATGTTAAACAGTGTCTAAGTACATTTCACTGACACAAACTGTAGCAAAAAAAGCAAAAATAATGTTAAAAACACATGCAGCCGCTGTGAGTTATGCAAGCAATTAATTGTCTTAAAATTTAAACAAATCTTCAAAAAGGAAACGCACAAAATTTAAACAAAATGCTAAACAATTCATGCACGTGAATACATATTAGCAAAGTTAGAATTTTGGCGAAACTATACGAAAAATTCATACTGGAAAGCCCAAAGCAACGTAACAGAACACAAACAACAGACTTCCATCAAACGATAAGTAGATAACCTTCGCATGAATCGTATCGAATCGAATAGAACGAACGATTGATGCAACTACTTGCCAGAATGCTGCCTTAACGCCCTGACTTACGCATTATATCCCAATCATCTATAAAAAACTCCCAAATGGATTTGGTACCTTTGAATTGCGTCAAAGCATCCTCATAGCCGCCCTGCGGCTGCGACTGCGTTGACGAATGTTTTGCCTTCTTAGCAGCGGGACTAGTTTCGGCATAGAGCGTTGTAGAACTAGCTGAGCCACCACCACCAGCCGGCGAAGGCGAATGGTGATACTGGTGATGATGATGGTGATGATGATTATTTTGCTGCTTGTGATATCCATGTTGTTGTAGTTCACCATTGCCGCCAACGGTTATACCACCAGGCGATACAGAGATTCGTGCTGGTGAGCTACCATTGCCAGCACCCTTACTGGATGTAGCATGATGATAGCTCTGATGATGCGCCGCCTGATGATGTTGATGATGCGTCTGCTGATGATGATTACGCGAGCTGCTACGCTTCATTGACGATGTTGAATTCGCCGTAGTGCTGGTAACAATATTGCTATTGCTTGTTTCATGTTGCAGCTCATTGGGATCGAAACCCAGACGATCTTTATAGTAGGCATGCGATGTCATATTAAAGTTTAACCGGAGGATTGCACATTAAGATTGACTTGTAGCACTTTCTTTTATTTTTTTATATTATGGCAATTTAGCTTAAAGCACTTTGCAGTTATACACTTCTTGTTGTTGTTTTTTTGAATGGCACTATTTAATTCGATGGACTGTTTCCGACAACGACGACGACGTTATAGCTGTGTAACTTAAAGATAGATTGGCACAAAATTAGCATGAGTCACTTCACTGTTGGCTGTTCATGAACGTGAAAATAACGCAGAACTCTATAGACTGAGAGTGTTGATTGAATTGAATTAATGCAATACATTGCATAGCATAGAAAAAGTGCAGTTTTAATTAAAATTAGTTTAGCAAATCAAGTTGTATGTACATATGTATCTCAATGCAAGAAAAGTCAATGTTCGGCCAGAAATAAGGAAACGCGCGTTGTGTTTGCATATACATTTGTATCTTCTTGCTATTTAGCCGGCATTTTGTTCCAATTGGCAGTTAGCCAGCTAGTCAGCGGTGTATACATAGATAGCAGCTAGCAAATATCTTACAGATACTTTGTGCCGGCTATAAAGCGTCATCGATAATAAAGTCTACACTGAATACTTTTAAGTTTTTTTTTTTTTTTATATGCGCTCATAAACAACAATGCGCCAGGAGAGTAACAAAAACGTATTGCAGATACATATGTAGCTAAAAAAAAAGAAGCGTATCTAAATTATTGCCGCAAAAGCAAAGGCAGCTGCATTTGACAAACTTTCTTCTTATTTTTGTTGCAGCTTTGCTTAGTTTTTGTCTCTTAGATTTTTTGTATTGCGACAAGCTACATTTTGTATAAATTCACACAATTAAAATTAGAAGAAGAAAAAAAAAAACCAAAGCAAAAGCAAAATATAAAGCGCATTGTATGCCAGCATATGTCTGTGTCTGTGTGCTGCAGGCACTTTGATTCAAATTGTAACTATAAGATACATAAAGTATCTGTACTCCATTTTCCCTTTGCGCATATAGTATGTACATATTTAAAATAAATTGAAATAAATGAATTGTAGCTATACATATGAAAGTAGCACAAGGTATCTACAACCATGCATTGTATCTTTTGTCAAACATAGTAAAAGTACTATGTACGAATTTTGCATTTTAAATTGAACAATTTTTACTTTCATTTGTGAATTTTGTCAAACACATACATGCAGCAGATACGCCCAAAGCTGTTTAGATACTAAGTGTATCTGCAGCAAGTAGAGGCGTACTTTGTGCTGCTTGTCTGATTAGATATGATATATACAATATATATGTATATATAAAGCGACAACAACAACAACAACAATTATAATAATAACAAGTATCTACAGTGAGTTTGCTGTATTTGTATCTACAGCTCTATACTATTTGATTTTATTATTGTTGTTCTCTTTTTTTCCTTTTCTTAGCGTGTTTATGGACTTTTGTTAAATTATTTATTTGCTTTTCGCACGTCGTTGACATGCGTTGACTACGCAACGTTGACTGCGACGACGGTAGCTAGCTGGCTAGTATGAAGTTGTATCTACACAAATGACTATTTGAATTTTTTTTTCGCACTTTTACTTAATTTGAAATTTCTTGATTTATTTTTTATGCTTTATAGATACATGCAACAACAAAACAGCGACACAAGCAAATGTTTTCTCACAATAATTTAAAATATTTTTTTTTTGTTGCTTTTCTGCTATCTTGCTATTCCGCTTCCGTTTGTAGCACTTGTAGCGTTTTCACTAGTTTTTCCTTAACGTGCACAAGTGAAAGATACAGATACAAAGAGCGCGCAGCTACACACAGCTGTTTTTCTCATAGTTTTGTTTTTTTTTTGTTCTTGTTTTTTCATATACTCTCACAAAACTCAACTCAACGCAAAATGACGTTGAAAATATGCCGAGTATCTATAAGCCGTGAGAGTCACAAGAATTTTGTGCCCAAAGAAAAGTGGCACACACAGATATGCACGATATACATATCTGTAGTCGACAAAACAGGTAGAGTTAGTAGCTCAAACGCTTAGAATTCTTCCACTACTACAGCTGCTTGAAACTTTGTCGATTTAAACGTATTTTAGATTCATTTGTATTGCTGGCGGCGTTGACGACTATGACTTCAAACAAACTTGGCGTCGCCGAAAAAATAAATATAAAAAAAAAAAGAAAAGATACGCATTTAATGCAGGGTGGTGCTGCTATTTGAGCAAGCGCGCAGTGTGTGTGTGTGTGTGTTTGTGTGTATTGCTGTGTCTGAAGCGTTTTGTGGCTTAGAGCTAACATACGCAGACGCAACGCAGTAGTATCTAAAGTTAAAGTAGCTATAGGTAAAAGAAGCAAGTAGCGACAAATAGCAGAAGAAACTGGTTATTGAATGAAAAGCCACAAACGCAAAAATTAAAAAAAAAAAAAAAAAATGGCAAAGTATCTTAAAAAAATAAAATAAGAATCATCGAACACCACAACAACAACAATACAAGCCATGAGCAGAACATGAAAAATGAAGTTGAACAAAAATTAAAAGAATGTGTGTGTGCTCGATTCTTTGTAGTATTTTTTTTTTTTTTTTTTTTTTTTGTAAGACTGTTGTGCGTTGTTTTTTTTATAAGTTTTTGCATGAGATACATTTCAGGTTCTTTAAGTATGTGATATTTTGTTAAAAGTTATTTAGTTTTGCATATATTTTCATTACTGCTCAATTAGTTAACAAATTTTTACAAAAGTATCTTTTTTCAAAGGTTTTTTTTTTTGTTTTGTTTGTTTGTCTCAAATGTATCTATGCAGCTAAAGTCACATAATTCATGTTTAAAACTTTGTTAATTAATTTTTAACGCACATAAATTTTTTGTTGTTACATTTATCATACAAAGTATTTTAATTTATATGCACGTTTTGTGTTTAGATATATTTGTATCTTTACTGCACTTTTTCTACACTACACTACACTACACATGCTTCAACTACAATACAATCAATAACTTTATGCATTTTATTGTTGTTGTTGTTGTTGTTGTTGTCGTTGTTGTTGTAGTTAAATAAAAATTCATTCTAACCACTTTTATTTAACAAACTTTTTTTTGCTCGTTGCGCGCACAAATTTCAAACTTTTTTCGCTGCTTCTTTTGTTGTTCTTGTTGTTGTTTAATATGATTTTCTTCAACTAATTTTGTTGTTGTTTTATTTTTTCAACCCAGTACAAACGTTCGAAGCAAGAAAAAGTTTTTTTTTTTTTTTGTTTGTTTTTGTATTGTAGATAGATATTAAAAAAGACTCGACCGCTCGGTATCGTAGTTCAAATTGGACTGAGCACAATGAGCGCTTTCGCGAAGGCACAAACCGAAAAAATTCAAAACGTATACAAATGAAATACATATGTAATTGTGTATACGGTATGAGTAAGCGCTATGTAGGCAAACACACACACACACATACACACAGATACGCACACATACAAATGAATTGCAGACACACTAAATTGTGTGGCAACGCAGACAGGTGTAGCAGCTGAGCAAGCCAGTGGGTTGTAGTGCAACAGAGAGCGCACAAAGAATGTTAAAAAGAGCATTAAGATTTGAGTGAAGTTGCAAACAACTCGTTATTTCATACGATCGTGGGAGCAGCTATCACACCGCAAGTTAGTTTACGAAGTAAGTGAGAGTGCTTTTAGCGTTTGTTTGAGCGTGGGAGAGACTCATACATATGTACATATGTATAAGTTGGTATGTATAGTTGAGAGCATAAGCAATGAGTGAGTAACCGTGTGGAGCAAAGAGTGTGAATGTGCAAATGATCGTATGAAGTTCGAGGGTCGCATGATAGATTAGTGTTAATTGCTTGTTATAATACTTTGAAGTATGCATGATATCACTTTTATTTTGCATTATTAGCTTTCGCATTATTAGAAAATCGTTATCAAACGAAACATCAGTAATAAATAGTGAAACAATATGCAAAACTATTTGTGAATTATAAGTGCTATGAAATTTTAAAAGAAAGTTTATAGTTTATAGAACTTGAAATAAATAAATATGCGTAGTGAAGTTAAATAGACGCTTGTAAAAAACAATAAAGAGGAGAGTAAGGAAAAGAGAGGGCACATCAGACATAACAGCAAATAGCAAATACATCCGAGTGTGGTTTGTATAATTCTCTTTAACTGTTTCTTTACTCGCATTGCATAGGCGTATTCAGTGGACTGCATATAATGAAACAGACGGTGCGCAGGAAGCAGCATGTGCTTGGCATGATCGATGATTGAGGAGAGAAAGAGAATGAGGGAACATCAGCATGCGTTGCTGCCTAATTAGTTCGTAGTATGTAGGTACATACATATATAAATTATGTTGTATTGCTATAATGCTACAATGTTAGCATGTATTAGTAAGAGAGCTGATTTTAAAATTCGGACGTTGTTAATTGTAGACAAGATTATGTTTCAAGATTTGGTACATTTTGCAAATAGGCCATATAAAATTTAAAACGTTCAATTAAAAAGGCGCAAATTCCGTAAATAGCTACAATACAGACTCTTGCGACTCTTTTGTCTTTATCTCAACACAAATACATACAACATAAATATATTTCTTCGGCATCATATATTTGCATATTTAATTAGATCTCTATTAATTTATCGCTAAGTTACACAAATCGCCACTTGGTACTTCGAGCCGGATATGAAGAGTTGAGCCAAATGCAATAGACCGCAGCTTTCAGTTTGACTTTGCGCCTTCTATGGTCTCCGAAGTGCTCTTCAAATAGTAATTTGGTAACTTGGTTTACAGTTATCTACGAAAACGGTGTTTGCGGCTCTCTGCATTTATCTCATATTTAAAGCGATCACGCAGTTCGACATTTCGTCCTTCGAGCCGGATATAAAGAGTTGAGCTAAATGCAAGAGAACCGCAAGTAAGCGCTCCATTCAACACTGCGGTTTTTAATTTCAAAGTTGCCTAAAAATCGAGCGTCAGGCTGTCATATAAAACTTCAAAACGAAATCTCACACAACCCTCGTATGACAAAATGACAAAAACAATATTTTTTCTTTTTGCCATCTTAGCATTGGTCATTCAGTTGAAGCTATTGTTGAGGCTTGACTTGTTATTGCTACGCTTGATTAAATGTCCAAAAATGTCACTCAGTGTAGCATTTCGAAAATTCAAATCTTTCTTTGCTAAAATTTATTGCATGAATTTGCTTATTTGGTAAAAGTTTTTTGTCTTTTCAACGTACTGTATTTGTTTTTGTTTCTTTTCTTTATTTTCTAACCAAAATGCGTGTATTAGCGTAATTTCTGCGGCTGCCTTCTCAAATTGATATAAGCGCTTGTGGCATGTGGGCATATTTGACCACTGACCACTAATGGTGGTTTTTATTTGTTTTTTTTTTTCAGCTATTTTTTCCAATTTAACTGAAGACTTAATTATTGAAGATATTTTTTTTAAAGCTGCTAGTGTCTGCTGTAATTGTCGATTGACTGCCAAAAGGAAATTTGAGTTGAGCGAGCTGCTGTGGTTGATGCTAATAGTTTATACAAAAGTGCGTTTCCGGCTTAGAGATGTTAAATTGGGCGATGGTAGAGGAGGCTTGGAGATGGAGAGAACGGCTTGAAGTAGATTTTTTAGCGAATGTATAGTTTTAGAAGTATTGGTGTTCAATATAATTTATAAAAATTTGAGACATGCATGTTTTGGCATTAGGAAAATAAATAATTAGGGTATTCACGGCGTTGTAGCGTATACATTAATTATGTAAGCTAAAATTGATATTTAGAATTTTTTTTTTTTTCTAACTTTAAATAGTTTAAAGTTGCTTTAGCAAACTGTGACAGTGCCTAGCTTAGAAGATTTGTGAAATCTCTGAGTTTCTTTTTTCTACAAAAATTCAAAGATACTGTTTAAGAACACTTTTCAGTGCTAAGCTGTCAAAGAACAAATATAAAACGCAAGATATATACAGATTTATTGTAAGATTTCAATCCCAAAAGTTCGGTATTCATACTTAAAATTTTTATAGAAAAGATTTTCATAGAACTTCTTCTGCTTTAAAGTACTCAGATACTCCAAGATCTTTGTTAGCGAATTTGTACAGTCTTAAATTTAGAAATTTTACACAATTAAAATGCTTTCTACAATAATTGCTTGTTAAATTAATTATCAATTTCCTTCAAGTCTTCACCAAGTGCTCAAAAAACTCTACACAAATCACCAAAACAAACTATAAACAAGCCATTTTTTTATGAACACACAAGTATGCTAGCCTCAATTACAGACAAACAGATACACTCGACGACTACTAGCGACCAATGACCGATCAAAAAAAGCTAAAAACAAAAAAAAAAAACAAAAAAGTTTATAAACAATCTAAGCAAATAAAAAGCATAAAAAAAAATAAGAAGATACTCAACTGACGCGTAAAATGTTGGAAAAAAATAAAAATCAACAGTCGGATTTTTTTTTGCCTACAATGTGCTACATACATACAATATCTAGATACTCATACTATGTTGGCCAAAGTAGTTTTCAAAAATAAGAAGAAGAAGAAGAAGAAGAAGGCGCACTATTTGTTAAAAATAGAGGAATCCATAAAAATGTAGAATGCGAAGATTAACAAGTCATCATCGTCAACGCCATCGTCATTAGCTATGGAAAAACTCGACGACGACAAGACGAAAAGAGCACCTACAAAATGAGTAAAAGATACACTTAGTGATACACTCAGATTGAGTAATGAAACCCTGACTATGTTTGAGTGATTTAGCATTACAATGGGAGTATGAACAGCTGTTTGTTTTGAGTATTTTGTTTTTCTATTTTATAGAGAGCGAAAAACACTTGCAACAGCTTTGCTCTTAAGTAGTTTCATATATATCTAAATTGTTCATCTTCATTATCATTAGATGTCTCGAAGAAAATATGCAACAGCGTCTGCTCTTGTATAGACATCATCAGCGTCAACGTCAACGACAACGTCGACGTCGTCGTTTTGATTGCTCTTTATGTAGATACAATTGAGCAATCTTTGCCGGCAAATAAATCACGCAATGAAAATGAAAATGAAAATCACTTGTGCTACAATAACAAAAATGTAGCTTTGTATTGGATCAAATCGTCAATGAGTAGACATTGAATAATGGTTTTTTGATGACATTCAACAATGAGATGAACTGAGATCAGTTAGTTAAGAGAATAAAGCTGTGAAATTCACAAAAAAAAAAAAAAAAAAAACGAACATAAGAATTGATATTGTATATAACAGTACTACTAGCGAATTAAAAAACGAAGCGTGAATACCCTGCCAATTTAATAAAGATTTATATGACTCAATTTGTAATGATTACATATACGTATGTAATATATGTTAAATATAGTCATGCATAAAATTTGTCAGCATTTAAAAAAGAAATGCAAAAAAAAAACCCAATAGATTACACTTTATTGAATCAGGCAACACATCAGCCGACTTCTCATCAACTAAGCTGTTAATCGAATAGGTGTGAAGACCCTACATGATTTTAATGTTGATGATAAAGAACATTTGGTGCATCGTAAAAGTGTGAAGTCGAAGAATTGGAGAATCCTAGTCAGAAACGTAAGGAGTTGAGCATGAAACACTTTCCAAACGTCGTAAAGCATTTCAAGCGACATTAGACGGCGTTTTACATGTTCACACACTATGCCACGTTAGAAAAGCATACATTTTTACAACCTATTGTGACTGGCGATAAAAAATGAATAGACATAGATAGCCATAATTCCAAAGATTATGTACTAATTTCTGTTAGTAGTAAAGGGTTTTTTTCCACAAATAATAAGAATGAAGTAGTTTTTAAAATTGTTGTACATATTTATATACCATCATGAAGATAGAAGAAGAAAAATTAGCAGAAAAACTATGTGCAAAATATTTTATGGTCAGTGAGGGATGTAGTAAGGCAAAGATAGCATTAAGAGACAAAAAAGACAAAATATAATCATAATGGGGAAAAACCTTATGTTTATTGGTGTAATATTTTATGTGTAGGACGTGTCGTTTGTTTCCTTGTTGGTTGTATTTTTTCTCTTCGTTATTCACTTTTAACAGTCTATACCAATTGTGTGAGCGCAAAGCAAAAAATAAAGTGTGAGAGTGTGAATTCTTTTAATCATAATGGGGAAAAACCTTATGTTTATTGGTGTAATATTTTATGTGTAGGACGTGTCGTTTGTTTCCTTGTTGGTTGTATTTTTTCTCTTCGTTATTCACTTTTAACAGTCTATACCAATTGTGTGAGCGCAAAGCAAAAAATAAAAGTGTGAGAGTGTGAATTCTTTTATGTGAACATGTACGTGTGTTTTTCTTTTTTCTTTTTTTTTCATTTCATTAGTAACATTTTAAAATCGTTTTTCACGCGTTGTATGTAATTGATTCAAATTTTCATTGATTTTCACACAATAAGCTGCAAAATACCTTCTCATTGGCATAGCATTTATCAAAATTGATCTCATAGCATGCGTCAAATGAGACAAATTTTCACTTTGTTCAAACAGAGTGCAATACAAACGCTTCACTAAACTCATGCTACTATCTTGTACAAAATTTACAGTGTACAAAATCAAGCAGCTGTAAAGTTTTGTTTAGATATATAGAATAAGTTTTGAATCATACTGACAATCAATTTGCAGCGGAAATGAATCTGAGTGAGTCAATTGTGATATTTTTTTGTATTAGTCAAATCAAAAATTTAATGTAGGTTGCAAAAGTAACCTGTAGATTTATATAGACAGTAATAGTTATGTCTTTTTGTAACTGTGTGTACAGCTTATATAGATTAAAAATATTTTAATTTATTTATTTTTTATTTTATTTTTTCTATATAGCTTTGCCTTCGCTAGACGCCTTCATTCATTCATACATTTGCATGCGCAAGTGTTACACTCGAGTGATTTGAATCCAATGGACGACGACGACGACGACGAATGTAAGAAAAGTGTGTGAGCGTCATGTATCTAGATACATGTAAGCTACAACACAAATACAGATACCGATACACAAATGCTACATGCCACCGCCACCGCAAATTCAAAGACAACAACCGGCATAATCTAGTTACTCGACTTTATAACTAGCGAAAAGCGAGCGGCCCACTTAACCAACTAACAAACTAAACAATTCGTACAAAACAGGGCGCTGCTGCAAGTAACTTCCTCAAGTTGTAAAAAATGAAAAACTCTGAAAAAGAAAAGTTAAAACAAAGTGTTGAAATGACTCTTTGACATGCACATCGATTCAGTTGTGGAAAACAAGCAAAACAAAAACGTCAGGGTCGTCTTGTCGGTCTTCAAAGCGTTCTTCATATGCTGTACCGATGACCATATGCATTCGGTATGTAGGTGGCGCTTAGCCAGACATGGATTTAAATACATACATACGTATGTATATGTATAATAGACATTTGTAGAAATTTAATTGTTCAACTGCGCGAAATTGCCAATAATTGTTTGATTGTCGGCTTTTGTTTTTCGTAGATTTTTATTAGTTTATTGCGTGATAAGCCTCATTGGCTGTCTACCCTCTATGCGCCGATGAGTTGTGGAGGCGTCTGGCTTTCGGTTTTTAAGAGGATTAGTGTATGAGTAGTGCTAAATTTGATATCTCAAGTGCCAATTGACATTGTCTATGAATTGTCTGGGCATTGTCTAATTTTGATATTTGTATGCTCAAAAAAAACTAACCTAGGCCATGAATCACGATTTTGAGGTGGGTCAGAAATGTATATTGAATTAGTCAGTGTTATGGAAAGTTAATAATTACAAGATGACCGGGAGAACGTGTTCTATGGTAGTATAAATAATACAAAATTCTACTTAGATATTAATTAGAGATTTGTATAACATATACAATAGTTAGTTGAAGACAATTTTTTCGGAAAGTTGGTTGAATTAATGAAAAATTACCATTTTGAAATAAAGCTAAAATATAAAAACAAAACTGAAAATTCTATGATATTTTGAAAGTAAAGAAATATTCACTTTTCTAGTTCTTCGCATGTGAAAACAAGGTTTAAGTTGAAAGAAATTATGGAAATAAATTGAAATTTTCTATTTTAAACAGAGAACCACTAGAAAAAGTGTTATTCTTCGGTTCGGCGGTACGTCTCGAAGGTGTTTATCTTCGAACCTCGACTTTTGTTCAGTTCAAGTTGTTCAGTAAATTTTATTTTATTAGTGTAAAGTTCTTTAACCTTCTTGAAATATTAACGAGAAACGTTATTAAAATGTCAGATCAGTAAGAGTGAACTTGAAGTGAAAAAGTGAAAGAGAGCGAGCATCAGCTACAGCAGCAGGACGTATGTATAAATTCTCTTTATAGTTGTATGTGTATTTTAATGCATAAGGTAATACTTAAACTGCATATAGGGGGAAATACAGAAAGCAGGGAGCACCATGTTGTTAGATTAGTGAGTGCTATATTACGTTTTCTATTTCTCTCTCAGTCGTTTATGTTGTTGCATATACGCATCAAAATATATGCAGAGAGTGCATGGTAATGAATATTAAGGCTGAGTGTTACTTATTATTACTTATTTAGGTTGCTTATGTATTTATACCAGACTTGTCCACATAATGCACTTCAAATTTGAAGCAATTAAGTAATATCAAGTAAGAAAAAAAGCGAATTATATTACTTTAATGGTTTCTAATTCAAAATTACTATTTGCAACAAAACTACTTTGGTTCATGGTTCGGAGTAATCACTCAAAACGTAGCATGATTCAGTTCAAAACAAGTTTGCTGAACTGATTTTTAAGATTAAGAATAGGAAGAATAGCTTGCTCTTCATCATCTCTTTATTTTAAGCACAAATACTGTAAACACAGTTCATACTTATATAATATATATAATGGATATACTCTAATTATAAAATGAATGGTGGAAATCTAAAAAAATACATAAATTTACTGAAGATTTGCAGTGAGGTAATACTTTAGAATATTCTTTCAAAAGTTGCTGACGCTCAACTTTTAGTAGCTGATCTTAATTCATCTACCAAAAAAGTTATCCACTAAATTCATTCGGTGAAAACTAATTTTTAGAAGGTCGATTTTAAAGTAAAATCTAATGAAATAATAAATGGTGAATTTTCAATATATGGCCAGCGATCTGAAGAGAACTCGTAGCTGAGACTCCACGGCTAAAATTTGGATTCCGGGAAACATTTACCAATCTCAAATTTAGGTACAAAATGCACTTTTGTTAAGTGAGAGAGGCACAAGTAAGACTCATAAGTCCCATAAACTAGACTACAAAAAGTGCGTGCGCAAATAAAATTTGTATGTACGGTGTCAAACTATATGGAACTATAATGAAACACACAACCCAGAAGATATTGTAATCGATTATACTGCAAAGTTTCCAAAACAACATTGAGTAATTCTATTACTTTTGTAGTGTTCAAAGAACTTTCAATGTATTTAAAAAAAAAAGTCACAGATTCAAGTAAGAATCAAATAAGTCATTCTTGACTTCTTGTAAAGCACATCATTTGGTACCCTATGCACATTTTGTTTGCAGACACATCTGTAATATATATTTACCATTATGAGCTACTTCAAAAAGTCAATCTTCATAAATAAGAAAACAAAAAACAAGATTGCATCTTGCTCAATTCAATTTTGATTACAAAAACAGCACAATGAACTTCAACTCAAGTACTTCAAGTAATGCATAAAATCGCTCCAATCAACTGCCACAGACATGTTGATATTATACATATGGTGACTCTGGTGTTATTTTTACGAAATAACTTCACGGTTTGCAAGAAAAGTGTACAGAAAAATGCGAATAAAAAAATATGTCAATGTGGCATTTTGTATTTTGTATTTTGTATTTTTGAACAAAGATACACTACAGTAGCACAAAAATTTCAAGTATAAAAAAACAAAGCAAAGATAAATTATAAATAATTTTGCACAACTAACTAAAATAAATAAATAATAAAACGAGTGTAGCGAAGCGCGGAGTGCACATAAACTCAAACAATGAATGGGAATTTCATGCAGCAAAATTATTACAGAAAAACTTTTTTTTTTTTTAACCTTTTTAGGGCAGACATGCAAGTTTGAAGACTTTCGAATCGAGTGATATTATATTATACTCGTACTGCCACAGATTCATACATCATGTCAAAGGAATGCAGTGCAGTGCTGAATCGAATTGAATCTGAAACGTAAGAAGACAAGTGGGCCGAAGTTATACGAGCTGGGAGAAGTACGGAGCAAGGGAGATCTTCAGACAAATGTGGACAGGTTTTTATTGCCAATATCAGCAACACTTTCAATGTAACTGTCTTTGTTGTTGCAATCGTGGGCGTACTTAGCGTGTAATGTCGTTTAAATAGTTTGTTATTTATTTTTTTTTGTACTTCTACTAAAGGCCAACTTGTTGAACAAGTTTTGCACGACAAAATAATATATATATATATATATATATATATATATATATATATATATATATATATATATGACGTCATGCAACCTACAGAAAGACAGACAAATCGTATTGTATATGAATGAACAGCTGTGTATGGCGTGTATAAATAATAATAATAATAATATACAAAATGTGAATCAAGTCTAGTCCAACAATAAATAACCTAATAAATAAATTGATAATAGCGCCCCTCGTAGCTACAAGAGTGGGACAGAAAATAACACATCATCATCATTAAAGTTAACTAAGGAATGAATGTAGCATGATATCGTTGCAATTTTCGTAGAAAGCATAGTAAAAATACAAATTCATTTATTATTTGGAGAATTTGAGTTGAACTGCAAAAGTTACTTGTATGTAGGCGTCAATTCAAGGCAATAAACTTTGCAAAATCGAATGTCTCCAAAAAAATGAAAAAGAAAAACTTTATTCAGAATCAACAACATCTGTTTTGTGAAGTTCCACTTGAAGTCTGCGTTTGAGTGTGTTTGTTGAGCATCGTCTTTTGACCTTAAATTTGTCATGTTGCAGCATTAAGAGTACGCCAGGCAATTAGTAGCGTAATTAAATATTTGTGTTGTATTTATTGTATTTATTTTATTTGTATGTATTTTTTGCAAGCGGCTTGCTTGCTTTGAAGTTATTTTTCTTTTTTTTTTTTTTGTTTATTATTTATATTTAATGGCAGATGTATCTCAGCGACATATTATTTTTCGTACTTGTGAAGCAAAACAGTTAAATGTTTCCGATGAAAGACAAATTGGCTATGCAAATTAGCCAAGATACATTTGAATGTGCAAACAAATAGTTGCTTCAATCAATGTATAAATTGATGAAATGGTGAATATGCATCATAGACGTCCAAGCTGCATTATTTGCTCATAAAGACTCGTTCCATAAGAAAACCTAAAAAGAATATCTTTTGCAGACTTTGTAGACTTCAAATTTTTCATTTGGAGTGCTGTAAATTAAGTTTTACTATACGCAGCTCTATGAGTAATATATAATATAAAATATTTCTAAGTTTTGTATATATAAACTAGTGGAAATTCTAAAGATTCGTAGTGTAGAGCTTAACAGTTGTTATTTAATATAACAGAATACCTAAAAATTATAATGTTGAAGACTTTGTAGAGTTGAAATTTAAAATTTGGATAGCTGTATTTTAAGTATTACGATTCACTAACGTGCAAATAATATGCCAAATATGTATGTATGTGAAAGTGTTGAATAAAAATTGGCAGCATTCATAAAGTCACAGTGTAGACTTTGTATGTAATATCTGTGTAATAAAATATTAAAACAATATACATGTAAAATTTTTCATTTATTAATACTCTATTTTATAATAGAATACATACATAGAAAAAATATTTTTGAAGACTTTGTAGAGTTGAAATTTATAAGCTGAATAAACAAACTTTCACTAGTTGTATACTTATACAGTAGTATACTTATAATATACAAAACAATTTTTAGAAAATACTGTGTGAAGCTACGTAAATTTGTAGTGTAGACTTTAAAAATTATATGTACTTCTAAAGAACGACGATGTTTGAATGAAAAAAAAGAAAAATAAATACATTCATAGCTTTGTTTTAACTAGAAAAATACTGCTAGTAAAAATGAACTTTGGCGCCCAACGTGGGGCTCGTAAAGAAAATATGCATACGAGGCATATCCAGAAAGTATGTGTACTGCATTTTTGTAGGTTTTAAAATTTTTTATTTTAACAAAAAAATTACGTGATACTTTAGTACATAATGTAAGCTATTTTTCGACATAGTCACCATTCCTCTCTATGCAGGTGGTGAAGCGGGGTATACATTTTTTGATGCCTTCCTCAAAGTATTTTCCCGCCCACCCCTTGGGATCCACCACGTGGACAATTTCCGATATCCGAGGGTTTCTGTGATTGTTTCGTGTAGTAGAGATCTGGAGATTTGCGGAAATATCACAGAAAGTTCATCCACAGACAATCTAGTCTTCCGCTCCTCTGGTCATCATGCACAGACGTACGACCATTTTTAAACTAGCGACACCACTTGTACAAACTCGTGCGATTCATAGCTTTATCACCATATGCAGTTTACACCTCATCATAAATCTCAAACGGAGGTTTTCCCTTCCAAACGAGATAACGGATGACGCCGCGTATTTCTCACTTGGCGGGAGACTGGATTGACATTGTTCACGAAACGTGTGGTCGCGTCGACAGTTCTCAGCGTACTGAACTCGAATCGGTCTCGTTGCAAAGGGGAGAAGTCAGGCTACACTGCAGTGTTGCCAACATGACAAAAAAAAAACACCCTCCGACCGTGAGAGTCGCAGTACACTTACTTTCTGGATATGGCTCGTATATAGCGTAGTTTTCTATACAGTAATAAGAAACATTTAGAAACTTTTCGCGTCATAACAAAGCCAATATGAACAAACGTATCGAGCGAATAATAAAATAGACGAACCATATTTAAATCTTTTCAAGTCTAATTTAAATTAAATTCATATTACAATTGCGTTTCGTTAATTATTTGTTTACAAAAGTCGTTTAAATACTTTTTTCTGGTAACCGAAAAAGATAATTAAGCAAACGAAATATGAGAAAAAATGTTGGGAAACTTTACCAAGTCAAAAATACTAGTGTAGAGATGTTTAGTGTAGGTTTTTGTTTAAAAAGAAGTTGGCAGAAAATCGTAAAGCAAATTCCCTTAAGTTGCTGTAAGCTAACAACATTTATCAAAAGCTTTTGTAGACTTGTAGAGTTTTGCTGTAAACTGTAGAACAATGAGTTTTTTTTTTCTTTTTTGTAATAGCCAAGCCTGTAATACAACAATATTGCTTTAACTCATCATGGTTGACAAAGCATTTATCAAAATTATTCAAACCGGATTTTAAAATCCTGTCACAAACATGTGACCTTCATAAGGCGTCAAAAATCATTAAGCAACCCATCCCTCAAAATGAAAACTTTAACGCTAATTTCTATACACTGCAGACAATCGAACTATAGAGCTGGGACTGCTGTTAAAATCTAATTAAATTCCAAAACACTTAAAAATGTCATAATTTAAAACAAATAATTACTCAACGCCAACATCAGCAGTAACAGAAACAGCAACACAGGCAGGAACAGCATTAATAGCAGTGAGTGCCATAAACAACACTAAGATAGATACATACATTGAGATACACGCGTTCTAAGCTCAATGCAAATTAAATTGAAAACTAATTAAAGATCAAATGTAAGAACGAGTGAGAGTGAGACATAAAGATAGTTATAGAAAATACCGGTTCGTATGCCGATCTATCAATCGATCTGCTGAGTGATTGTCAGACGCCAACAGCAAAAATATGTAGTAGCAGTAAACAAAGAAAATATTTATCAGTTTTCAATTAACAAGAACATGCTATGTATCTACAGACAAATACACAAAACATAAAAAAACCACGCATGTATCTTATAGATACATGCTAGCAAAAGGTATTGAAACAATAGATAAATGATATTTTTATTGCCAACCTAACAATTAAGTAGCGCAATACGCTATTAAACGAAAAGAAAAAAACAAAATTCGTAAAAATAGATACGGAAAATTGCTTGTATTTTTTTGCAAGAAATATGAAGTGATAAAAATAGATTTTCCAGATACTTTTGAATTTTAATTGTTCGACATGCAAAACTCTTTTTTGTTTTTGCAAACTTTGTGACTACATTAAAGAGTCAGGGTTGTATTTAACTTCCTTTTTTAGTGCAGCAACTGTACTTCCGGCAGTGATTTGTACGTAACTCTTCTTCGAGCGATAACACTGTTGCCAAGCTAATTACCCATTAAATTATTATAGCCTTACGTACGTACGTATGCTACTATTTGTTCGTATCGGTATGTGCCTTGCATATTTAATAGATATTTACCTACCTCCATAACGTATATATATATACATGCAATTAGAGTATCTATTTTATTTGCTGGAAATATTGTTTTATAGTCGAGATTAATACATATTCGCCTTTGGCTTCTGTACGATCGATAAACTGTGAGCGGCATGCTTATTAAGCTGTGCTGTGGAATGGATTTATTAATGAAAACGTGATTGATGTGGAATTTTCGTGTCAATTTACTGAAGCGCATAGATTGCAGTTACAAGATATGCACATACTAGGCGTGTGAGATCGATTAGTGATGGATATTGCATTTGATTGATAATTGAGAGAAACAAATTAGTAAGTGGAAATAGTATATCTAACGATTTGATGAAGCAGCATACGCTGAAGTAAATTAGATAGTTTAGTTATAATAAGAAAAAAGAATAACCTCAGTTAGTTATAAGCCTAAAAGATTTATCGATAACGATAACACTTAAAATGAGCACTGAAACATATTCACTATACACATTTGACTTTAGAATGACTATCAGCCGAATATGTTGAGACTGCTAGGAGTCATCCAGTTCGAAAACTTTGTTGTTATCGGTTCGATAAATCGATTTAAAAATACCAGCAGTAAATGAAATATAGTCAAATTATCAAATCACTAACAACCAAATTTCAATCATATTACAATTCGTAGCTGTTCCCGAAATATCTTTACGCCGAAATAATCAAAATAGTTGCAACAAAGCCATTCAATATGAAAAGTAACTCATATCTGAAATAAATTTGACATCCACAGATATAGCCATGTTTGAAAACGTTTTGTGACACTTTTGAGGTTATTTGCAACTAGTCAGTTACTTTTATTTTCTCTTTGTCAATCGTCTGGGTGTGAATACCCTGTCAAGGCATTTACAATTGTGTTCAGCTGGATACAAAAAAAAAAATATCATATACAATTGGATAACCCTTTGGAATACAAAACCAAACAACACTTAATGTGCAAATATAAATAAAAAAGAGTGTGAGTCGTCGAGTGTGTTCGACTTCGAAATGTGCCCTGTACCAAGTCTAACACTCTCTATTGGATATTTCATATACCACACTTTGTCAGACTAGGGCATATTCAATTTAGATGGTTCCATCTCATTTAGTCACCGAAATCTCGGCGTGTAGATAGCTTGAGTATAGACTTGAGTTTCGCTGCTGATGAAGAGGTCTTCCACTTCTCCTATTTCGTACATTTCCACAAACTTAATATGTAGAGACTTTTAACCTATTAGTAAAGGGTATAAAAATATTGTAATCTGTGGAAATTAAACCTAGCAGCATCAACTAAGCTACACCCTCATCAAACTTTTACTCAAATTACATTAAATCGCGATCATTTGTTTTTGGGCACATATCATCAGTATATGTGTTTTCAAGTTCATCATTCAATTAATTTTATCTATTTTCAAGAGGATATTTAATTTAACTAAACAATTATTATTAATTTAATAAAACACATTCTTATATGATTCTAATTAATTTTTTGTAAATGACACTTTAGTTGAGATAACATTCCAGACAGACATGAAAATTTGAAGAAATTTACTTTTAATCGATATAATTCGAATGTACTATTATATACCAATAACCATAAACATAAAATTTAAAATTCCTTGATTATGTGTTTAGAATGAAATACTTATTGATATCAAAGTCATGTGACTTCACCAGAAGTGTTTAAAATTCTACAATATAAATTGTAAAGTTACCGATATCGATTACACTGAGCATTAAAATGGTGGAAAAAAAAACACTTGTTTCAATGAAAATTATATTTATTTCAGCATACATAGATATACTGGTAGGTGTAAAGTATTCTCTCTTAAGATAACGAGCTAAACCTTTTTTATGTATACTTTCTTTGCAAGTAAATTTAACATCTTAAACGTTTAACTTTATAGCTCATTATTTAACGATTTGATTTCTATATAGCGCTAAATTTGGGCATCTTCAGCAGAACTAATCGCTGACTGATTAGTGATTACTGACTACTTTTACTATAAGAAAATTCAAAATTAATGAGACTAATGGATATTCAGGAAAACATAAATAAACAACAATAGACAGCGTAAATCAGTAATCAGTTAGCAATATTTTCTGCTGAATGCACTCATTATTTCTGTTTTTAATGCAGTTTTTATCACATGCATGGCATTCTATATAAAATGTTCTTATTTTAATAGAACTTAATTTGATATCGATATACAATATCGATAACAGATGCGGTCGATATATACGCAAAATTCATTTACTTTTTAACATGATATGATCAACATGGAATAATATTTGTCTCTTAAGGTTTCTATGCAAAAATATAAAACACTTTCAAGCCATAAATAATATCGATAAATTTTAATTTTTCAATATTAGGTTGGAAAATCTGTGAAATTCTTAGAATACGCTTAGTTTCTGAAAAAAAAAAATGTAAATATTTTGCAATTACTACCATGGACAAATTAGCTTATCGTTTAGCAATCGATAACGATAACACATATCTTGATCAACAAATTTAGAAAATTGTTAGTACTGTATTTAAAAGATAAATTAAAAAAGAGCACAGTTTATAATAAATTTGCATAAAGAGTCTACTAACTAAAAATTAATTCGATAGCACTAAAATTGCTTGGTATCGATAAACGTTAGCAATTTTTATATAATCATTTTAGATTTATTAAATACAATAAAAAGCTTATATCAATTGCTTTGTGTTTTTTATATACATGAATTTATTTTATGACTAATTATTTGTAGTATTAGGCAGCCTACAACTTCAAAAAAAAATGAAGCTTATCAATTTCTAACCGATAACAATAACACTATTTGTTATTAAGTTATTCAAAAAAAAGTTGCAAGTTAACTTCAACACTTGCATTGCTTATACAACGTTCTGCTCAATTCATTGCTAATTTACATAATTCAACAAACAAAGTCTCAATGAATGAAATCATGCCTAAAGTCAATTTCTCTTCACACATTTCTGATGATAACAATTGCTAAAAATAAGCGCTTATGCTCTACAAGTAGTAAATATATATTTCTTAAATAAGAACGACGCGCGATATACATAAATGGCGACAAAATATTTTATCAATTGCCAAAATGTTCAAATCTTAACAAATATAAAGAAAAAAAACGAAAAAAAAATAATCATAAAGAACTTGCGGCAACGACTAAAAATGGTGTCAAAACTCATAATCGAACACCTACAACCAAAATATTATAGGTTTGTTTATATGTGGCAAGAAAATAAAGCCAGAAAGAAAAAAGATATAACAAATGATTTTTTCATATTTGGTAAGCAAAACGTTATAATTTTAAGACAAAGCTACGCATACAGCAATCAAATATTAACACATACTCAAAAAAGCTTAAATTCAGTTAAATCGAGATACCGACTTAAATACAAATCGAAAATAAAACCAAAACCGGAAAGTATCTGCTGTATCTCATGTATGTTGCAGGCGCCCAAAAAAGGCGCACAAAATTCATATATATATATAAATTCAACGACAAGTGGGCGATGCCGGCTGGTTGTAAGTATCTATAGCCAAAGTATCTCAAAGCCAAACAAATCGAAATCGAAAAAAAATTGTCTAACGTAGGCTTAAAATAAATTTAAAATATAAAAAAAATAAAACTCGGTATATTTGTTCAATAAAAGAAAAATTTAACGCCGCCAAAGTCGAGCATACTTAAAAAGCTAACAAGAAGTAAAATGAAGTGTTTTAGCAAGTTATTAACACACAAAGTCGAGTAGTGTGACCGAAATAACGCACAGTGGTTCATAATTCAAAAATGCTAGCCAAAATTTCGATAGATAGAAATAGAAATTGACCAATTGAAAAATATCATTGAATGAGATTCGAGATTTGAGATGCTTACAGCCCCAGAAACTAAATGTAAAGTACGCCTATTTCTATGTATAATTTAACACTTAAATTATCCTAAAAACGCACTCGAGTTATTTTCAACTACAAGTACTGTAAACGTTGACCGAATTTTATTTTAAATAAATGTATTTTATTTTATAAAGTATGTAAAATGCATTAGAATGGCCAAACAAGTAGATACTTGGCACTATTGATAACACTAACACAGGTAGATGTTGATATTGACGTTTTTCATACAAATGCATAAAAGTGAGATGTGGGTTTGTATGGACTACCTCAAAAAGTAGCTGGGACACGCCCACTTCTATATGTATATGTATCGGTTGTTCACTACAATCCACCAAATCGAATATTTCAAGCTAATATTGATTTAAATAAAGAATTTTTTCAGAAAAATCACAAAAGTGGGCGGTGGGTTTGTATGGGTGCTACCCCAAAAAGTGGGCGGGACATGCCCATTAGGGTATGTATGTTAAGCGCCTGTCCGTAAAAAGGCACCATATTGAGTTTCAGCCTAATATTGACTTTAGTAAAGAAGTTTTTCATACAAAAACACAAAAGTGGGCAGTAGGTCGGTATGGGGGCTACTCAAATAAGTGGGCGAGTCCCACCCATTAATGTATATGTGAAGCGTCCGTCCACTAGAAACTAGCATATCCATTTCGTTGATATTGACTACAATAAAAAAGTTTTTAATACAAAAAGTCAAAAGTGGGCGGTGGGTTTGTATGGGGACTACCCCAAAAAGAGTGGGCGTGGCGGGTCAATCTTGAACTCTATTAAACTACAATAAAAGGAAGTATATGTGCCAATTTTCAACTGGATAGCATAAAAATTGGTGCCCAAAAAATGCGGAACAAAATCCAGACAGACAGACGGAAATTGGCTAGATCGACGCGTCTCGTCGAGCTGATCAAGAATATATATACTTTATGGATTCTACGACAAACTGATAATACCAGTTCACAATTTGTTTAAATGGTATAAAAATGAATATATCTCGAAAAAGATTCTTTAGAAAAAAATGGTTGGCATTTTTGGAATTTACTTTCCAAAATATATAGAAAAAACTACATGGGAAAAAAACTCTTTTTGTGTGTAAACTTGTACAATGATTGGCGTAACAAAACATTCTGGTATTTAGTAGTTTTTAAGATCGGTTTTTTATTTTGGACCACTGTGCAGTGATCAGTCGACCATGAATTGAGCTAGGGCAGCACTTGGGCACTACTTTAGATCAATAGTTTAAAAAAGCATCAATCCATTGACTGACTGACTACATGAATCGATTGAATGATTGAATGAATGACGGCCGGATGGTTCGGCGAGGCTTGTTGACTAAATTCGAGTGAGCAAATAACGTCATTGACGGCAACGTTGTGTGTGGGCGTTCATTAGCGGGCAACGGCAACGGTTTTGTTGACTCAAACGGTACTCTTTTGTATAGAGGTATCTTCTTATAAATGAAGTAGCTTCTTTTTATAGATGACTAAGTCAAACTTTTAAGCAGCAGGAGTTTCGAGACAAGACAAGTTGTTTCCATTTTTGCGAAAAATTCTCATTCTTTACGGTTTGATTTTTCCTCAAACGTAGGCGAACTGGTTCAGGGCTAATTAAAGAAACACAGACACACACCCAAGTCTAATCGCCACAGTTGCAAAACTTTCCGCAAAACTATACAAAAAAAAAAAAAAAAACAGAAAAACTTATTTGTAGGCTGTTCTACACGAAGCACACAGCGGGAGTTTAGTTCGAAGTCAGCCGAGTTGGGGCGTAGACAAAACGCATACGCAGCTAAATGTATATTGTATCTGTCTGAATGACTGACTGACTGACTGACTGACTGACTTGACTACCGATATAGCGCAGTAGGTGTATATCAGTCTATCTGTTGTTTAATTTGCAAATGCTGTTAGTTTGCTATAGAATAGAAAAACAAAACAAAATTGTATCGATACTTTGAAAATTTCGCAACAAACTATTTTGCATTTAAAAAACATGTGTTGCAAGTTTCCTTTTTAGAGCACAGCAGAAGTTGTCTGTTTGCATTTAAGCACCTTCTCATTCAATACACCTAACCTCATACATTGCTATGTAATTAAATTTTGACTTAATCTGCAAAGTTATCGACAATGTTAGACGGCGCGACAACGTCGCCCGTCATCGGTGTTGGAATCGTGTCAATCTCAGATCGCGTTTGAAATTGAAAGTAATTACTTTTGAATTGTGTGTAGTTTTCTGCTTAAAAAATTGTAGCCTACATGCTCAAAAAAACAAGTTAGTGGTTAATTGTCTATAACTGATAATGTAGGTTTAGAGTTAAATACGATATAAGGAACATTAATTAAAAGATATGCGTGTTAATTGCTATTTGAAAAGTATAATCCATTATCAATTAGGTTGTATGTATGAAATTTAAATAATTTAGCACACTTTCGATATTTGTAGAAACGATTTTGTTGTTCAAAACAGAGTTTGGTTAAACCAGCTACGAATTATAAGCGCTGTCAAGACTTAAACTCGTCTGAGTAAAGTCTAAATAGCAAAACGAGTGCATTCAATTTTTTATGACTTACAATGAATGGTGTAACTCATACTATAGAATCAGAGTGTGTGGTGTAATGTGGTAGCATCAGACTCATTCTGATGCATCTATTAGAGATTTGAATCTGAATAGTAAAACGAATGTATTCAGTTTCTTATGACTTACAATGAATGGTGTGATTCATTCTATGAAATCATAATGTGTGTATTGTATGATTCTGTATAATTCTGATGTCGTTAAGAACACATGTAGTACTGTAGCCACTGTTCGAGTAGAGTCAAAACAGCAAAATGAGTACATTCAATTTATTATGACTCACTTGTATGAAATATCTATGAATATATATGAATACTATAAAATCAAAATGAGCAGTGTAATGTTTTATAATGCTGTCTCATTTTAATGCTGGCTAGCATACATGCACAGTAGGTAATTGGACTGAATCTTTCGACAATGATTCATGTGATTGAATGTCATTTTCTTCTCAATGCCTTTTTTCTCCCTCGCACAAGTTTATGTCTCTATCGACGATCTAGAATGCATACATTATACAAGTCTTGAACACAAAAATTTATTGTGAATTCATATGATTCAGTGTACTGTAATATGATCTTAGTAGCAACTCATTCAGATTCATTCTTTTGAGTGTAGAACTCAACTCGTCTCATGTTTATACCTCAGTGAGTCACATTTGTGAAATGGAGATGACTCTAAAATCAGTGTCCAACTGAATGTTTGCTCATTGTGTGTGTCATTTTGACTCCACACGTGAACGTAGACTAAGTTTTACATTTAAAAAATTAGAAAAATTTAATGGTAGTAAATATTTTCTCAAAACACAAAACTTAATTTTATCAGAAAGTTGGTAATTTAAGTTTATATTTCTTTTAATGTTATTTGGCACTGTATTAACAGAAATAGCATTAATTTTAACAGAAATTATTTGTGATGTACCATAAATAGCAGTGATTTAACCGAAAATAGCAGAAACCTACAATACAGTATTCAGTATGATTGAAATATAACAGAATTTGTTACGCCTAATCTGGATCATAATTTATAGTAGTCATTTTCAGCCCATTTTTATATACAAAACATAACAAAAGCATTTATGCATATTAAAAATTTTGGTGCATATTCCAAGCTAAGTCATACCCCATTCACTCAATCTATTCACGACAATAAAGTGCATATAATCTAATGAATTCATCGTTGCCAAACAATGCCAGCAAGTTTAAAAAATTATTAGATGCAACGACACAACTTGAATAGAACTATAGAATTATGGTTTCTATATACTAGACGACACTCTATAGACTCTAAACTAAGTGCCTACAATAAGAGCCGACAACAATTGGCGTAGAGGCTGCGATTTATAAATGCTTTGGCACAAATTTCGATTAGCAAACAAATTCGAAAGAGAATTGGGACAAGAACTGATACGAGTTCTGATACGCTACACAAGCATCAGCTTGTAAGGGAAATATATACAGTCTATGTAATACAAACGAACAGATAAACATGTATAGATAGATTCATTTTGTTAAACAGATACTTTTTAATAATCCCACTTTTATACGTATTATACATTTTCTACAATGTAGAATATAGCTATACATATTATACTAAAACAACAAATGTATTCTTCTGTGTATAATGTAGATCAATAGCAGATAAACATGTATAGATACATTTGTTTCTAAACCAATACTTTATGAACTTTATTACAGACTTTCCTTTAAATAATTCATACTCACATACACACTACATGTGTAGCGTACAACTTAAATGCAACAACAGCAGCAATAGTCGCCGATATCAACGACAGATGTGGGTTGCACGGACCGACAATAAGAATGCGCGGATGCAATCGCAACAAAACTAACCGTTAGACGCACCATGTCATGCGGCACGGATGCAGGAGGCGTATAGCGCAGATTAAGGCGTAGTGGAATGAGGGCGGAGCTGCCAAATGACAATGCAGTCAAGTTGAACATAATAGTAAAAATAGTTGCAAATAAGAGAAAAAAACGAATACTTGGCTACAACAGAGAAATTGTGTGTAGCATAGAAAGGCGTGGAAAGAAGTATCTGTAGTCTGTCTAGTTGGCAACAATTTTGCTGCTGTTTGGATGCTGCTAATGCAGCACCAGCCAGCCCTTGCCATGCCTTGCGGCAGTGCAATGAACTATTGAGTTAAGCATAAATGTATCTACTAGATACAAATGTATATATATATATGCATTTTAAGCCGGCAGCAAACAAATAAAAACGCTGCAAAACTTGCCGCATGCAGCGTGGAAAAGTGGAAAGGAAAAAAAAAATGTGCCACACATTTGCACAATTGTAGTATTGCAAATATTTGTCAAGTGCGTGAATTAGGCAGAGCGCTATGCTATGCGCTGACTAACGCAAATGGAGCGCAGCGCACGAAAGGGCTTGGCATGTGAACTTTTCAGAGACAAGTATGTTGTTCTGCAACAAACAACATGTATAGAAATACTTTGTAGACAATAATTAACAGCTACAGATACAAATGTATCTATGTATGTTGAAATATTGAAGCTTATCAGCTGATGTGGAAAATTTCTAATTAGCAAAGCGAAAACCAGCGCTGATTTGTAACTAACTTATACACTAACTTATATAGTAAAGATACAAATGTATCTATATGACAGTAAAAGTATCTTATCTTATTTAAGCACTCACCTGCTATGCGCAATACTGCACGATCAGCCGGATCTAGTTGTAATATACTCAATGGCTTATCCTTAGCCCATTCACTAAGGCTTTCGCGATCCATCATAATATTTGCTGCACTGCCGGTGGACGCATAGATACGTCGTCGTTTGTTCAGTTGCTGCTCGGATTGATGATGCGGATAATGCGGATGCGGCGGATGGTATTGCGGTGAATGCGGCGAGTGCGGCGTAGAGTGAGACGATTGACCGCTGAAGGACGCCGTTTTTGCGGTTTTTATTTGCAACGAATGCGTTGTGCCGAAGTATTAAATATGCTTATATTTAGATATATATTTAACTAATTTTTTTTTTTTTTTATCTGTAAGCAGCTATATTTTTATGAATTTCACTAATTGCACTTTGCGCTGCATTTTCTTTATTTCTTTTTTTCTTTAATATTTTGTTGCACAATAATTTATTTAGAAGAAACACGTTGATTTATTTTTGGATGTAGTAGATTGCTAGAAAGAAAATGTGAAATATTTGAAATTAATTTGAGGAAAATATTCGCTGTTTCTTTAAGAATTATACGCAAGTATCTTGAAAATTGTATCTTATATTTATTATATTAAAAGTAAATGAATTTATCTGTAGATTCATTTTGGCTTAAAAATCTATCTTATTTTACACTGTTTAGATACAAAATTAAACACTGCATACTTTTAGGCTGCGCACATATAAATTGTTTGAGATACATTTGCCGCCGCTGTTGCAGTTTGACGCTGTTTTTATCGCTTGAATTGATGTCATTCAGAGTATTTTATCTTATGCAAAAATGTCGTTAAATGACAGCAGCAGATACACTTTGCGGTTATCAATAATCACGCTAAATAGTGAGCAATAACTACAATAGGAACTACATACAGATACTTATAGTAACAGCTAATTTTAGTACGATGAATACCTCTTGACTATAGTTACATATGCAAAAAAAAAAATGTAAAAAAGCTAAAGGGTAAAGCGTGCATAGATAAAAGACTCTACATTCATTTATTACTCATATGTACATCACAAATAGTTATTTTATCGTAGTTCATTGGAAGAGGTCTTTGATATATACTATCTACAAACGTCATTAGATATTTGTATCTGTTGGTTCTATGATAAATAATAGTGAAAGTTCTAGGAAAGCAGCAACAACTATGAATTCAGTTTGTAATAACATGTTCTATTTTGTACAATATCTGGAATAGATACATACATACATATGCAAAGAGTTTTTCAATAGGTATAATCGAACTTGAATAGCTTGCTGCTCTATCGTTTCATGTGGCAACGTTGTCATTCTTCGATGTTCGTGTTCTTTTATAGACACCATGTTTACATTTACGTTAGCTGATTGGGTTCTTGAGCAGTTGAAAACAGATTCAAATTTTGCCAAAAAAAATTATCTTCAGTAATGAAGCTCTTTTTTGGTTGAACGGCTTCGTGAACAAGCTAAATTTGCGCTTGTGGGGAAAAAGTGACCCACAGCAGTATCAGTACTGCATCCGAAGAAACTTACTATTAGATGTGATTTTTGATTATACGGCGTCGTTAAGGCACACGTCTGCCGAAATGAAAATATAATATAAGTACTTTAACTGTCAATGACGAACAGTAGAAGGCCATAATTGACTTTTTTCTGGTCTCAATGGAATGCATGGAAGAGGCGATGTGTAATAACCTACAAGATTATACGATTTAATTTTTCTCTGGGGCTATGTTAGGTCGCTGGTTTATGGCAACAAACCAAGAACAATTGATCAACTGGAAAACAACATCATTCAAACCATTCAGAAGTTCCAGCCCGAATTATGCAACAGAGTCGTAAAAAATTGGACCACTCGCATCGAGTCCTGTAAACGAAGCCGCGGAGGTCATTTCAATTATATCATCATACACAACTGCTTTTATTCAGTTTTACAGTTTAAATACGATTAATGCAAAACTTTTTATAAATTACACTTTGCATGAATTTAGAACTAATTTTCTTTTTTTTTTAACAATCGGGGACCAGGTGAGTAAATCACTTTTCAAACTTGGGTTGAATTTTCAATAAAGAGTAATGAAAATTTATTGCTCAAAATCAAAAAAGTTTCAAACTTTAACTATTGTACTTGTAGTAATATGACACTGTATGAATATTAATTAAATTCAAATTAGTTAGTTTATTTATACCTTTGCAAGACCAAGATCTACGAAATCACTTGTTTGAAAAATAATGGCTACCCTATGTAAGGCAAAGAATAAATTCTCAAATTTCGCTATTTTTCAATTAGTTTCGTCCTATAATGCATATATGTAATAGACTTTAAAACCGTTAAAGCTCAGCTTTCGAACAAGACCAAAATTATTGCAATCGGTTCAGTAGTTCCAGAAATATTGTCTCTGTTTTTATGCTGCTAATAGCTAACAGCTGTTAATTCTCCACACATATACGCTGTTAATTAACAGCTATAGTTAGTACAGTTAACTGCCGCATAAATTCTAACAATTAAGTCAATGTTAGACGCTTTTACCGTATGAAAAAGCTGCAATAGTTCTCAACTCTCTCTCTCTCTCACTAATTATCTACAATGCTCTCACGTGTGCTTATAGTTTTGTGAGTAAAATCAATATTACTACAACGACATACTACGGTTTATGTACATACATATATAATTCATTCAAACGGCATTCTAACTGTTTACATTTGGTTTAAAATCAATGACACACTCACACACACACACAAATCGTTACATACAAAACGACGCACACCCACACAATCGAAGAATGGAGCCAAGAACAAAGTAAATAAGTGATAAGCAACAAATAAAGGGCACAAAGCGCATAATCAAAAACAATATTAGAACAACAAATACTGATAATAAGTAACAAACCGAACTTAATGAGAGCAAGAGAGAGTATACATAGAATTATGAAAAAAAAACAACAGAACAGAACAATTTTAATGAGAGAGCATAAACATGTGTAAGAGAAAGCCAAATGCGACGACAGGTAAGTGAGTTGCATCGATTTACCGGTTTAATACATAGTATATTGTTATTGGCCAAGAGAGCAAGAAAGAGAGTGCGCAAAAGAGAGTAAAATACCGGAAGCAACAACAGCAGCTGGTCAAATAAACAGCGACGCCAACAGTGACGCCGTCGATTGCGTCCAATTTGAAGCTGCTCAAGAAGTAGGCAGCAAACGAAATCAAGAATATGGCAGAAAATAAAAAAAAAGTTGGCTTTGACCGCAGCTGCATACTAGCGCAAGTACTGATTTGAGAGTTTCGAATATTTAAAAAATATAAATTTGTATTTGATTGAATTTATTTGTTGGAATCATATTAGTGGGAGGAAAATTTTGTATGCAGAACATGGAACAAGAAAATCATCGTTGCATGTACTCTAGTTACTTGTGTGTGTCTGAGGGCCTTGCTCGAATGCTTTCATTTCACAAATCGAATGAATTTGTGCCAAGCAAAAATATTAACGTAGCTCTTTCTCTCGCACTAATCATGTACTTCGGCATGAGGCATACGTGAGAAGCTCTTATTAGTGCGCCTTGCACGAATCCATTCGAATTCATGCGTTTCATACTTTCAAAGAACAAAGTGTAATTTATAGTATTTGAAGTACACAAGCACAGTGTTACAGTATAATCAGTATGGAGAATAAAGTTCAAAACAGATAGGCCTCTGAATTATTGCTACGGACAGTATTCTAGAATCAGTGAATTTATGATATTTACAGCATGAATATAAGAATGTGACTTTACAGCTCCAGAGCTCCAGCCTAAGTTACGCAACACAAATAGTAGAAATTGCTGCTGAACAGATTCAACAATGTGGCGCAAAAGTAAAAAAAACGGTTCTGCTTGTGAATTTGTGTATTTGGACCTTTTTTAGTTAAGACGCTGAAATAAGATCGGTCAAGTGACGCGTTTTTAAACATTTTCCAATCGTTTTCTTAATACTTTCATTACTTTTTTCAGTGCCATTTCTTTGTGAATGTTCTGTTTTAGGGCAAGGTACACATGTGTCCTGCTTACATAAACACAGGTCTTTCACAGAAAAACATAGACATGTTCTTGAGTAGTATAATGCTTCACAACTTGTTACTATTTTTAAAACTGTTCATCACAAATGGCGAAGTCACGATGACACATGACGTCGTTTGCGTAAGTGCACCTTCCAATATGTAGATTACTCTTACGCTACCTTATCAAGGGTCTATGTCCGAACTTCAGAAAGGCCAGAAATAATTTAACGTATGCTCAACGAAAATAATCCAGTGGTGTTAAATCAATCACACGAGCTTGGTGGTCAGTTGTGAGAGCCAGTTCCAGAATTTAAGCGAGTCACCGAACTTTTAGCGCAATAAAGCTATTTTAACAGGCCAAACTAATTTGTGCAATTCTGGGTCAATTTTCATCTGTTACAACGTCGAATCAGCAATCGCCCGACGCAAGCCATAGTCGGCTTCAGTTTTTGCACTAACACCATCTTAGAGCAGACCCAAATCCAATCGCAAATATCGCCAGATTATCATGGGTGATAAGTCGAGTTCTGCGGAACAGGATGAAACGACAATACTTTGGTAAGCTTCAAAACTGTCTGCTATAGTGTGAACATTTGGTGAGAAATTCCATATCAAATTTATCAATTAAACGCCATTGAACTCGCTTATTATTAGCAGAGTGACGGATATGAACTCGATTTTTGATAATAAATTTTGGATAAACTTTTTATTATTTCGGAGACATTTGCAATAAATGTAGCAAGTGCATACGAAACACTGCATAATTTAAGCACACTAGAAAGAACATTAACAACACCAGGAAACAAATTATTTAATTTTGGAGAAATGCAAGTGCTTTAAGAGAGAATCTCTAAGCATACTAGGCACAGATAGGGTATGTATATAAATATAAGAAAATACAGAGTTGTTTGAGGAAAAGTAAATTGAAGAACGTTAGAGTAAGCAACAGCATATTTTGATAGTCTGATGATGATGTGGGACAGTCCTAAATGTTTGAAAATGACGTGATTTATTATTTTTAATTTTTACAATCGGGGATGACACCTATAAATCGCCTCAAAATCTCAAAATTTGATTAATAAAATTTAGTTTTATGACTGAAATTTGTAGATTTTGAGGTGAAAGAGTTTTCTTATTCAAGAGTTTAAACTTTTGAATAAGACCTTGTACAAAAAGAAATTGTCTTGAACCGCTAGTTGTTGTTGTTCTTATTGCCATTGAATGCCCGTTAAGCGATGCTTTACGTTGTTTCTTTTTTCCTTTTTTTCTTTATTTGCGCTCTACTCTCAATTGCCAATTATTTTGCTGTTAAATAGTCTTATTAGCATTGTTAGGCGAAAGCGCGAGAGGAGCGTGGGGAAGGTTTGAGGCGGCGGTTCTGCCGGTTTTGTCAATTGAAGTTGTTGTTGGTGTTTTAGCCGCTGATGGGAATTTTTGATTTTTCATTTTGTTGAAACAATTTTGAAGCTTTTTTTTTCTCTTTCTTTAAAGCTATAAACAAAGTTAACTGTTTTTACGCAACCAAGTATGAAATTGTTTATAAGAATTTGGCCAATAAGTACCTACTTGAACGTGATTGGCATGCCTAAGAAATAATATTCGTGACTCAAAATACCTAGAATCAGAAAAATTTTACATAATCAGCGATTTTTAAGTGCGCGCGTAATTGGATTTTAGTGAAGGGTATGCGATAAGCTTAATAAAAAAATGAGGCAGGTGTACATACATACATATGCTTATCTCTAAACGTTTATCATAACTATAGGCTTTTTATTTTAGGTTAATTTTTTTATTTTTTCATGTTTTTTTTTTTTTTTTTTTGGTACGTTTCTACTATATTTGACTGATAAGCATTTCTCGAATTAAACTAACAACACTGACGAAAAATGGGGACAGATGGCAGTTATGTGCGTACACTGGAAAAGAATATGATATTCTAAATTGAATAATTAAGAGCAGGAAAAATTTTTGTTTTTGCGGCAACAGTCAATGAGAAAAGCAATTGGTTGTGATTCGGCAAGTCGCTGTGTTGGGTGCCTGTTAGCAGTAGAAGCTAAGATGTTGAGACTTTGCACTGTCATGGTTCGAATACCAGTTTCCTTCAAAAGAAAATTTTTTGAAACAAAAATTAATTAGAATTTTCTAAAATTAAAACCTCGAACACAACTAAACAAAACATAAGTTATATAAAACTAAAAAAATAAAAATATATTAAAACCATAAACAAAAAATTTGTTTTTGTAAGCCCAATTTATACTCAAGTCTATCAAATTTTCGATTTAAATCAATCCTATTCAATCAATCAAGGTAAAATCTATATGACACTTTGGGAGTATTCGGAAGAAAGATTCTGTATACGATATGATTTTTGGTGCTGTTGGAGTTGGCGACGAGTTTAGGATCCGTATGAACCGCGAGCTGTGTATGAGCTATATGATGAGGTTGGCATAGTTCAGCGCATAAAATTCCAGCGGCTGCACTGGGCTGAACCTTGAATCTAAGCCTAATTGATGAGCAGCGAGAACGTCCGTGCTTACGATGAATGACGCCAAGAAGCTTGGTATTGCCATTGAGCGCAGAAGACTACCGCCTTCCTACGGGCAGCCATGACCGTTATGCGAGTGCAAGGCTACATAAGTAACTAAGTAAGTTTCTTTTTGAAGTAAACCTAGTTTTTGTTTAAAATCAAGCTCAGTCCAGCTTAAAGATTTGCCAATTAAGAGTATAGGTAATAATAAAAAAAAACCTTCTTAAACCAAGCTTGTCGTACTGCAATTAAATCAAGCCGTACTGATAATTTTGCTACTGCTACGGATAACTTCAGAATAATATTATTATTTTTTTTTTTTTAGCACTGTACAATGTTTGTAGTTCCGATAGTTTTATAAGCTTTATAAATTCCTTGAACACCTAGTGGAATCAATAGAATGGAATCAAATTTTTTGTGCCATTTTTAGTCGGTCGGTCAAGTTTGGGTCGTGAGAATTTATTTATATTTCTATAAAATTTATTCATATTAATTATTTTTCAATTGGGATAGTTAATCATATTTAACTTATATTAAAAATGTAAAAAAATGAACAAAAATCCTAAGAAATAGTTTTCAGGAACCAAAAATATTTAAATTTCTCACTACAGGTCATGCTCCACACTCAAGTTTCCAAATACTTAGAAGAATATGAAACCTCAAACTTTTATCTCCATAATTCTGATATAAATACTCCACAGTTGATGCTATTACACAAAATATTTGTAAAGTGTAAAAAAACGAGTATAACACAAAATTGAACCATGAGTTTCGTATAATATATACGTAGTATAATATACCTGGTATTGAATTTTTGGGCACTTGATTTAAAGGCACGTTTATTAGAAATCATTTTCAAAAAAACACAACGTTGATCTAATCAACAAAAAACGTAGAATATAAAAAACCATAAATTTACGAGTATATTACTTTATTACGGCGAAGGTCTTGGACACTTCAGAGAAACCGACCGTTCAAAATCACCCCGCTCGCTTAACGACAGCATACAAATCGCTGGTGTCAATGGCGACTTCCTTACATGAAATGTATTGGCATGTATGGCTGCTACAGATTTTGCCATATTTCTGTTTTGTTTTTTGTTTTAATACAAAAAAAAAAAAAGAATAAATAAATTTTTAAGAAACTACTGCTGCTGCTGCTTACTCATTTACTCACATATTTAACTTGCAAATTAGCAGAACGGCGACGACGGCGGCGACGACAACAAATTGACAACGCAAAAGCGCAAAATTGAAAATGAAACTGGCTGAATTGAGATACATATTCAATAAGATACTCGTATTATATTGCCCTCCAACTGAGCTGAATCCGAGAAGCAATAACAACAGAAGAGGAAGCAGTAGCAGCATCCAAACGACGCCAAAAGAAACAACAACAACAACAGCAAAATCCGTTGACAACAGCTGTTGTGACAAAAGGCAATGCGGACGGTTCGGCTCGTTTAATTATAGAGCGTCGAATGAAGGTTTAATTGAAATTCACAAAAGATACAAAATTAAGGAAATACTACGAAAACTAAAAACAAAAACAAACATCAATAAATTGAGAAGTTATGGGAATTTTATTTGGGAAGAGTTAAAACGAAAATAACATTGCGATTCACAACCGAAATGTGTTTAATATATGTATGTATATCTCAGGATGTGGAAAAAATAGAAAATTTGCAAAATGTTCTTTTGACAATGAAATCTTTTAATAATGGAAATAAAAAGTAAGAGTTTAAGACGAATAGTAATATTTTAGACCTCAAGTGGTGTTTATGCAAAATATAAATAGAATTACATGGTCTTCAATTTGTTATCAATAGATTACACTACTACTTTACAAAGTTTATCTTATGTCTTGCTGCATCGTTCGAGTAGACAAATATTTGATAGTCTGAAAAAAAAAACCGTTTCGAAGAAATATATGCGAAAATATTAAGACCCATACCATCCCGAACGCAAAACAAGATCTGGAAAAAGGGTCGCTTCCGCACGGACACACGCCAAAAGACCCGGCCCAACACGAAACCAGCTAATTTTAATAAACGTATGAAATATATACATATATTGAATTGAACATTTAAAAAGCCCGTTTAAAGTCATTCTCAAACAACTTTTTGTCACAAAGTTGACACAACTGTCCTCTCTGCTGAAGCGAAGTGTGAGCTCCTTCCATCATTTAGTATCTTTACAGTGCTCGATTTTGTCAGTACATTTCAACTATTTGACATATTTTTCGAATTTTTGCGATTTTTCTACAAAAACTGAATCGAGTAAAGGTCGCTATAAATAATGAGATACTATAATATAAAATGCAATATATCTGGTGATGAGACATGGGTTTACGACTTTACCACGCAACCAGTCAAAAAGCTTCGCTTAGAAGCCTTCCAACTGATATGCTTCCAACTATTTCATTAATCGATGCCTGAGATGATATGTGATATGAGCGATTTAACATAAATTATGAATGAAAAACATGCCTTATATCGGTCCTTTTCTGGTTTGTACGTGCCTGTCGGACCTTTTCGTGCCTCTGATTTTCGTGCTTCTGAGTTAAGACCCGAGCCCGCACGAAAAAAGCCCGAATTAGATTTTGAGGCACGAATCTGTTTTTTTTTTTTTCAAGCAGAGGCCCATGGGTAACGAAAAAATTCCACTCCTAGTTCTGAGTTTCAATTTTAAGATTCTGTATTTCTTTTTGTATTACCACGACGTCTTGGGACTGTATAGTTTTTCTCTGGACTTCACAGCACTCTGGCGAAGAAGAATAAACACTCCAGCACAACTTCGCGTTCGCTTTCGTTCAGCAAGACATCGGAATGTTGCAGAAACAGTTTTTCTAATTTTATTACATCAGAAGTATGATCATATTCGACGTATATTTATCCAATGAGCTACAGTGTTTGGTCCATTAAAATTTGGAGGCCCTGAAAATCTGGAGGCCCGTAGATTTTGGAAAAAAAAAATTACAATATTTAAAGAAGGTGGGAGAATTGAAGACAGCTGTTAACGTACAAAAAGATATATCAGGAACATTTAAGATTTACAGTTCGTTCGAAATGTGATCGAAATACATTTTGGGAACACCCTTGACAAGCTAATGTCAAATCGAATTTATGTCTAATGAAAAATCTAAACAGTGCTTTTTTATTGAAACATCCGTTATATTGTTATATAGCTCGAGAAATCGAACTAGCCTGTAGTCTCTATATATGATAAACACTGCATTAGTTTTCCACATATACTTCTGAAATGTGGTATGGAGACATGCTGCTGATTAATCGTAGGCTCACCACACCTTATAGTAGAGTTATGTTAACGTGAACGCAACTATTCCTAGGGGCGCGGGGGTATGTCAATCGCTAGCCTTGCTTTTGGGAATTTAGTCGCTATGGAGCGTTTCTCGGGAGCGGACCGTGTGTTGTGCGTACGTGAGTTTTACAAAAACGGTAATTCAGCGACTGTAGCGCGTAGAAAATTCTGCAGTATTCGACATGTTCGTCATTTAAATGATGCGCCAAGCCCTCGACTCATTGTAAAATGGATCGAGAAGTTTGAAGACCCCGGTCAAAATCAATATCCGTGCGTCCAAGGTATTCGAGAACGTTAGAAAACGTAGACAGTGTTACTCAGTCTGTTCGTGACAACCCGGACATTTCGATTCGGAAGCGTGCTGTTGCTTTAAATTTGCACAATATCATTTTTAAGAAATAAATTCCCAAAGTGTGTATTTTAATATGTAATAAACATTTTTTCAATAAACTACTTACGTTTTTTTTTATCGATTTTTTAAATGTGAACTTTCTTTTGAGACACCTTGTATTAGTATTTAATTGAGAAACTTCAATATATTTAACACTTTTCACTTGCGGATATCCACAATACATTAAAAATGTTCTGTTCCATGATTTAAAATCGTTGACTTTACTCAAAAAAAAAATCTATTATTACTAAAACTCACATAGAGTTTCCTACAATGTATACGTCACGCCAATACTTTAAATAACTGCTAACTGATAAGTTCTCCAAAATTTCACTCCATATAAAGTAACAAACTTTAAGCATTGAAAATGTTTATCTAACAGACATACCAATCAAATGATTCGGGGGAAGTAAATTATAAAATAAAAACTATAAAATTCAACACGCAAACTTTACAATTTCAATGAATGCGTTTTGTGTAGGTAGATAGATACAGTAGATAGAGTCAGAAGAAGGGCACACACAGTTGATGGGTAGTATAATATTTATAAAGGGGCACTACTGTACAAAAAGCCACTGTAACATAGAGCTTATATAGAACATGTGACGACAATGTCAATTAAGTACAACAAAACAACTGACTGACAACAAAACAATAAAAAAAAAAAAAAAATTGATAAAAATTGAAAACAAGCTCTCAACCATTGTCGTCAAAGTCGTCATCGTCATAGTTTCGTAAGCTAAAGTACATTTCTTAATTGCAATTGTTTCCAATCGACCTATGCATATACATACATATATACAAACATGCAGCAGCACTCCTCGCACGCCAACACAAAGTTTTAGAACAAACAAAAACAAAAAAAAAAAAGTCACCTAATTGAATTTCATTTGAAACTAGTATGAAATCATATTTTAAATTGCATTTATTGCGTACTAATGAATACTACTCAAATTTAACAAGCCAGACCCAGACCGAGACCTAGTTAGTACCCTCGAGACAAATCATAGACAAGATCTTGAACTCTCAATTCGTGCATACTCAATCGGCTAGAGCCTGAGGAGGTTATGTCATACTGGTAAATAGTTTGCATTAGATTAGCATAACTAATGAAATAAAGGGTTTTTTAATATGCATATGCGAACTTTGATAGCTTATTGCTCTATCGTTTCAGTTGGCAATGCTGTCATTCAACGACATTTGTGTTTTTGTTCATAGTTACCATTTTAAAAAATTTTTATTTCATTTAGATGCGCTGATTGTGTTCTCAAGCAGTTGCAAATCGATCAAAATTTATTGATTTTAATGATTCGGTGCTGAAGCAAAATTGTCGCTGTTATGGAGAGACTAATTCATAGCATTAACAAGCGTCTCCATTGCAACCGTAGAAACTTACTATTTGGTATGCATTTTGATCAGACGACGTCATGATGCCAAACATGTTCTTCGGTGACTGTCAATGGCGAACGGTACCGAGCAGAAACTGATTTTTTTTTGGCCTCAATTGGATAAAATGAACCTGAAGGACGGAAATCCAACCAGACTGCACAACGTATCACACATTGGGCGTTACATTGAAGTTATTGCAAGAAAAGTTTCCGAACGAGTTATTTTCAAAAGAGGCGATTTCGAAGATTTAAAGCCCTTCAATTGTTTTCTCTGGGATTACGTTACATATAGCGAGAAATCAACAACAATTGACCAACTGAAGAACAACACTATTCAAACCATTGGTGAGATCTAGCATAACTTGTGCAACAGTGTTATACAAAATTCGATCTCGCGGATGGAGTTCCATAAACGAAACCGTGGTGGCTAATTAAATGTTGAACATTTTAAAAATTTTATGATTTTAAACGCACCTACAACCGCAATAAATGTTTCTTTCATATCACACACACAAAAATTAGAGCTCCCTATTTTTACATGGAAATATGAACAGCATTTCAATAAAATTCAGAAACAAATGGGATTCCTAAAAAACCGAGTTCACCCGGACTTCCTTTACCGCAAACTCTCAACGCGACTGCTCACACACTTCACTTTTGAATCAATTTCACACACTTAATAGGAAACCCTTTATAAAATATCGCAAACTAAAATCGATTTAGCGCACAAATAGCGATTAATTTGAATAAATTTTGCCTCGATATCGAGATACTACTACTATACTCGTAAATACAATTATTGCAATAATAACAACAATAAAAAACGGTGTTAAATTAATTGCTCAATAAATTGAGTGTGCAAAGTTTATTTAAAGTTGTCCAGCAGTACTCGTAGAGTAGCAACAACTGTGCAAATAATTTCTCAAGCATGAAGTCATCTGACTAGAAAACAAAAACCAAAAAAAAAAAAAAAAACCATCTTAATAAAAAATGTTGAAAGTTTTTTTCCAGTTCTAGAACTCAGAGTGCAACCAACAACCAACCTCGTACCAATTCAACGCTATTATTGAAGCGCTAATTGTTAATCGCTTCAGTTTAAAAACGCGTAGCTAATTAATGCCTAAAGAAATTCCAGCATATCTAATTCTACTTCATTTTGGAGGGCGTTTACAGCTGATTGTGCTTTTAAAGATAATTACTAATAACTCAAGAGTAAAATATTAAAAAGACGTTTAAAGAAATATTCATATATCTTGTGACGTGCTTGTACATTTAACGTAAAATGTTTATCAGACAATATGCCAAACTGCCTGCCTAGTAGTGCTCATATTTTTTGAAATGAGATAAGTTTTTACTCTTCAAGAACGCGCGCACAAAGGAAACACTTGGCGTCGTTGTTTTCTGGCGCATGGGAATGTTTCAATTATGCAAGATTTATTCTGAGAATATACTAGTGATAGAATTGTTATGAAACTACTGTGTACATAGCTGTTCAAAGAGAAATATGAATAATAAAGTTCTGTAGTCGGAAATTACAGAAATATTGTTGGTAACTCTGCCGGTATTTCTTATTGCATAACACGAAATTGAAATAATTTCCTTTTTCCACAAACGTTCAGTAAACATGAGAAGTTATATAAATTATATAAAGCGCTAATAAAAAAGTCAACCTGTCAAAGATAACAACAGTACACATTTATAATATTTATTCGCGAGAACATTATGATACACAAGCAGTTTATGCTTGAGCAACATGTAATAAATAATGTGCATGACAAATTGTGGCTAGTAATTTGAGCATTTTACATGCTGGTTTAAATATTGATCATTAAGTTCAGTGTTAATATTGAAGAAAACTAAATAATTAATGAAGATTTTTCTAGAATATCTGCCGGTTGAGTGCTTTTTTAAGGTCAAAGCAATAATAGTAGGTTCAAATTTTCGGTTAATCATCTTAAGTTCGTCTTTTTTCATATGCACCGAAGATTTACATTAATAGTGTAATAATGAGCAAGAGACGTACCATCAGGTTTTCTACAATACTTGTCATAGAGATAAAACGCTGAATTTTAATTCAAATTTTTGTTGTCTACAATATTTTGTTTTTATCGAAATCAGTTGGATATTTTGGGAGGTCGACAGTTGTTAGTTGCCGATCAAGGTTTTTTCTAATTCCTTAATACTTAAAAATCTATGTCTATAAAAATACATATGACTTAGAGTAGAACACCAAGTTGAAACATAGCACGGAAACAAATGCCTTCCAACGACTTCTATTATTTGCTAGGAATGTTACGTCATTCCCTGTTGTCCTAAATCCAAGTTCAGAGTGTACAGTGCGTTCGCTTTGGACGGCTACATAGTGAGTTTCATTGAAAGGTTATCTTTGCAATGTTGTCGTCTTCTTTGCGCAGATTGTGATCTATCCAACTCCACTTGTGTTTGTTGCTAATTCAAGCAGTTGTCTCTAACGTTACACCCTCATCTACTGCAATGTAGCTACATAGTTTGCAGATTTTGTCGACGTCTTTAATGGTGGTTTTGCTGAACTTGAGTGTCATCATTGAATTAGTTTTTAGAGGTTCATTTTCAGATCGTCTGACATCCAAGTATCTGCAGGTTGACCATGAAGCAGATGTCATCAGCGTTGTCCAAGTCGCTTAGCTTCTGGTTTAGCCAGCACTGTAGATCTTCTGAGGGTTCTGCGTTTTGTGCGTTTTATGATAATATAGAGTGGATCACTATAAAAAGCCGTGGTGACAGTATACAAACTTGTTGTACACCTCTATTTAAAGTGAAATGGGTAACGTTGTTGCCTTTAAACCGCTCAGTGAACGTCGCGTCCTCGTATATGGCCTTTATAAGATCGATGATTTTCTCAGATACATATCGCATGTCAAACGCACGATCGAAGTTCACAAAAAGCAGTTACAACGGAGCTCAACACTCGGCAGGCAAGATGTTTAAAGCTTGAACTTTTTGAATGAAGTTTTTACACTTACTGAACAATTGTAACACTTAGTCACAATTCGAGCCACCTTTCTACCCCGTTTCACGTTATGTAATATTTGAAGGTCAACGAAAAGAAGAAGCACACACATACACATTACATAATTATATTTACATATACACTTTGTTGCTGTCTCTTTCTTTCTCACATTCAACTTATACATGGAGAACATCTGCACATACATATACAGTTTAATCTTCAATGTTCAAGGGATATGTTTGTATTGGCGCGTTACACTTTTTTCATGCTCAACAAGTACAAAATGTTGCGATATATTAACTTTTTTTTTTAGTGAAGTTTAGTTTTAAATACAATCAGTTCTACAAATTTTATGTTCCCATATAAAACTACAAAAAGAGTCGGCATATAAATATAGATTTTTAAAAACAAACATATACTTAATTCATAAGCACGAAAACTAAACTTAAAATGTAGGAATAAAATTGTAAAAATAAACTTTAATGATGCCTAGAGCCCTATTAAATAAGCAAAGTAACTAAAATAGTATATAGTTTTAGAACGTATATTGATTATAATTTCCCCTTACAGTTAGCAACTTCAAGAAAAGTATCTTTCGGGTGCAAAATTCTTATATTTTCAATCTACAATCAAAACTTATGGAAGCATAAAATTGCTAAATCTACGCTTTAAACATATAATTTCAAATAAATTTAAATCACTTGCCAATTCGATGCTATCAGTTTAAATAAGTTTCTAAATGGTACTGCCCACTTTCTGACTTTTTTACCAATTTAAATTAATTGAAATTACGCTTCATTGCAAACGCCCAACGTCATTGCTCTCTCTGTTTCTATGTATGACGGATAGTACTAGTACAGACAAAGTTTAAAGCACTTGAACTTTAGCTAAACTAGTAATAGGAAATGGCACACCCAGTAAAATAAAAATAAAAAAAAAAAACAAACGCAAATGAACAGAATAACCTGGCAAGGCAATCCTTTGAAACGTTTAGTCAGACCAGGCTGCTTCACAAACAATTTTCCAACGAAAGATAGGATAGGCAGGTCAACAGATAGTTAGACAGTTGAATAAAAATGAAAGAACGGACAAACTGAACAACTTCATGACTCTTTTACAACCGAATTCAAAAAGATACTACATAGAGACATAAAAATTTGAGATATAAACTCGTATAAAACCAAACAAAAAAAAACTTGTCAGACATGAAAAAATGCAGCAGCAGGCATGGGAAAAGTGCATTTTCCAACCCTAACAAAAAAAAAAAAGAGAACGGGCCAACGACGACGACGACGACGACGCTTCGCAATATGTCTGGCACATTTTCCAGCAGACAGCGTGCCAAGAGTAGAGCGTTGATAATGATGTATGATGGATTTAGCATTCGATAAAGTAAAGTACCGCGCCGAGTGACTGACTGAAATACATAGGTATGTATGTACATACATTGTCGAAGAAAATTCTGGGCTGGCAGTGCGCCAAAGCGGCACGCGGTTCAAGTGTTGGAAAAGCGCGCAAGCGGTAAGTAGCGGAGTGCGATGTATGACTGATGAGGCGAGTGCGATGAGCAACCCCATTGCGTGCACATGCAGCATTTATTTTCACGTTTTTTTTATTTTCGAAGTGCTCGACAGACTTAGATATATTATATTTCTCATGGTAGCCTTTTATTGTTTATGCTTGCGCTGGCACTGAACTTCAAGCGTCATGTGTTCAAGTATAACCAAACAGAAATACAGACGGACAGACAGGCAGCGGAGCAGCAAAAGGTGCGCAAAGATGGCGTTTTTATTTAAACAGGAAATGTTTTTGTGGTCAGTGTCATGAGACTTGGCCTCTCATATAAAAATATAAAAGAATACAGGAGTGCAGCAATATAGTTTATTGTGTGTTGTACAATATGATACCCTGCGAGGCTTGCAGCGCAAAAAGGGTGACACTGCAAAAGAAATGGTAATTTAATTGTAATTTTTACAATATATTAGCTATTTATAAATATGTACTGCAGAACAAAATGCGCTATCTGCTTTTTACTCTTTATTATTATTATAGAGTAATATAAGTCTCTTGTACCCTTACCGTAGTATAGTAACTACAACACAACCATCAGCCTCGTACTATGTACTAATAAAAGCTACAAGATTCTTCAGATGCAGTGTTTACATATTCCTGTCTGTAAACTGGTATTATTCCAGATATTTAAACCTTGCAGTAGCCAAGTTTGCGCAGTGTTCCAACATCTATGCCGAGGATTCCTCATCGATTAGAAAAAATACATTACTATTTCGAATAAGGCTTTTTTTGGGTTTCAATGTGATTGAACACAACACAATACTGGCTTCTGTTCTTTTCTTACTATACCCTGTTTGAAAACCTCACAGTTTTCTCAGAATTCATACCTGGCTTTATTTTCTTCTTAGAATTCTAAATGTGCCTAATTTCAGACCGCAAGAGGATTTCGGATCAAAAAGCGGAATGGTGCGGAATGGAAGTTGTGTTTTAAGCTGATGTTATCGCTGAGTAGCAATATTGACAATTCTTTGAACTTTGTTCTGTTGTTTGCAGCAGTCTTTATAGATAACTTACCGGATTATCAGTTTTTACTAAAATATTCCCAACAATCGAGACTTCTGAGGTTGCCTTAATGCTACTGCAGAAGTTCCCTCAGATCTTGTGGAAGATAATTCTCTTTTAATTTTTCTATATTGTATATACCGAGGATATATTACAGTCACAGAAATAAAAGTTTCAGAGGTCAAGGTAAGTCATCTTCCATATTATGGAAACTACATCGTTTATATCCAGACAAACAAACATCAAAATACGGCTTATTTCCTTTATAATCTCTAAAAACATTGACAAATCTGTCTTCTAAATGTGCGAATTAAATTCTGCAGGACGTTTCTCTTCAAAATTTAATTGAAAATATTATCACGCGCCCTGAGTAATATGATTGCTACGATTTTTCGGTGTTTTTAGAAGTTAGAAAGAGACTTGCCTGAGCCACATAATCTTATTACCATTAAAATAGTAAGGTCTACCGTGACCACACGAATAACCACTTTTTTCGGCGACAATTTACTGTAGTGTGCTTCGTGCAACCCTTCCCCACTGTATTGGGGCGTAGCGTACTAAAAGCGATCGTTCTTTTTTTTTGTATTTCTCGGCGCTGAAACCTAATTTTTGGTCGAGATAAAAATACACGCGAAATGTTTTGCAAGGAGCCAAATAAACAATGTTTTTTAAGGTTAGATGATTCAGTGACCCAAAATTCATACGATGTGAGTACTCTGTTTCATCGGTCAAAATACTTTTTTTGTAGGGCTATGTTATCACTGTACATATCGAAACAATAGATGAAGTAACTAAATTTATTATGAAACAGTTGCGCTATGTGTGAAAACATAACATTTTTCAAACGTATGAAAGAAATTAGTTTTGTTTCTCTTTCGCTTTGTAATGTACACTACAAAAACTTCTCCTTAATATGACAATTTAAGGTCTCTCTCGGTCTCTCTGTATGCAAAGGACACACAGGGGAGTACAGTGGGCGGCAGGGCAATACGAAATGTTCGTTGAAAGGTTGGCGTCAGCATTTTTGGGGCAACATGAGTAAGCGCTACAAAAAAAAAGTGTGACACATGAGACACGTATAGAACTAAAATAAGAAGGAGAAGGCTTGATGATTATGTGTCAGCATTAGTGCGTTGAAGAAGAAGAAGCACAAAAACTCAAATTCCATTCTTAATTTATTGATTTTTCACACAAATACACACTCACATAATTTTTTAACACAATTTTCGAGTGCCTTCACATGAGCAACAACAAAAACAACAAAACAATTCGCAAATTTAAATAAACACAAAAATTTAAGCTTATAAGAATTTATGAATATTTTTTGTTTGTTTCACGTATTTACTTCATTGTTTATTTTTGGGATTTTGATAAAAGCAAAAATAAAACAACAACAAAATTATTAAAAGAATCAAAATTATAGAAACAATTTAGTATGAAACGCGTTTATTAGCTGATGACGTTTAAGGCCGCGAGAGAGATAGATAGTGAGAGAGCACAGAAAAAATATTGCGATAACAGTAAAACGCGTCAAGTGTATGAATGAATGCACTGTAGCAGCACAAGTGCGAGCGAAATAGACAATCGAAAAGAGAGCGGCCTTAAACTGTGTTGAGAGCGTAAAAGATTAGCCGGCCGCTTGTCAAAAATTCATAGTAAATGATAAAAGTGTTTAATGAAAAATGTATGTGATGAAGTGAGTGATGAAACGAGTGGAGAAGAGCATTTCTTTGCATGTGAAAGCATACGGAGGGAATACAGTGTGCTGGAGTTCAGAAGGGAAATTGTGCGTTTAAATAAACAATTAGTAAATGAGTTTATGTACGTATGTACATATAGTATAAAGAATTTTGTTTAATTTATTAAAATCAGAACAAAAAAAAAAGCATTGCTTCAAGCACGCATGTTAGCAGCTGTCAGTAGAATGAAGAAAAATGACGGCATGCAGATACATATCACAGTAAAGATTCACTTAAGTGTTCAGTTTTTCGAAGGTTTAATAGTGCAAAATATACCTAAATGAAAACTCTCATAACGGACACTCCTATTCAACGAATAAGCCTCTTAAGCGCACAGTTTATCTAAATCCATGGTTTTCTATCCATTTTCGATATAAAATAATCAATCTTGGGCGTAAACTCTCTTACCCGGACGCAGTCACTATATTTTCGTGAAATTGATCAATGTACCTCTTAATTTTTAATTGATTTAGATTAATTTTTATATCCTGTTTAACGGCCTTTTTAGTAAAGTGAATATAGATCTATTCCTTGCCTTTGAACTCACTTTTTGTTTATCTTTCTTTTTCATTATTTTATTATGAACTATATAAGAATTGTATGTTTTAAATAGGCTTATAACATTTTCTGTAGAATTTCTATTTGAACCACAAATAAGTATGGGGGTGCTATATTGTAAAGTGTACCGATCTAGACATATACGGTATATTTTATTGTGATTTTTTTTTATTTGTATGGAGTATTTCACTCCATTGTTATTATTTATTGTCAAAATTGTGTCCAATAAGATTAATACACTTTTACATCCGTTCAAACCAATTTGATATAATCATTTTAAATCAATATAGAATATAGATCTATTCCTTGCCTTTGAACTCACTTTTTGTTTATCTTTCTTTTTCATTATTTTATTATGAACTATATAAGAATTGTATGTTTTAAATAGGCTTATAACATTTTCTGTAGAATTTCTATTTGAACCACAAATAAGTATGGGGGTGCTATATTGTAAAGTGTACCGATCTAGACATATACGGTATATTTTATTGTGATTTTTTTTTATTTGTATGGAGTATTTCACTCCATTGTTATTATTTATTGTCAAAATTGTGTCCAATAAGATTAATACACTTTTACATCCGTTCAAACCAATTTGATATAATCATTTTAGATCAATTTCCATTAAAATTTTTTGAATATGATGAACCCAGCGTTAACAACTCTTTTTGACATTCGTGAATATTTTATTGATTCAATCCTTTACTTTGCTAATAGTTAAAACAAAAATCCTAACTAATTGAAGACCATTTATCTACAAATTCATTTAATTGTTCGCTTTATTGCATGTTTACTGTAATGCAATGATGCTGTTGAGTGATGCAATGCAAGAATGCAAGCATGAGAGAAAAAGAATGATTGTTTGACAGGTAAAATGTTAAGCAGAGCAGAGCAAGAAGAGCTCATGACACAGACGACAGAGACAGCCCAAAATACAAGGTAAAGCAAGAAATAACCTTTTTCTTCTTCCTTTTGTGCACACATACATTTTTCTTATTGGTTTACATTTTGTTGTTGCTGTGGCTTTCCATTGTTAAAACAAATTCATTGCACTTTTTTGCATTTGTTGCTTTTGCACTTAACACAATCACTCATTGTATTTGCGTTACCGTTCTCTTTACCACCTCTTCAACAGTTTCTCTAGCAACTGCTTTAAATCTTCTTTCATCTTTTATTTCTCGTCTTTTGCTGATTTTGTTTTTATTTAACACTTTTTTGTTGTTGTTGTTGTTGTTGTTGCAGATTTGCATATTTTGCTTTTAGCACAAATTTCTTAAAATTATTTTTGCATATTTGTCTTTTTTTTTTTTTTGCGGCTACCGCTGACTCATATAAGCGTAACAGGAGCAATGTTGTAGGTGTACAAGCGGCAGGGGGAGGGAGTGTGTGCATTTGAGAGCACATGAAACGTGAGCAAAGGGCAGACCATAAAAGGAAGAAACACAACAAATGAAAGAGGTGTGAGCATCGATGCAGCGATAAAGTAGAAGGAGCATCGATGCATTTAAACTTCGACTTTAGCAATGTTCGACTTAAGCGCGCATTGCATTAATTTAGTAAAAAACGAACGTAATTTATTATTTCGATAAAAACCTTTTGTATAAAGCTGAAATAAATACAAAATTTGGTTAATACACCACTTAACTGTATATGATTAAATACGAATGTAGACAAACGAATCATTTAAGTAACTAAATAAACTGTAGTATACATATTATGAAATTTTGAAACTCAAATAGCTTCTAATTAGCGTTCATTTTTTAGTCAACACAGCTGATTAATAAGCCTATACAAATGAGTGCTAATTTTGTGTAAATAAAATAATCTCAATTTTTGACTGCAAATACTACGAGGGTGGTATCTACAATAAATCCATAATAAGGCAACAATTGCTTTTTTCAGTCAATTTTAATTTTAATTATTTTAATGGTTCCTTCAAAAATAACTAAATTTGATTCTAATTCGTAAATATAGAACTTTAATTTTTAAAAATCTTCATTACTTCATCGACTGGAATATATATACGATACAATCAATAGCTTTTGTATCATTACTATTATTTAGCTCACCATCCCAATATGTACCTGCTTTCCATATAATTACATATGTATGTACTCGGACAATGAAAATATGAACTAGGAAATCAATTTAATAACATTCGAAGTCAGCTATTTTACACTGTTGTATCAGGTGTACTTTTAAAATTTAAAATTAAATAATTAGAATATATTAACAAATACTAAACTACTTCTAAACTACATTTGACTGATTATTTTGACAAGCAACTATTTTATTTTTTAACAAGCAGAACTAAGCAGCTAAACTTTGTAATCGTTACAGCAATTTGTTAAACTCTCTTTCCCTGCCTGACAGCTTAGAGTTTCTAGTTTTTTTTTTCTTTCTGTGCGAATCTAAATTTAGCATTTTAGCGTCTTAACCTACACAATCGTGCTAACAGCTATGACTATATAGCGAAGTATCATATTAGGGGTACTATTCACAAAAAGTGCATCAGATACTATTAGATCCATAATTAATTAGTTATATGCGTTTACAAAATTACGACACTGTTGTGTAATTTAAAAAGTCGATGTCGTTTAAGCTACGTGCTATGCTTCTACCGAGACAAGAACAAATGTCGTCCCGAATCTACTCATAATACTATCCACTGCAACAACTTCTGACGGGCTTGAGTACTGCGGATTTGTGGACGTGCTCAATCGAGATAGCCGCATTACTGGGACTTGAGACCTATGGTTGCCTTTTGGTTTTATCTTTCTTTTATATAGCTTCTACTATTTCATGTACATATTTTTAATATGGTATATAATAATAATAATAATAATAATAATAGAACAGCATCAAATGAGGAATTCATTTGTCCAAAATTGCTTACATATTATTTATAAAAGTATCTATATTTTAAAATATTCTCTCAAATAAACACATATTCATAAACGTCTATCAATTAACATGTGGTTAAGTTCTTTTAAAACATCCATTTATGGCTTAATTTGATAAGATTGTACATATGTCTTCTGAATCCGACCGAAATAGCAGTAAAAAATTTATTCACTTTAAATATGTGAAGTTTTAGGCGGAGGGGTCTACCTGAATTCAATGTTTTCTTTTATTTCAACTTTTGGATACTTGCGGTACTTGTGAGGTACAAAACAAATTTAGAAGAATTCACAATTTTTTTATATAAGGTTTTCATCCGGTCTTTCATCCGGTCTTGTGTTACGAGTATTATACAATTGAACAAAGTGAAAAAAATCGCAATATTCTAATTCCATTCAAATGGTCCATTTAGTAATTTTCAGAATGATTTTGCGATTTAATTTTACTTCACGTTGAGAATATGAATTTTATAGTACCAGTTTCCAATGAAATCAAATCCTAATATTTTTCTAAAAGTCGGAAAAACAGATCATTTTAATAAAATTATTTTAATTTAAATATAGATAAGATGGATTGATTCCGTTTAAAAAATAATAAAATTAATGTTATCAGCTATTTTGTAACATTTTTCTTTTTTTGTTTTGTTAATTACGATATTATAAAATTTAATGACTTTATTTTAAGTTGATCTTACTCGATTGTTTTTTTTTTTAAGTTTATGATCGATTGTTTTTTTTTTTTAAGTTATAAAAAACAAATAACGAAATCGATGTAATTATTTATGATATTTTGTACGAACTTTTGTTAAATTATTTTGCTTGTATGTTTAAGAATGTTGAATTTGAGCTGCTTTGGAAATATATTTCTGTAGGTGAAAACGAAATGAGACGCGTCTTTAATAATGTTTTATGCGTCACAAGCATTGGAGCCGAGTACTCGTAATCTAGCAAGAGTTTTCTTATCAAAAGCGTGATTCAAAGCCTATTAAAATATTTTTATTTTTGAATTGTTTAGACTGCATTTTTGTTTGCAAAGCATGGTTTAGTTATTAAATTTGGGTAAAATATTTCGTAGGAGGAATTTTTCTGTTACATTAAATCGCAGTAGTAACTTATGATTATAAATAATATTGTATATTTTTGATATGACATCCTTAGAGTTCGAACTAAACGAAACTAATTAAGCGAAATACTAGATTTAACATGTAAGAAGTTGTGCAGTCGTGTGTTTACGACTATGAAATATAATGCAACCTTGCTAATGTAGACCTATGCAGTCTGCATAACATTCAAAACCTCTAAAAAAAATGGTTTTTTTTTTGGCGTGGCATCCAGAAAATTTAATATAAGACATCTGTGTATGGTCAAGGAGCATCCAAGTTTGAGGTCTCTAGCTCCTATGGTTCCTAAGATCTATTGTGTGTCATACATCTAGACGGACGGACAGACATACATATATAACTATATCAACTCGGTTTCCGATGCTAAACAAGAATATAGGTATATACTTTATGAGGTCTACTACCCCTCCTGATCTGACCTGACTGTTACAAACACATGAACATGCTTTTACCCTTTGGATACAGGGTATACAAATTTAGAAAACGTCACTCAATGATTAATAGAATATGAACACAATATTAACGACATTTTTTTATTGATTACCTACTACTATGTAAATACTTTGTATGTAATTCAGTTGTCACACGACGCTCATCCCTAATAAGAGTTGTAAACGAGGACTGAGAGAACATGAACAATTACAGAAGAGAGTAAGCGAGAGTGTGCTCATGTAATTGTAGCAGTCACAGGAAGTGGCGGCGGTGGCGTCGTACAGAAAAAAATAAAACCAACTGGAGAGAGAACAGGCAAAAGAAGTAAAAGGAAGCAAAAGCAGTAATAACAGCTTACAACAACGAAACAGGAAGAAGCGGCAAAATGTAAAAGCAAAAAAAAATTAAATAAAACTTAAAATTTATATTAAAAAATCACCAAAAAAGTTATGCACCAATAATGAAATGGTTTTTTTTTTTAAATAATTGTTGCACGCTACACTTCTGGTTAATTTTCACACAATTTATTTATTTTATATACATATTTTAATATATATAAAAAATTGTATTTGCATTTATTATGACAAAACAATTTTTTCGTTTGCTTCTTCTTGCATTGCTTTTGATTACATTGCACTCAATTTTTGTTGTTGCATTTTTAACAAGCCTTTTGTATTGTTGTTGTTGGTTTTGTTGTTATTGCACGCGAGCACAAACAAAATGCATTAATTTTTTTTTTTCGTGTAAAAGAAGACAAAATGAAAAAGAAAACCACAATTGAACGTTATTTTGTTGTTTTTGTTTTTTTTTTTGCACAAACTTTACTTTTGTTGTTGTTTTTGTTGCACTTAATATTTTTTTGGCTTTGCTTTGCTTTACGTTTGAATGAACTTTTTTGTGTTGTTGTTTTTGGTGTTACGTTTCTTTACATTGTTTTTTTTTTTCGTATTGCATTTTTTCTATTTTCTTTACTGCTTTCGTAAAAAAACAACACTTGTGCAATTTAAAGATTTAATGACCCTAAACACACACACACATACACACACATGTACACAAAGAATTTTTTTTTCAATGCATTTTTCTTTTTTTAACATATATAATTCTATACATTACATACATATGTATAGGGTGCAATGCAAACCTTAACAATAGCCGCAACGGCAGCAGGCAACAACAAAAACACCAAGAAAAATTAATTTTTATATTTTTTGTATTTCTTTTTAGTATAACTGTTGAAAAAAGATTCACTTGTGCTGCCTGCCGAGCGAATATACAGCGACGATACGAACACGGCGACGTACAAAACTGAATTAAAAGCGGCAGCGAAAAACGATTCCTTTGCAGAAGTTAGCAGCAGCAGAGCATTAGTGTGACAGAGAGAGAGAGAGAGAGAGAGAGAGACAGCGTGCGAGCGCAAATGATAAGCGACTGCGCTGTTGACGTCGACGTACGCAATCAAAAAGAGCGCAAAGAGTGCAAAGAACATATGTATTTGTTGTTTGTGTTGCCGTTAGTTTTATGCTCCTTGCCTTGGATAGATACTTCTTCTTCTTCTTTGTATTGTTGTTGCTGCAGCTTCGTTTCAATCCTTTTGTGTAATTGAGCGCATATTTTTGTTGTTGTTGTACCAAAAAGTGCAACGAAATGAGAGCAGTGCAGAGAGAGATAGAGTGTAGCATCACAAGGCAGCAAGAGCATTGCACGTGTTTGTGTATGTTTGTTTGTGTTTGTTTGCTTCATTGTTTTTGTTGTTGTATTGTATTGCATTGCACTTTGCGGCGTTTGCCACTGATCGCTGATTTTGCTTTTTTCGTTGAATTTTCGCTTTAGTTGTTGTTTTAGTTTCATCTAGTTGCACTGTGGTTCAAATACAGTAGTTAAATTAGAATTTATAAAAAATGGACTGAACGTTGGGCAGCATGAAAGAAAATAAATAACAAAACAAAAATTGCATAAAAATAAATTACAAAAATAAAAGCACAAAAACGAAATTATAATAATAATAATAACCAAAAAGCAAAAAAATCTTTTTATTAAATTTGGCATTCCTAACCCTAAATGGGTTAAAAAACGCCAAGTTCGAAATAAAAATTTTCTATTTACGAAGCACAAATTTCCTATTAGAACTTTGGGAAACATTAAATGGAATCTTATTTAAAACTAGCATTATTACCCCATTGCCCTTTATAGATGTGTCAAATCTCATCCATGTAGCATTCTCAGGATGCGAATTTGGTTTTAGTGTTGTGCCACCGCTCGCTTTTCCAAATGATGTAAAAACTTTTTCTTGAGCGATAGTACTTGATAAATTTCGTAACGATCGATCAAATAATTTTGACGACTGCAAAGGACAAACAGACATACATCTATTGTTTTATGTAAGCATAGAAACAGACATAGAGAGAGTTTCCTGGAACATAACTTTTTGTAGAAATATTACACTTGGCATTAAACGGCGCAGGCAAATCATGTAGCTTCTTAAAGTAAAAATTAGGTACAAGTTCTACAACGTTTTAATATTTTTTTAGCTTTGGCATACTACAGAACCATGCTCAAGAATAGCGCGCAATAAAGCAGTGAACAAAAATTAGTAAACGATTGGCGAATTATTCGTACCACTTTTTAGCAAAGCCAAACATTCTATTATGCCTATAAAGGCATTAAAGTTTAACTTAGGATCCGAAGTTATTCTTTATATAAAACTTACAAAATTAAATTGTATGCTTTTATCTAAAACAGGATTTTATATAACATAAAAAGGAAACACTTGTAATTAACAGCGTCAAGTGCTTTGTTCAAAGCTATATAAGTAACGTCTGCCCGCTGACCACCAAAAAAGCAACGATCGGCTTAGAAGTGAACTGCAAAACATTTGTATTACGTTTTGAAAAAGTTATGTTGTAAAGGAGAAATGATTGGAATATTGAAAATCGAAAATAAGTTCGAAAATATTATTTGAACAACTTACAACAACTTTGAAGAAGAGATACGATAAGTTAATTTGAAATAATTTTAATAGACTATAAATGCACATTTTTTAAACGAAATTAACAAAAACATTGGGTTTCTTGAATTTATCAATCAAAATAAACCTGCATTTACAGTGTAAAGCTCAACATTGATATCGATCAGATTTTTGCTACCAAAATTGTAAATTATTACTGCTATGTCAAACAAACAAAAAACTATGTTCCCAAATTAGCATGAAATGCTAAAATTAGATAAGTTATAGGTGAAAATGTCACACATATAGAATTTTCTGTGGATTTTTTTACGAAAATGTAGTGGTCATATGCTATGCAAGGGTGCAGTATATTTCGTAGGCATGAATACACGACTGCTACCTTCTTACTTGTTTTTGAGTGTATGTGTGTATGTATACCTGTATATTATTTGGCGTTATCCGTAGCCTAAACGGCTTGATAGATTTTAACATATTGTTATATTCACTTTAATTGTGGAAGTGCTACAGGGTATAACTTAACTTAAGTGGCACTACAACCGTATATCGGCCAAGGTCGCACGCTATAGGGTATAGCATTTTTGTATAAAGTCTGCCAATTTGAAAATTCTTTATTTGTATATTTACTTTCTTATTATTTTATTTTGACAAGTTGAAGGCAATTGTAGCTAGCAGTATTTTGATAATTTAATTTAATTATTTTATAGCTTATATTATAGATTATATTAATTATTATTTATGAATAATGTCAGCTTCTGCGATAATCTTCCACTGCAACCTACAATAGAATAATTAAACTAACTTTTGTTTCCCAGACGCTATGGCTTCTCAACAACGAAAAGGAGAACTCACACTTGTTGCTGTTTACTTTTAGCATATTTTCTGATTGCGCCAAAAATATATTTTCATGTAAATGCTGCATATAAAATTTCTTTGAAAACTTCTTAATTCCAAATTAATTTCAACATTCAAGCCACTGTGCAACGTTAAAGTCTCTGATGCAGTTTATCGTTTATGTTGTTGTTGTTGTTGTTGTTTTAGTGACCAAGCGTGACTGCAACATAAACTACAATAGCAACAACAACATCAACTATAAGAAGAAGAAATGCCGTTCTCTTTTATTGCTGCACTTGATTCGGTTTGAAGCAGTGAATCTATGCATGCAAGTGTGTGTCAAAGAGAAAGAGTGCGGAGTATTGGTTGATAGATGGAGAGGGAGCGGGAATATCTTATTTTATGCAAAGCTTGAGGAAAAAATAAAATAAATAATTTTTCACACTTTTCTTTCTTTTGCTTGTTTTTCAATTTTAGCAACTTTTTTTTAAGCGACTGCATTCTAATTCTTTGAACCTTTTTTTGTATTCACACTTATTGCTATTTATTTTGCGGTTTTCCACGCTCACATTCGAAAAGCAATGAGGCAAATCGGAGTGGATACGGCATATGCATACAAAAGAGAGCAAACTAAAGTGTAATAGTATGTGTGTACTTTGCACTGTGCGTAATTTAAAGTGAATTTGAATTGTTTCAACAGTTTTTTTTTTTTGTTTGATTTGTACTTTTTTTTAGCGCGAAGCTCTTAATCGTTGGTTATTGAACTATAATGTAACAAGAAATGAAAATAGAGAGAGCAAACAACACCATCAAGAAACATATGCTTATACAGTGCCTTATGTGTATATAGTATACCTCTGCATATAATGCAGTTCAAAGTTAAAGCATTGTGGTAAACAGCCAGATGACTCTTTAATATTATTTTGCGCTATGTGCCTAACGCATTTGATAGCTACATTTCACACTTCAATAGTGAATACAATTATATTTATATTTAAAACATTCAATTGACAAAACATAAAGTGCGTGAGTAGCTTTACTTTATCCGGTTGTCTCGTGACACCTCACCTTTCAATCAAATCACAACTCAGCTCAGCTACCGCACAGCAACGCACCCATGAGCAGTTTGCAATATTATACGCTACTCACAAAGAAGTGAGAAAGAAAATATTGTTATCTCTATTTTACTTTGTATACGTACAATTGCTATCAATTGCGCAGTTGTACGTGAGCAATAGCTCGCCATTCTATGTGTTACACCAATATCCGAGCCCACATCTAGAGTAGATCGAATTTGAGAGCAGCGAGAGAGTAAATAAAGTGCGAGATCGCATTTGTGATTTGGAGTTAAACTTTTATTAATTATACACTGCTCTGTGATTTACCAGCTTTATGTTTATACATGTTTATCTATAACTGTGTGTTATCAGCAGATCTGCAGTGTATTTGTGCAAGTTAAGATAAATCACGAGTCACACATGCCTAGATTTGTTTTTTTTTTTGACAGCGACAAGAAAAGTCATATCATTTGTTCTTATTGTCTAGACTCAGAGTAGAGCAAATGCTTCCAATTTATGTGACATAAATAGCTATGATTTAAAAATTTTCAAAATATAAAAACAATTTTTTTCGGTTGGTAGATAGATAGATAGTGGCGTTGTAGATGATCTGCTTTGCATCACGCAAATCTAAATATTCAAGTTTGGTGGCTCTATTTTTATAGTTTCGGAGATTTCGCTGTTCATACATACCACAAAGACAGACGGCTATAGCTACTTATATCGACCCGTCTTTCATGCTGATTAATATTAATCATTATAATTAATATTATCGTTGGTCTAAAGAACTTGGTACATTACCAAACTTCTGTTCGTTCGATCTTAAAATATGGATATTTTTTTTAATGGATATTGTACCGTAACGGATCTGTTCAAAAGCTATTTCTACTGTTCTCCGTTAGAAACGTACATTGAGCTTGTGATAAACATCTACCGCCATTTGTGAATCGATTGAAACTACTAATTATTGAACTCTGTCTGCATGACATTCAATGCTGTGTATTTTTTCGTACAGTGGTGAAGATCATTCTGCATTTTTGATACAATTTTTATTTCTAAATGCTAAATACATTTGCACAAATCCTTGGCCCTCCAGGACGGTGTATAAAATAATATATACATATACATATTAATGCGATATTCCATTCAAGATTTATTATATAACAATATTTTCGACCTTATTAGGTTGTATTTACTGTAAGCAGTAAACACGACCTAATACGCCCTCTAGCGATTTTCACTAGAGGGCGCACATGTGCTTCAGATGGCGCTAGTGTGAGTCATGGTCATTAGTTAGTATCATGTGCTCGTAACATGAATAGGTCATATGTTTGTGTAGCGGTCATGTGCTCCCATAGAATACTTGGTCATAGATTCGTGTTACATCTTATGGGATAATATGTAATTATAACTGTACCACGACTATTATATACATATAGGGCGTCCCAACAAGAGTGTACGATTTAATTTATTAAAATATTCAGTTTGGCAATCGTTGCTTCAATAAGTCGATTGTTTTATGCGCGGTATGACCGGTTGCACCCGCTGAAACCACATATCGTTCAGCTACATACCGTCCAGTTGGAGCCACAAGAACTCCGTTATTAAGTTCCTGTAACGAATGCCATTCACAGTCACGTCATTTTCAAGAAGCTAAGCTCAATCACACCGTCTGACTTAATTGCGCACCATATAGATGCTTATTGTGTATAGTGGATCACGTACGGATTTTCTGCGAACTAAATTCGTAAATTTTGTTGTTGTTGATGAACCCGTTCAGTTGACAATGCGCGTCATGGGTGAAGATGATTTTTAAAAAAAATCGGGTTTTCACGTTTATAACATGCAGTTCAATTGTGTAGCGCTCCTTTTTTAATAATCGGAACAATCGTAAACGTCAGCTGTCAAATTTCAAAGTTGCAACTTGTAAAGAAAAATAAAATGGCGCCAAATTTGTATCGTGCACTCCATGTGATCCATATGACAATATGTATTGTAGACGACGCCTTCCGAACTGACAATGAGCGGGAGACTAATTTAATACATTTTATAATTACTATATCACACATAGCAATTACAAGACATATATGTAGTTCTGAAAAAAAAAATGCAAATCTTTACTGCTATACAAATTTTATTAATTAGTTAGCATAAAATTGTACATTTAATGCGTTTATATTATACAACACAAACATTTTTCTTATTTCTGTGTATAGTTTTCAGTTTTTCATGATTTGATGTAGATTATTTCCTCCTTCTCCACCACTAATCGCCACTTGCTGTCATCAATGCATAATTTGCTGCATTTACTTCCGTGAACACGTACAGTCAGGAACAAGCATGGCGATCATAATCTCGAGTAGTACGTAGAATGCAAACATCAACAGAAGTTCATCAGCCTCTGACTGGTCAAGACTATGGAAGATAGCCTGCGTTAGTGACATTTTTGGTAATGGATTCGAATTTGGCGGTGTTTCTCCCATTTTCTTGGTTCAATTTTATGCAAAAAAAATAAAATGTTGTTTTTGTTTCCGATTCTAAAGTTTTCTGTGAGAATTTATTTCAAACACAGACAAGCATTGATTTAAAAACAAAATGCTATTGTGTTTAGAAATTTTTTTGTTTTAAATGGCCAATAGAAGTTAATTTGTCAAAATCAGAAGTTCTTTTGCGAAGTGGAGAGAAGTATTAACATGAAAGCGTCTTATTTAAACTGGAATGAAAAAAAAAAAGTCATAGCTGTTTAAGCAAATGTCAAAGGGAGCCATTAACTCAACATGCACAAATCTTCTAAGCCAAGAAAAACTTTCGTTCAGCATCAGACAGATTCATACAAACATATGCAGCATTATTCTGGGAGTACTCGTGGTATTCGGAGTCCAACTAATGTTAGAGCATTTTTTACAAAAACAATACTTCAAGTCACAGACTATACACCTAACGATGCGCTTTGCAATGAAACCGGAGCAAAATAAAAGTGTAAGTACACTTTTAACTTGTTTCCTAAATATATCTCACGGAAAAGATAGATATAAGAATCATGAAGGTTAACCGGAAAAATTAGCAATGAAACGGAGACCAAGATCAAAAGTATGGTGGCCCATGATCGATACAGAAGCGTAGAGATGCTTCAAAACGTGCCGAGACAACTGCCCGTGTTACAATCAAGGAAGCCGACATCCAAATACACCGTGGAGCAAGATATACTTACAAATACAAGATTTGACAGAGTTTGTTGACTGAGCGTAAGAAATTCAGATTGTCTGAACACAAAAAAAAAAAAAGAAAGAGGTAGCTGAGAAAAGAAGAGGAGCTACCGAGTCTGATATACATACATGCACGTAGCTAGGATGGTGAAAGGAAGCAGCGTCCTAGTAAAAAAAAACTCATTGTACCCCTAGAAAAATCGTCAGTGTACTGCTTTCATTCTTGTCATTAATAAAATACATATACAGGGTGCGCCAGCTAGACCTTCGGTATGTCAACATTGAATAACTCTGACATTTTTTTGTTGATTTCGACAAATGAGCAGTTATACAAGTACTATATCAGTATGCTCATTTTTATCGTTCTGACGGTTCATCGATTCTATGCTCTGATGAGCTTCGGTGATGTGTCTACCACATCGCTTCGATAATTAGTTCTTGACCACTTGTACCCATTTCAGAAAACTCAGAAGATTTCTAAAACTAAAAACGACGAAGGATGCATCTCTAAGAATCTCGGAAAGATCTTACGTATTCAAAGCACGTAGCACCAAGTTGTATACGTATGGATCGTTGACGGAAGACGGTACAGGCGTAGGAGTTGTAGGCCAGAGGACTCTGTATTGGGAGCTAATGGAAAAACACACCAGTTCCTTCCAAGTCTATAACTGTCTATCAGACAATTAGGCGACATTGAAGGCACTTCACTCCAACGTAACTAAGTCAAAGATAGTGCTTGAAGCAAATGACCTATTTGAAGAACTCGGAAAATACATCAGAGTTTCTCTGCTGTGGGTCACAACAATATTCTAGGAAATGAGCAGGCAGATAAGCTTGGAAAGGAATAAGAAGCCGAATATAGTGAAGGAACCACACTGGGCTATAAGCCAATCAAAGTTATAGATACTTGAAGGACAAGCAAAGTTACTTTCAGGGGTCTACAACCCGAACAGACAGTAAACCCTGCTCAAATTGATATTTATATCAAGAGCCCGTTCATAAGAAACAATCACATCAATTTTAAAGTAAATATTTATTGGTTTAAAGAACTATTTCATGGAAAAACCTAAGAATTCGTGATGAGTTTATATGTGGGCTATGCTTAAAAGTAGGCGGGGCACGTCTATTAATAGTTTTGTGAAGTTTTCGTACATTAAAAGCCATCATATTACATTTCAATTTGATATTGACCGTTGAATAAAATGTATGTTATACATAGAAACAATTTTGAGCAATAAACATCATTAAGTTTGTGTTTGGCAACTATTAAGCACCCACATGAATGGCAGACAGATGAACAGCAATCAGTTGAGTGCCGAAATTGAATTCAAATGTAATTTGGCATTGGTTAACTGGAATATGGTTAAGTTTTTGTATCGTTCATGAACGTGAATGAAATATGAAGCAACCGCAACCTATCAGAAACAGAAAGTCTTCAAAAAATTTCGTAAAACCCATCGCCAAAGACGAATCATACTCCATCATGACAATGCGAGCTCTCACACATCTCGTGCCCAAACAAGTGCATTTTTGAGCAGTCAAAACAGCGAATTAATGACTCATCCTCCGTACAGACCTGATTTGGCACACAATGACTTCTTCTTCTTCTTATTCTTCTTCCCGAGTACCAAAGGTAAACTGCGTGATCAAAGATTTACGAGCGCCGAAGAACCAGTTGAAGCGTTCAAAAACCATGTTTTGGAGTTGTCTCAGCTAGAATGGAAAAACTGCTATGACAAATGGTTTGAACGAATGCAAAAGTGTATTGATCATTGAAAAACAATAAAGCCATTTTCATTTAAAAATGTTTGTTATTATTTGCTATTCCCGAAATATAAATAGTACCCCTCGTATGGCCGAATCGGCGCGGTTACCTTTTGATTTTCATCTATTTGCATTTCATAGCTGTTTGCAATGATCGTCAAACATAAACTTAATGATGCAGATTGCGCAAAATTTACCCGTAGCTCAAAATTTAACGTAGAGATGGTACCTCTCAGAAAACTACAAACACCAACCGACATCAGGTTGCGTACTTCTGAAAATAAGTATCTATCAATCTATTCATCAATGAAACATTTCGATACGTCGACTAATACAAGAAGTATGCTAATTGAAATATGCAAAACTAATTTTTTTTTTAAACAAATGCAGATACTTCTAGTGCCAAACAAAATCGGTCACATTTAGTAAGCTGAAATTGAAAAGAAGCCCTCAGCACACTATGTTTCATTTCATTATTTTTGGAACAGTTTACTCCAATTGCTCCAAATGTGTCACGATAAACGTCACTATTTGATAAAAATTTCCACAAAAGTTGCTCCAGTTTGCAAACGTAAAATAACAGAATTTAATTTTGTGTACACCTCTAGCTGCGTCTGCTCCAAAAATGAAAACTTTTGAACTAAATAAATGTTCCCACACTGTATAACATATTCAATTTCCATGCCAGCGCAACACATTTTCATAACAAGCTTTATAGTTTTTCTTTTCGTAGGCGTTTCAACCAAAAAAAAAAAAAAAAAAAAAAACAAAAAAAGTAAGAGAAATAAAGAAAAACTGCTAAATGAAAAGCCAGTTTACCGTAAATATTCATAAATCCCAAACGGAAACAATTATAATCACAATAATATTGTAATAATAATGTTGCTTGTACTACGTACATACACATTCTATACACAAGTAGTTTTTCCAGCGATTTTCCACTTGTGTCGCTGCCGCTACTCATATTCATGCCACACGTTTGTAAATTTTCCTTCGACGAGTATTTAGTTCCACTCCCTTACTCTCTTTTTTTTTACCACATTTTGTTTGTTTTTATATAAAATGTACAAAGAAATAAATACAGACTTGGCTGCGGGTTTTTCATTTAATTTTTCACATTTAATTAAAAAACAGTTTGGCGAAAAACGGACAACAAGTAAATGTGGAGTATGAAAATACATGCAAAGAAATAACGAACAAAAACAAAAAAAAAAAAATTTGTGGTGTAGGAAATAATAATAAATCTCTCACTACATATGCAAAAGCAAATAAGAAAAAGACATTGCAACAAAGACAATCCAATAAGATGAACTGTATATGGCAGTTTTCTCATGCAACTTGTTGTTTTTCTTGTTGTTGTTTTTCTTGTTGTTGTTATTGTTGGTCTACATATGCAAAAGCGACAAGTAAAGTAAAGCAAAGGTACACCACTGTGAACGGTAGTGCATGCAAGTGACGAAAGCTTACCTCAGCACGAACAATAACAAAGTTCTTACGCATAGCTATAAATCTATCATTATAAATCTATCATTAAAAACAGCTTGAAATATTCCGAAAAAGTCAAGACATACCGGATCATCACAGTCCGTAATATACATAGGTGGTTGAAAATATCAATCACAAAGAAGTTTTGGAGCTCGTGGGGGACCTATCAACTCAAATTGACTTATTTTTGGCTTCATGGCGATTCTAATAAACCTAGCTAACCCACGATCAAGTAAATCGATTCATTCGTTCAAAAGTTATGCATTTTTTAAATTTTTGACGAGTTAATGAAATAGTTTGTGTGTGTTACTTTCGAAAATCTCATTTTTATACCATTCACACATAGTGTGAAATGGTATTATCAGTTTGTCTGAAATTTTGTAACGCATTAAAGCAGCCATCGTAGACCTCATAAAGTATATATATTCTTGATCAGCTCGACGAGACGAATCGATCTAGCCATGTCCGTCTGTCTGTCCGCCTGTCCGTCTGTCTGTCCGTCCGTCCGTCCGTCTGTATGTCCGTCTGTATGTTGTTGCGCATTTTTTAAGGACCAATTTTTATGCTATCCAGTTAAAATTTTGCACATATACTTCTTTTTATTGTAGTTTAATACAGTATCAAGATTGACCTGCTACGCCCACTATTTGGTGTAGCTCCCATACAAACATACTGCCCACTTTTGACTTTTTGTAAGAAAACTTCTTTATTAAAGTCTATATTAGGTTGAAATGCAATGTGGTGCCTTTTTATGGTCAGCCGCTTAACATATATAGACTAACGGGCGTGGCCCGTCCACTTTTTGAGGTAGCCCCCATACAAACCTATGGTCCACTTTTGACTTTTTTGTAAGAGAAACTTTTTTATTAAAGTCAATATTAGGTTGAAATGCGATATGGTGCCTTTTAAGAGACAGCCGCTAAACATACATAGACAATTGGGCGTGGCCCGCCCACTTTTTGAGGTAGCCCCCATACAAACCCAACGTGCAATTTTGTGTTTTTTATGAAAAAATCCGTCATTTAGATCAATATTAGCTTACAATTTGATTTTGTGGATTTTAATAGACAACCGCTTCATATACATATACAAAGAGGCGTGTCTCGCCCACTTTTTGAGGTAGTCCCATATAAACCCTCAGTTCACTTTTATGCATTTGTATGGAAAACGTCAATATCAACTTGAAATATCGATATGGCGGCATCTTACACATCTACTACATCGCTTCATACACATCTATTAGTGAGTGTGTACCAACCACTTTTTGGGGTAGCCCCTATTTAAAACCCCACTTTTATGTATTACAATACTATTTAAAGTTTAGTGTGAATGGTATTAGAGCTTCGGTTCAACCGAAGTTAACGTTTTTTCTTGTTTTTATACATAATTTTAGTACACAGAAAAACTAAAATACTTTTGTTCTACAACTTTTTTCATAATGCATGATTTTAGCAAGAAAAGCTAAAAATTTTTTCAACTGGTTAAAGGGTGTACTATGTTTAAAGGGTGTAAAAATGTTTTCGTGTGATATCATGCGAGGTCTTCCAAATACTTTTCAAATGAATGCTTAGTTGACGTAGTGCAATCGCTACTTTAAAAAATATAGCTCAAAATAAATTTTGATAAGTACATTTTGCCGTTTCGCCTAAAATTGAGTCCAAATTTTCATAGTCATATTTCGCACCGTCAGTATAGCAACATTGGACATCGGTTCTTATCCAGTTTGGCTTCATAACCTATTCCAAACGAGATGGTATGTTGATCTCGTACCGTATTTGCATTTGTTTTGGGATAGCATCTATTTGGTTGCTGAAAGTGAACATATGTTTTGCTAGTTTCACATTATTCACGTACCTCTAGATGTCCTTTGTGATTACCTATTTTGAAGTTGTAATGCTTGGGGCGACTTTGTGCCTCTCGTGTCGCTTAACTTTGAATTATTAAATGCAAGGATTATAGGTTAAGTAGCGATTTCATGCCTAATGTTGATATACTGATATATTGCCCCAGTTATACAAAAGCAGCCAAGCCTTTGAAGTTTGACTAGTTTCTTTCGTTTTGGTGCACCAGACACATTCCCCATATGTTACAATTGGTCAAACCATCGGTTTGTCTACTCATTGCGTCATTTTGCTGCTTATGTAAAACCCATGAGACCCCTTAAAGTGTGTACATATATTCTTGCTCAGCATCGGAACATCCGTGCGGTCGTCCGGCTTAAACGAACAGATCTCAGAGATTATAAGAAGAGATAGCTTGGATATTTAAACTCTGCTTTCCCTCAACAAATAAAGTGTATCAAAAGAACGTGCCAACTCCACTTTAACGAACTCTCATTTACATATTTCAATCAATACCAACAATACAAAATTTATATCAAAAGTTTTGTGTGTTGCAATCAGGTTTTCGTCACTTGGTTTTCACCTCTTCAAGATGCTTTTTTTTATTTTATAACACATACACAATTGCCAGAGTTGCAAACTCATTCGCGCAAAACAATTGGCAAATCTGTAACCAATTGGACTATAGCGCAAGCAATCTAAAAAAAACTGCAACAATGGCGTTTCATTTCCAATTCATTACACCTTTAGCTTCGCTCCCCTACTCCACACATGTCTTTTACATTATGCGACGTTTTCTACTCTTTTTTTTTGTCTTCAGCTGTGTTTCCATTGTGCACTGAACGCACACTGCTTTGAGTCCAATAAGAAATATTCTCACTATTGTTCAAACGCGTGGGAATAATTAGACTAGTTTCTTGGCGCTCTTCTTTTTTCAGCTTTTCGGCGTTTATTTTCTGTGTATTTCTTATGTATTTCCTATGTACAAGGGTGGACTGTGAAGTTTTGCGCCGAAATTTATTGTATACTGAGGCCGTGTTTCCACCAAGTATTCAAAATAATTATTAGCATTGGTCTATAATTATTCGAATTCCATGCCGTTCGTGATCTCACGTGTCTTAGCGATGAAACTAGGGAATCTGAAGAGGCTTCCAAATTTATAAGGTCCACATTTTGCCCAATGCTGGGCGGCTTCTGACAGCTCTCTCTATTCAATTAATTTTTTTATCATGAAAACATTTTATGTAATAAGTTTCTTAACAATCTATACCAATACATTAAGACCGCAAACAATAGGTGATCTAGACTTACCACGTGTAGCACTTCAAGACAGGCGTAGCCTAAGTAGTATAAGCGGAAAAACACTCAATCCCTACTTAGGATGAGTAGAACCGATGTAGCAATTTTAATAGGCGTGATAACAGAACACTGCCTCAGAGACCATGCCATGAAGAAGCTGTGATAACTGCGATGAACCCGAAACCGTCCATCACCTTCTATGTCATTGTCCCGGACTGTCTAAGCGTAGATTGAAGCACCGGGGGAACTACTTCCTAAATGACATATCTGAATATTTAAGCTGGAGGTAAGAAATTTAGTGAAGTATGTAAATCATCCCAATGGTTGTAAAAGTATAGGGTTCGAAGTCTTAAAGGAGATTCATGTGGTATCACAACGAGCCGCGTGCAGCCTAAGTGCTGGGTAAGCGTTTGTAACTCAACCGACCATTTTAGCCTTACCTAAGCTCAGTTTCTTCACAGGATACATTTGAGTCAATAGTTCAACAGTTTTGAGGCACATTCTCTCTTCACTTGTTGAATCGTCCAAATTTTGTAAAATCTAGCAGGCAAGTTTGTTGGAGCCTGCCCGAAAGTGGGCATGGCACGCCTCTTTATAATTATGCGAAGTGCCCGTTCATATGAAGAGAAATGTCAAATTGATATTGTATGGGGGATCGATCACATCCATTGATATATATGCGAAGAGTTCCATCTTAAGAAGCCTCCATGTCAATTATTTTGTTCGAATTCGTAATCTTTTATTGATTCTCTATACTATGCATACTTTCATTTTACTCAATGCTTTTATCAAATTGTTAATTTTTACTACGCTCTTCGGCCTGATGCTCCACTATGCGACGCCTTGGATGTATTTTGAAACTTTCCCTCCCTTTTTGTACTAAATTTAGGTATGAATCTCCTACTTTACATTATACTTATTCCCCTTTTTTTCTAATACTTACTCTGAAATGAATTTCATCTTTCACTAATAAAGTGTAATCTTCAATACGAAATTTCTTAAATCCACCCTCTTATATGGTGTAGTTTATTTTCTTGCATATAATTTTTCAGTTTTTTTTTTTTAAATTTTATTTTTGCAGCTTCTCGCATGACCGTAAGTCAAAGAAGGCTTTTGGGAAGTAAACGTAGCACTACAAGACAATGACTCAGACTTCAAGCCGAAATTGAAGACAAAGTCGAAGTCGACGTTGAAGTTGAGTTGCTACCCGCTTACCACGCAAGTTAACTTGCAACTAACCCTCAAGAGGCGTCGTCTTCATTCACCAATGCCAACAACACTAACAACGCGCTACATCAGTGCAACTAACGAGCCGCATAAACTGAAGCGACAGGTGCGGGAACATTTGCCATAAGAAATACATAGATACTCTTAGTTGCAACGCTGTAGCGTGCAACCCTACAGCGTTATTAAAGTCAAGATGTGCGTCTTCTAAGAGTGAACGGGACAAAGTGAGAGACAGGGAGGGAGTATGTATAGCTAAGCGCTTACAGCAGCTCATTAAAAACGCCACAGAAGTAATGAATTTTTAATTGTCTGTCATTTTAATTAAATATTTTTTTTTTTTTTTTGAATTGAAAATTCCAAACGTTTTCTTTTAATTTTTACAACTTTTGCAATATGTTTTTTTTTTCCTTTTGCAGTTTGGCAACTCTGACAATATAAATATGGAATTTATGAAATTTAGCAATTTTTAATTTCTTTGCTTGTTTCATCAATACACAATTACAGCACACACAAAACACTGATTGCACCCCACTGTTCGTTTTTACTAGTTGAACATGCTCACTGACATTTCAATTAGAAAACTACAACTCTGAAATGATTGTATGTAAACGTTAACAGCATTTGAAGCAAGTCGAAAAGTAAAGTAAGAGAATGGGATCAGCTGCTGTCGAGATTGCAAAACGTTGCTGAAGGATTTAAGTTTTTGAATCCTTGAATGCTTAAATAACGACTCAAGTAACAAATTTGATAAAAGGATTGCATTGCACTTGATTTGTGCGTTGTCAGCGAATTATATTGTTATAGTTGCAGCGAGCATATGTGAGAAATGCCCTCCCCCCCACTGCACTGCACTAGTCCCAACCCTATGAATTCAATTTTCATTTCAACAATTCTCACTGTTGCATTTGATTTTGCGGGTTTGTCGTACAAACACACTTTTGCTGGTTGAGTTGGCATGTCCGGTTAAAGAAAAAAAGGGGCTGTCGAAGTTTGTCGTTAATTTGAATGAATGCATTTGATGATTATAGTACATATAAGCAGTGCATATACGGCGCACAGTGACAGTCGAACCCCTAATCATGAACTTCAATTTAATATTTTCAACGTTTGCTACTTCTAGGTAAGTAGTTATTTACAGAGTTTGAGTGAGTTGCTATGTAGCAGGAGTGTGTTTTCGTTTGATTTATCGCTGCGGGTGTTTATTTTGTGTGTATGCGTTTTATTACTATTTTTTTTTTGTTTTGTTAATTTTTCGGAAACCATAGAAAATTAATAATTCTTGCATAGAACACTTTTTAGAATTTGGAAAGAAATTTTGAAAAGCAATTGAATTTTGAAAAAAGTTTGAAAAGGGGAATGTAAAATGAAGCCGATAGAGCTGTGATTAGTATAACTTGTAGGTATAAGACGGTGTTTTGGGAAATTGTGCGGTTCCAATGGGGAAAAAGGGACTCACAGGTTATATTTTTTAATCCGATCCGATGTTTTTTTTTTAATCCGATCGATTTTGATATTGTTTTGTATTCTCTACACAATAAATAATGAAACACATGTTTCGCTGATTTTGGAAAATCCACTACAAAGTGTGAAAATGGTGGTTAAAAGTTATAAAATGGGGGTTAAAAGTCAATATTCGGATAAATTTTATTATTATCCAATGGTTTTCAAACTCTGTTTGTATACTCTATACAAAAAAATAATTAAACACGTGTTTCAGCGAAAAATAACATCCCCCGACAACACCCCACCACCACCCCCCCATGGGAAAGGTGAATGAGGTCAAAAGATGTAGATGAAGGAAAATTTGTTTTTCATCTGATCGTGTTCAAACTCCGTTTGTTTACAATACATAACAAATAATTAAACACGTGTATCGGCCATTTTGGAAGATTCTACCCCAAGGTGAGAAAAGGTCAAGGTTATATAGTTTTTTATCCGATTGTCCGATTGTGTTTCGTAAATTTTATAAAATTTTACCAACAAGGAGGGAAACGCAAATGAAACGGGGCTAATGCTATAGAGTAGATATTCAGAAAGTAGTTTCCTTTTGTGGTGAAAATGTTCACTATGGTGTAGTTTTGGGAAATTCCCCACTATATGGTCAAATTGTGGTCAACTGTTATATGGGAAACTCTTCTTGATTTTCATACTGTAAAAAAACATTTTAAACTCTTTTCATTTGAACGTCTTCAAATTTGATTTTTGTATGGATAAATTCTAGTCCACACAACACAGGGTTATTCTGTATTGTATAATTAGAACGGATCGATGCAGTCTTGTTCGTCTGCATTTCAGTCTGTTTGCTATGCGTTGTACTCTTACAGTTTTTGAGATATTGAGCTGAAATATATTTGCTCTATAACTTTGGTCGGCAGATACGAGGCCATACTATTGGCTCATGAGCTTAACGAGAGCCTCATTTCCTATTAAACAATATAATGAAGAACCCAATCGTTACTTGGAAAAATAACATACTTTTTTCTTAAGTCTACAGACTGTAATTTTTATAGTGCGGTTTTTAATCAAGCGAGATGAAATACATATAATATGTTTAAGTTGAACTTCTCTAGCATATAGCTGAAGCTCTTCAATACAATTCCAAGATAGATATATAATACATTAGATGAATTTGAATAAACCAAATTCGTTATGCTCGCAGCAAGTGTGTAGCCAGACAGAAGTCGAGTTAAAGGATCAGCCAAACAAAATTAAACAAAATTCGAAGCATTTTCATTTTTTATTTTGACATAAAGTTGTAGTTTTTTAAAAATAATTAAGAGATTTTTATACATTGTCCTAAAGTAGATATTCCAGTATAAAGATATTCACCAAATAGTTTTCTAAGCCATGCTTGAATACGGCTCTTGAATGGGTTTTAAAAATAAAATAAGTTAGACAAAGCTACTGTTATTTCTCTAAAAAAAAAGGAAGTTCAACCAAATTGTGGGTTGAACTGTGTCGGCATGCCCTGTTCCCCTTAACTAGCTGTTCCGGTACTTGCAAATCGTGTAATTTTTGCAATTTAAATTCAACTGACTTTAAGCTTGTGAATTTAAATGAAACTCACTTATTTTTACATTCAACTGTTCTGTGACTAGACAAGAATAGAGTCATATTATTATTATTAATGTCTCTTCCCTACCGGTACGTTAGCATAGAATCACCACCAAACTATCTGTTCTCCTCCCTATCTAATAATACTTTTGGATATAGTTATGTTGTCAGTACTTGTGCGGATAATGTTTTGTATGTTTATAATTCGCAACTAGTTAATTGCTTTTATATTAATATTTTTTCTTTTCTTATTGTGAATGGTCGCGTATTGGTTTAATTGGTATTACTATAGCAATAGTGTTTTACAACGAGTGTTCTTCAAATCTTTGCATCGCATTGCTCTCTATCTCTCTCTCTCTCTCTCTCTCTCTCTCTATCTATCTATCTATCTATCTATCTATCTATCTATCTATCTATCTATCTATCTATCTATCTATCTATCTATCTATCTATCTATCTATCTATCTATCTATCTATCTATCTATCTATCTATCTATCTATCTATCTATCTATCTATCTATCTATCTATCTATCTATCTATCTATCTATCTATCTATCTATCTATCTATCTATCTATCTATCTATCTATCTATCTATCTATCTATCTATCTATCTATCTATCTATCTATCTATCTATCTATCTATCTATCTATCTATCTATCTATCTATCTATCTATCTATCTATCTATCTATCTATCTATCTATCTATCTATCTATCTATCTATCTATCTATCTATCTATCTATCTTCTCGATAGTTTTGAGTTTTTTTTTATTGCTATTTGAAGTATGATTTGAAGTTTGACCAATATCTTTGTACATATATCAATTTAAACAAGAACCCATTTACAAACCTTTAAAATTCTTTCTTTCTTCAAGCAGCATCCTGAGGCTTGTACCAATTCTTGCACCAATTGAATTTTGTAGGCGTGCAGCTTTAAATCTTTGTGTAAAATGCGGAACAATGATGATCTATGCACGTTTAAAGCAACAGCACGCTTCCGAATCGAAAGGTCCGGATTGTCACGAACAGACTGAGTAACACTGTCTACGTTTTCGAACGTTCTCGAAGACCTTGGACGCCCGGATTTTGATTTTTCCAGCGTTGAACCGGTCTCTGCAAACTTCTCGACCCATTTTATAATGAGTCGAGGGCTTGGCGCATCATTTTTTACGTGTTACAGACGTTGAAACGGTAATCGTTTTTGTAAAACTCATGTACGCACAACGCACGCTCCACTCCCAAAAAACGCTCCATAGCGACTAAATTCCCAAAAGCTAGGCTACCGATTGACATACCCCCCACGCCCCTCGGAATAGTTGGGTTCACGCAAACAGCAAATCAAATGTGAACTTTCTTTTGAGACACCCAGTATATTTGAACAAAAATTAAAGACATTTTCGTTGAGAAACATAAATTCTATTGAAATTTTAGTTGGATGGTCATCGCCACAAAACTGTTTTTTTTTTCAACAATTTTTAAAAAAATTAGGATATGTTGTGCTCAAGTAGCTCTGCAACCTACACTTCTTCATTTGAAAAGTTCAGAGTTACTAAAGCGCTAGCACCATGTAATTAGAGTGATCATCGCAGAGCATTTCTAAATAAACCATAACTTTTTATGGATCAGTACATATATTGTAACTAAAACTAGCGGATACAAATTTTCTTTACAATTTCTGTTAAATTCTTTTAACTTAAATCGTCTTGTAACTGATAAAATTTGTATCTATGAGAGTGTTCGTTCTAAAAATGTTTTATTTTGTTCGAATTCAAAATGCTTCAAACATGTCGCAAACTGAAATTTGAAGATACAACTCAAATTTCTAAGACTTACCAAAGCAAAATACGACTTCATACAACTACGAATTTATAAGCTTGTATCTTATAATATACAACCTGAAAATAACTTATATATTTTAGCTTATACTAGCACTACGAAACAGACTTATATGCCGTAGCATTATTCTGCTGACAAACTTCTGTACTTATAAATGTTTCGAACAAGCGTATTATATGAGTTTTATATTAAAAGTATACGATATTATACGCTTATACTGAAGTATAATATCTACATAACTTCAAAAAACCTAAGCCAAGACAAAAACATGCGCCCTCAAACAAGTTGCGCTTATACAGATACAAATTAAGTTATACAGTTACTTATATTCTATTTGCAGCTACTTTTATTTGATGTGTTCGAACTTCAAAATACGCTTCGCTTAAGACTGGTTTGACATCGAACCACTTTGTGTTGCATGTAGCTACATTTGTTTCTCACTACCTGCTACGGTGCTATGCTGCTATGCTGCCTTCGCCATACAACTTCAACAAAGTCAACGCGTTCAGCTTGTGACTGGCAGCTGCTGGTTTTACAGCTTCATTTTGAATCAGTTTATAAGTTACGCTCAACCGTGCTGCATGTGTGCTCGCTGTATTGTTGTAGCTAGCTGTTTGTCTGTCAACTTCATAAAAAAAATAGTATCTGCTGCACTTGCAACCAACGCGAACACAAGCTTCGAACTCTATGTGCGCTTGTTTAACTTGAAGCGCTGCATGCATGTTTCAATTGTCATTTGGAACTCGTTGTGTTTGCATACGCGACGCGCTTAAAACGCAGTGAATTAAATACAAAATAAAATAATTCGTCAAAACATAAAAAGTTGCTCAAACTATTTAGTGGCGCAATATATGCGTGAAAAGAGCCGGTCATAAATAAAAAAAATCATCGCATAAGCACTCAAATGCCACAAAATGAAATTAAAATGCGCAAAAATGGCGCATCAAGTGGATTTTAATTAAATTTCAAGTGTGCAAAACAAAACAAAAAAAAAAAAAAAAAATTGAAAATCATTTTCAAAAAATTGTTCAAAAAAGTATCTGTGTAAAGTGCATGTTATAGAAAGAATAGAAAACAACAATTCCCACACACTTAATCATTAACTGCAAAATCATTTGAAAAAATTGCATTGCAACATCAGCTCAAGCGCTAAATAATAAAAAATTGAAGCTGCAAAATGCCGCAACAACAACAACAACTCAAGCTGCCAACAGCATATTTTTGGATAACTTTGACATTTTCATTGCTTATGGGTAAGTTTTGCAAAAGAGTAACTTCAACTATTGTTGCAAAAAGTAACAACAACAACAAAAAGATACAAAGATATCAAAAGTTAAGCGCAGATACATTTGTATCTTATGTTATATTGTAGCTATGCTATATGCTCGAGTGTGTTTTATGCAGCGCATCTTCTTCAATGTAATGCGTCGTCGTACGTTTAGTGTTTCTACAACAACCACAACAACAACGACAATAATATACAATATAATTGTTGCTGCTGCTGCTACTGCTTGTGGCAGGTTGCAGCAGCAGCAGCAGCAGCAGCAGAAGAAGCGCCATACAAAGTTCATGACATTTACGCTAAGAGTTGAAGTTGGACAGACGAGTATATAGCGACGTTTAGTTAGATAGACAGACAGATAGACAGACAGACAGACAGACAAACGAACAGACATGTAGACTGACATGCAGACAGACGAACATTTGTTAGTCTGAGGGATTTGCAGCGTTTTATCTTTTATTTTATAAATATTTCTTGCTTATATGCATTGTATCTTTGCAGCTTTTGTTGACATTTAAAACAGTTGTATTTGGTTAAAATACTTCTTTATTTTTACTATTTGTATTTTATCCCCTTTGTTCACGCTTACTTGCTGCAACATGTTGTATCTGTCTACCACATGCAAGTTTAATATCACATTTTGCTTTTTTATTCTGCACATAAAACGCTCCCAGCAGCCTCAACTCAAACTCATAGATACAGTATCTTTTAACTACAACTTGCCGCGCTGTTTTAAATGCAAAAGTTTTTCGTATAAATTTTTATATATACAACCGCAGCTACACTTGTAGTTACTTTTTTTTCTTCTCAGTTTGTTTGACTTTGTGTTAAATATTTTATATTGTAGCTTTTTTTCGCGCTACACTGTTTGTTGTTTATTTGATTTATGCGACATTATTCAAGCAACTTTTGTGGCACACATAATTTAATTTCATTTTTTTGTTTTTCATGCTGTTTTTCATTACAAGACAAAGTTATTTTCAAAAAAAAAAAAGAAGTAAAGAAGTAAAGAAGTAAAGTAACCGCTCAAGTTACAAATGTCTGCTACTTACCTTGAAAAATAGTTAAGCATGAAATCAAGCAAAAAAAGATACAATTTAAACAAATGTATCTGTAGCTCGCTTTACTTCACAGCATCTTCTTTATAGTAACTAATTAGCAGCTGTAGTTTCTTTTATTTTCTGCGATTTTTTAAAAATTTTTTTGCTTACTTTTTTCAACTTATTTTAAAGTCGTGCACATTTCTTTATTTAGAGTTTTTCTAGTTCAACTAAAATTAGCTTTAGCTAATATGAATTTGTTAATGAAACTTGGTTTCAAATTTTGTTGTGAACTAGTAATGAAATACTTTGTCTTAGTTTGTATTAACAGCTTTTAATGATTCGTGGCAAATCGATTAGTGTCAGCTAGTGAATTAATTTGAAACAATAGATACAAATTAGCATAGAAGTGATTTATGTTTTTGACTGCTAAATGCAACATGTTGCATATGTTGTTTAGATTTAATATTAGTTAGAGTTGAAAGCGTTTTAAAGTGATAAAAAGTAGTGGCATGCTATATTTATAGCTTTAGTATTCAAACTTTTGGGTGTTAATAATTTGTATCAAATGTATCTGAAAGATATTTTGTAGAAATACAAGAAACTTTAAAAAGAAAATCGTGCTTATTTTATACATTTCCTAAAGGGAGTGTTTTTCGAGTGTAAATAAAAGTATGCCTATGTATTTCTTTGGCAAGATCTGTAGCCTAAACGGCTTGTTGCATTTGAATATATGACTTGTCGTTAGATTCGACTTAATTGTGGAGGTAACATAGGCTATAATACATATTTGTAAGTATTTGTATATGGTAACATATACAACTATGAGGGCTGCTATTTATATTTCGGGAGCTGGCAACACTAATGTCAAAAGCTAAAATCTGGCAACACCATAATAAAGTTTGACATTTCTTGGCATAAATGTACTCACAAAGTTTCGATGTACAATTGCTATTTGTTTTGTTTACAGTGAGTTAAGAAAAGCAATTTGTCCAAAAAAATGGAAATTTCAAGAGTAGGTTTTCGTTGGATTATTTTTCACAACTTTCGACGTGGATTATCTCAACAAGAATGTGTCAATGAACTCAGTTCTTTGTATGGCGATAAAGCACCAGCAAAAACCACAGTGTATCGCTGATATAGTGAATTCAATCATGGTTGTAGTTCGGTCGCCGACGAATTCCGTGAAGGTTGTCCAAAATCGGTTGTTGTGCCCAAAAACTTCGATGCTGTGCGTGAACTGATAATGCAAGATCGTCATGTGACATATCGTGAGATAGAGGCAACCTTGCACATTAGTTCCACTTCAATACATTCGATTTTGCATGAACACTTAGCTGTAAAAAAAATTTGCTCTCATTGGATACCCCATTGTTTATCAATATCTCAAAAAAAGGATCGCGTCGATTGATGTAAGGAAATGATTAAAAAGTTCGACCGTGGTGCTTCAAAAGACGTGCACAAATCGTGACAGGTGACGAATCATGGATATATACGCATGAGCCGGAAACAAAGCCAGCAATCGACCGTGTGGGTATTCCAAAACGAGCCAAATCCAACAAAAGTTGTTCGTGCAAGAAGCACAGCGAAGCAAATGATCGCCTGTTTCTTCGGCCGAATGGGTCATGTAGCCACTGTTCCGCTTGAGCAACGTAGGACGGTCAATTCTGAGTGGTACACGACCATTTGTTTGCCGGAAGTCTTCGGAGAAATTCGTAAAACCAACCGCCAAAGACGAATCATTCTTCATCATGACAATGCGAGCTCTCACACATCGCGTGCACAAACAAGTGCATTTCTGAGCAGTAAAAACATCGAATTAATGACTCATCCTCCGTACAGTCCTGATTTGGCACCCAATGACTTTTATTGTTCCCGAGTATCAAAGGTAAACTGCGTGATCATTAATAGCATTTTGAAACAAATAAAGAAACTAAAGTCTCAAACAGCTGACTGTACAGTTAGACCACTATAATTTGATTAATGCCGTTTTTGCACTTTTACACTTTTGCAAGACCTTGTGAACAATCTAATTGTATTGTAAAATACCTATATAAATTAATTGAAATATACAAAGTTTTAATTAATTAAAATTTAACTAAGTTTAACTAATAAAATGAGCTAGCATAAAGCAATTTACACACATTAGTTTCAAATATAGAACATTTATTACAAAGGAGCAAAAAAAAACCCATTTTTATTGCTCAAAGTTTACACTCTAATTCTATTTTATTGGTGAATTTGCCAACAGTGTGTAAGACGTATGTATGTTTAAAGATTGTATTTAATAGTTTAAAAGTTATTTTGTGTGTATGTTTTCTAACAGATAAATTATAGTCATAACTCCTTTATAGCACTCTAAAATGTAAGCGATCTTTTATACCATTCACACATAGTGTGAAATGGTATTATCAGTTTGTCTGAAAGTTTGTAACGCATTAAAGGAGCCATCGTAGATCCCATAAAGTATATATATTCTTGATCCGCTCGACGAGACGAATCAATCTAGCCATGTCCGTCTGTCTGTCTGTCCGTCTGTATGTTGTTGCACATTTTTTGGCGACCAATTTTTATGCTATCCAGTTGAAATTTTGCACATATACTTTCTTTTATTCCAGTTAAATAGAGTGTCAAGATTGACACGCCACGCCCACTTTTTGGGGTAGACCTCATACAAATTCACCGCCCACTTTTGACTTTTTGTATGAAAAACATTTTTATTGTAGTCAATATCAACTTAATAATTGATATAGTAGCTCAAAGTAGACGGATGCTTGACATATACATTAATAGGTGGAACCCGCCCACTATTTGGGGTAGCTCCCATACAAACCTATGGTCCACTTTTGACCTTTTGTAAGAAAAACTTTTTTTATTAAAGTCAATAGTAGGTTCAAAAGCTATATGGTGCCTTTTAAGAGACAGCCGCTAAACATACATAGATAATTGGGCGTAGCCCGCCCAGTTTTTGAGGTAGCCCCCATACAAACCCACAGTGCAATTTTGTGTTTTTTATGAAAAACGTCAATATCAACTTGAAATTCGATATGGCGGCTTCTTACACATCTACTTCATACACACCTACTAGTGAGCATGTACCGCCCACTTTTTGGGGTAGCCCCTATTTAAACCCTCACTTTTATGTATTACAATAATATTTAAAGTTTCGTGTGAATGGTATTAGAGCTTCGGTTCAACCGAAGTTAACGTTTTTGCTTGTTTTGACTTACATTTGTACACAAATTGTACTTGTATCTTTAGCTTTTATTATAATATCTTTTACATAAAATAAGTATCTACAAGATACAAGTATCTATCTATACTCTGAAAACTAGTACAAACAAACTGTATAAAATTGAGGATGTGGTCAGTAGCTGCATAATACAACTGCTAACACATTTTTCTTTACATTATGAGGTTTTTACTTTAAACATATTACAATTTTTAGCATTTTTAGCAAATAACTAAGTCTGTTTAAGTTTTTTTTTTTTTTTTTTTTTGTATGACATGTTCGCCTATATATTTAAAGTCTTTTGTGGTTACACGTTCTCTTTTTTTTCGAGTATGCAAAAAAAATCTAGGTTTATTCTACCACTTATTACTACATCCTATGCATAATCGCTTTTACGATGTCATTTTTTTTGTTGTCGTCATCAGATTTACATGTAGGCAGCAGCATAGATTTAAATAGCGCGTTGGCTTAAACGCGTTTTACTTTGGCTTTAGTGCAATTAAGTACAAGTAAAAATGAAAAATGAAAAATGAAAAAAAAAAAAAAAGAGATACGATATGATAAAAAGCAATGTAGTAGCTACTACTACTACTAGCTGCTAGTAGAAGAAGCGTCAAGTGTCTGTATCTATATGTAGAGTATGTGCTTGAATGTATCTATAAGTATGTGAGTGTTTTTGTAGTGGGCTAAATGGTTTTAAATGGCTTTAAATGTGTCGCTTCTTTGCTTAAGCTTAAGCCAATAATCAAGTATAGAAGAAGTGGGCTTAGCTGTAACTACCGACAAATGACAAACGACAAACTACGTCGGAAGACAAACTGAGACCTCTGTTGTGACACTTTTTTTTGTTTGTTTTTATACTACTATTGTAGTATTCGTAACAGAAAAGTGTACTTCACTTGCAAAAAGGGTTACTGAGCGTAGCTACAAGATAGAAAAAATGAAACCGGCAGTCATTAAAAACTGCTTCTACACACTTAGCTTATTCCTTTTGCTTTTAGACTTAAACAAAAGAAAAAAAAAAGAAAAAAATAAAAAAAAAACAAAAACTTGACTTCTTTTCAGTGTACAATGCCTTACAATGTCTTATTGGCCTGGTCATTTGTTCTTTTCTTACCTCTCATATACGAATGTCTTGCAGTACACTCATTCAAGATAAAAAGCGAGTAATGCGAGTCGCATTTGTAAACATTTTGTGCGAATTCACTTCCGCCTTGCAGTGTGCAAATAATATTATAGTTAAAAAAATATACTAAAAAAAGACTAAAAAAAGAAAACTGCAAAAAGAAGAGCTTATAGCGCAATGTTGGCATAAAAATGCTGTTTTTATGGTAAATTGCAGTCCTGTATGTATATTTGAGTTGCTTATGTATGCAGCTATATGTCTTCACAGTGCAGCAACAAACTTGGCGACTTTAAGCAGTTTACTAGTGCAAATAAAAAATTTGCCATTTATGTTTTGTTTTTGTTTTTGTTTTTGGTGTTTGTTTCCTTTCATCAGTACACAGTTTAAGCATTGAGTTACAATATATTTTACATTGTAACATCAAAATATTGTCGACAGTTGTAATAAATTTTTTTTTTTTTAAATTTACATTTGTAAAGTTGCTATAATTTTATAAACACAGTTATGTACTACAAATTTTACTATTATGCATGAAATGCTATAAATTTGTACACCATATGCAGCGAAATCATGGGAAAATACATTTTTAGACTTGCTATAATGTGCTATAAAAATTATGGTAAGTCTTAAAAATGCTTAATTTCAGTAGTTGTGCATCTTGTAAGCTAATATAGAGACATATTTTGCATTCATAGGTTGCTATAATTGTATAATCAAAGTTTTGCACTATAAAAATTTTACTATAATGCACGAAATTCTATAAATTATACATAACGTTCTATAAAAATAAAAAATGCTTCATTTCGGTAGTTGTGTAGCGTCTTAGCTACTGTAGACATGTATATTGCATTTGCAGATTTTGTGAAATTAAAGCAAAAAATATAGAAAGTCTTAAAAAAAAATGTATAGCAAGTCTTAGAAATGCTGAAAATGCATAATATAGCTTCAATATAGGCATGTTTTGTGTAAATGATCATTAAATTATTTTTAAATAGTGTTATTTTAGTTGCTATAATATGCTATAAAAATTATAGCAAGTCTTAAAAACATTGTAAATTGTTAGCATAGCCGAAATATAGTCATATTGTCTGTAAAAAGTCACAATTTTTTTTTTTAGTACTTCAGTTTTTCATTTTTAGCGCATAAACTTAACTAATACGATGCAAAATATTAGATTTTATGCTTTAATTTTGCATAAACTTACTATTAAATATACAAAAATTGTGTATTTTTTTGCAAATAGAATGTGCTATAAAAATTATAGCAAGTCTTAAAAACGCTAAAATTGCATAGATTTTGTTTAACTTAGTTAAATATAGTTTAAATACGTTGAATGAAAGTTCAAATTTATGCTATCTCACTTGAATTTTGTCGCGTCCAAAGCCGTTTTTATGTACGGTTTACGGTACGGTAACAGTTTATGAAAATTTGGCAACAAACTGACTTTTCCTGTTTGTAGCGACTTGTACAAATTTAAATTTTTTGCACTAAACTACCAGTAGCTAAACATATATAAAATATTTTAAAGCTAAGCTAGTTTTAAGTCAATATTAGTAGAGTACGCGCATATAAATTGTACAAACTAAGTCTAATTGGTGTGCAACGCTTTTGGGGGCAAGTGACGAAATAGAGCTAGTAGAAGGCATGGCAGCGCTTCAATTAAAAGGCGTTGACAGTAGTAACTGTCAACTCTTCTAGCACCCTTACGCCAATTGGAACTCAAAGCGTGTTTGCAGTTTGCAATTGTATAGAGCGAGAGGTCTTTGCTTTTTATATTTGTACGTCTGTCTGTCTGTCTGTCTGTTTGACTAACTTTTTCTGTCAGCTTGTTTGTCTGTTTGCCTGTTCGCCTGTTTGCCTGTTTGCTGCAGAAAATTGTACCAATTGCTTGCTTTATTTCAAAGCAACATAAGTGTTTTTTGCACATTCAATGCTGTATTGAAAGAAATGAAAAGAAAAGCCTTGTTTGAATTTTATTTCAACTTTGGCTACGCATTTCTTGGCAGTCGTTTTACTGGAAATTTTTATTTCTATTCGCCACTTTTCACATCAAGTGCGAGTGAATGAGTGAAAATTGCGGCTGCTGACTTTTTGCGCTTTTCAATTGAGCGTTTTTACATACTCGTAGATACACATGAAGTATATAGATACAGATACAAAATATATGTATCTGTATATTCATTCATGCGTATGTTTGCGTTGCCAATGTTATAATTGCTGTAAAGCGAAAAAAAAGAAGAAAAAAAAATAACTTTGGTGGATTCGAAGCTTTAAAACTCTTCACTTTTTTTCCTTCAGTTTTTAAATTTTAGAACGGATGCTTAAGATTTACAAATTTTTAATAGATGGGAAAGAGAGTTCCGGTTAATTTTATTGCGCATGAAATTATTAGAAAGAATTAAATAAGCATTTAAAGGTTTTGGATCGAGCGGTGGTTCAGCTCAGAATGTGTGGAATGTGTAGGAGCAACGTAGACAGTTAAGCTATCGTGTCCTCAATATTATTATTTGGATTCAGCTTTTGTATGTAGATGAGCAATTTAAAAACAATTATTATTGTGAAATTAATTGGTTTAAGTCCAACATGTTCGATGCAAACCATATTTTGAAATTAATTGGTTTGAGTCCAACATGTTCGACACAACCATATAAATACAAAGTGTTTTTGTATGGGAGATATACCTTCTATTTATTAAATCGAGATCATTTTGGAACTTGTGTAGCTTCTGGTTATAAAAATAATACATAGCAATCTTCAAACCAATATTTCAAAGATTGAGGGCATAAGGCGTGGAGGAACGGACAGACGGACATAGCTAGATCGACTCGGTTGATCACGAAAAATATATAGTATATATATATACTTTATAGAGTCTCCGCTGCTTTCTTTAAGCCGTTGCAAACATTGTAACTAAATTATAATACTATTTACACTCTGTGTGAAGAGTATAAAAAAGAAAAGCCAGCAACTGGAAAAAAAATGTGTGTATATATCACTGATTGACAACGAAGCTGTAAAGCTGTGCTATGCCACATGCAGCAGCAACAGCGAGGATTGAGTTGGTGCGAAGTCTTTTACAGATGGGTTGGGTAGCACCTACTGTTGCCATTCAGTTCAACAGACCCACACAGTAGGCGCCCACTTGCCACAATTGCGCGCCGCTGCTGTCGACTTGCGGCAACTGCAACTTTAACTTTAGCTTTAGCTCTCGCTACGTGCGGCGCTTATTTTCGGTCATTATTCAACGTCATTGAGGCGAGCTGCTGTTGCTGCTGTTGCAGGTTGCAACGTCGTCAGTTGCACATTTTTCCAATGATGCATAATGATTTCAGTGTTTTTTTCTCTCTCTCTCTCTCTTCATTTGCTACGTTATATAAAACAAGTAAATAGCAGCAGTCAAGTTGTCGCATCGCATCAAGTCAAGCGGGCGACGACGACGACCATCATTATTTGTATATATTTTTATGCTAATTGCTACATGCTGCATTTGCAATAAGCTGCTGTTGCATATAGATATGTATGTATATACACTATGTACGAGGGCTGTGCAATAAGTTAGCGCGGCAAAAAGTATAAGTTGCTCTAAAGTTTTGAGCTATAAAATTATAGCAAAGTTTAAAAAAAAATACATGCCAAAAAGTATTCTAAGACATGCTATAATGTGCTATAAGTATCAATTTAGGCTCTATTGTTTGCTATTATTATAAAAAGCTTTATACTTACACAAAACACCTACTTGCCACTCAAAATTAACGTTATACTAGTTGCTATAATGTGCTATAAAAATTATAGCAAGTCATAAAAATCACTAAAAATCATAGCTAAGCTTGTATATAGTAAATTTATGATAATATTTTGTGAAAATAGTTCACATTTTGTTTTATACTTTTTCAGCAAAATTTTGAACCACCCACTTACATACCAATATAAAGTATATGGTTATATATACTCGTATTGTATACAGCTATAATTATGCTTGACGTTGTTGCACCCTGAGCATAATATAAAAAAAAAAGAAAGCAGTTGACAGTTAACTTGGTGGCAACTCAACACAACCCAATATAACCACTTCAACACCGAGATCAACTTCAAATAAATATTATCATCACCATGAGAAGCAGTAGCGTGGCGACAGCACTTTTCTTTTTCAGTGGGGCAACATCGACACTTGTTATACTATGCAGCATGTGGCATGTTTTATATACTTCATCATGATATGCACAGTTATGCGCTGCATATTATAATTACCGCTTGCCGCCATACTGCATAATACAGATGCATAATAACGAGTTCAAGATGAAATTCTGCGCGTTCCAAAATCACTGCAAAAAAAATTGTATTTTTTGGTATGTGAGAGCCAAGTTAAGAGTTTGATTGAATTGAATTGAATTTTTTGTAAGCTGCAGACATTCATTTTGTTTTTGTTTTTTTTTTGTTTTTGTTTTTTGCGCTATAAAAATGCAGTTTACGACAGGAAATGATATGTACGGGTATGCAGTTTTTGGTTCTCAAGCATTTTATTTACTGTCAAAAGTGGCACAGCATGTTGTGCTATGGTGGGGAGTTTTATGTTGCAAACTAAAGACTTAATTCGCTAATCGTTGCTATAAAACTAGAATTTACAACTTGGAATGGCTTTAGATCAGGTTAGAACAGTTTTAAATCAAACAAAGAACAGCAGAAAACTACAAATTTGATGCTTTCGAAGCATTTATGTTGTACACATATGGCTGGAGAGAGTTTAATTTTACTTAAGAGTGCTAGTTTTAATAGTGTTTTGAGCTGATGAGATATTTATGCATAACTTAATAACTTAAAATATTTCTTTTACATGAATTTAAAATAACTTAAAATGACTCTCAAATATGAAAATGATCTAGTGCCTGCTAGTGCTATATACAAAAAAGTTTTTGTAACTGCTTTAAATCGATTTCTAATAGACTTAGTAATGCAAAAATTGATTTTCTAGACTTGCTATAATGTGCTATAAAAATTATAGCAAAAGCTGAAACTAGATTTAATATACAAACTATTAAAAAATAGACGTAGAATAATTTTAATACATTAAATGTAGCATTAAAATACGAACTTACTTACTTACTTAGGTGGCTCTACAACCGTTTATCGGTCAAGGCCGCACGTAGGAAAGCGCACCATTCGGTGTAGTTTAGTGCGCGCCGGCGCCAGTCGCTGGCAATCTGGAGCTTCTTCAGGTCATCATAGACCTGAACTTGCCATCTTAAGCTCGGACGTACTATCTGACGCCGTCCACCAATCAAGTTCAGTTTTGGTGCTGGAGCTTCGGGGTTCATCCGGATGAGGTGATCAGCCCAGTGCAGCCGCTGAAATTTAATGCGCTGGACTATGTCAACGTCATCAAACAGCTCATACAGCTCATGGTTCATACGGGTCCTAAACTCGACGCCAACTCTAAGGGGACCAAAAATCCTACGAAGAATCTTTCTCTCGAACAGACGAACTTAACTTACCATAATATCCTATAAACAGTAAAAACGTACTTTCTTTGCACAAAATTCAACGCATAATTCTTAAATCAGCTTTACCTACACTAAAAATTGTGCAAAGTAAGCACACGACACTTGCTATAAATTGGTATATAAATTAAAAAAAAAAACACACACACACATCTCTGCACAAAATTGAATGCAAAGTACTTCAAACTGTCTTACAACTATTTCAAACACTTAAAGCTTAACGAAAACGCCTTTCTAAACTTGCTATAATGTGCCATAAAAATTATAGGCAGTACACTAAAACTGTATTTAGCATAAAGTAGCTAAAAGAATTTCTAAAATACTATATTATAGCATAATTTAGCAGTAAACCAGTAATTTAGACTTGCTATAAAAATTATAGCAACTCTAAAAAAGTGCTTAATTTGCTAGTACGCATCTTAGAGTAACAAAATTATTATGCAATAGCAAGCACAGTGCAGTAAATCTGTCCGAAAATGGTCTAAAAACGTTTATGGCATGCATAAATCTCACGTTAAATCAAACATTAATCAACAAAGTTGCTGTCTAAGCAAACAGTAAGCTCTAAAAATAAAGCCTAAAAAATCGTTATTGCCAATCAATGATGTATGCAAATTGTTGACGTTCAAAATGTTGACTATATACGAGTATATTGCATTTGCTATCACACTTGCGCTGAAGCGTTTAAGCGCTGCCAATTAACGCGCTTCACTAGCGCGCTCACTTGCTTGCCTGCTGCTATTAGGTAGTAGGTATCATATACATAAATCCAGCCCTATGCGATATACTGCAAATCGATATTTACTCAATTAATTTATAACTTCCGCTATAGCAAGTTTTCTTTACAAAAAAAAAAAAAAAAAAAAAACAAATAAAAAAGTCAACGATTTTTCATTCATAAAAGTCAACTGAACGTTTGAGTTTGTCGATGTGTATGATGATGACGCTGACGCTGACGATGACGCTGACGCTGACGTCGTTGATGATACTTCAACGCCGAAATCAGTGACTGAACAATCTGAAACGAGTTGAAACAAAGCTGAAACTTAAGCTAAAACCTGTAGATGTGCTTTTGCTCAACGCTGACAGCGACTAAGTATCGCTTTGCTTGATTTTTGTTGTTGTTGTTGTTGTTGTTGTTGTTGATGCCAACACTGCCCGCTTTGAACGACGAGCGCTAATGAAACATAACGCTTGCACAGCGCTTCAACAGCCAACGATGAGCTAGCGAGAACACAGGAAGCAATCAATGTGTACAAGTCATATTAACTTACCAAAACGCAGCAGCATGAGAAACAGCAAGAGAAAACTTGGCAAAAAATATAAAAGAAGTTTCTTAAAATAAATAAATACGAGTAAAAGGTAATAAACGAGCCATTAATACGCTACACCGAGCTGTCGTCCAACTGCACGTATGGTGAAGAAAAATGTTCTTCATATGCAATGTGCGACAGACAGACTGATGAGAACTTGTAGCTGTACAGTTTGTTGAAGCGATTCGTACTAGCTATGGTATACGGTATGGTATACGGATCAGTCGAGTTGTTGCTACGTATATTATGCACTCCGATTCGATATCATTCATCTATTTATTATCTTTTATCATTTGTATGGCGCCCGAGCAGGGACTTGTACGCGTGGTTACTCCAATCTTTGCAAATAAAAACATTGCCTGTACATGGCCGTGGCATAATAATTTTTGTAGACTAAATTGCGCTTGCAATAGAAAAGTCGCCATACTAAGTTTTAGCTCGAAATCTGAAAACGATACCTAATCCAATGCGTTACAAACTTACCAACAAACTAATAATACTCATTTTTAACACTATATGTAAAGCGTGTAAAAATCACTGCAAAAAGCTGCTGCTGCTGCTGCTGCTGCTTCACTTCAGGTTTCGAGTCCAGTCCAGTGTGCTGCAAAGGAAGCGCTTTAGTTTAGTACAGCCAGACTTGAAGTGGTGGCTATAGCGGCTAGAAGTGAACTGTCTGTTGGTCGTGTGCAACTTTTTTTATTTTTATTTTTTTGTATTTCTCGCATGCGAATAAAATTGTAACAACAACAAAAACAGCTTAGACGATGACGACGTCGATTGAAGATACTTTTGGCCAAGTAAATGCGAGCAGGTGCACAATTTTTTCCAATGCGACAGACAGACAGACTACGTACTGCGACTGCATGAATGAGTCTTGATATTATAGTAGCAGCAGATAAGACAGCGGACAGCGGTAGTTGCATAAAGCATGTGTGTTGGTGCATTATATAGCAGTATGTGGAAGAGTGATGGAAGATGTTCGTATACACATATGCGGAGCAGTTTGTAGGCAAGGTTGTATTTAAGAGTATCTGAAGTTCAACAGAGCATCTCAAAGTATCTCAAATGGTCTACAGATGGAACAAACAAATACTTTTAACACTTGTTATAATAACTATGCTATAGAAAAAAAATTAATACGTCTAGTCCGTAAGTTGAAGTGCATTACGTTATTAAATTGTCTCAATTTTAATTAAAAATAACTATGGATAATAAGCTAAGTCAATATTTCTTATGCAAAACTATGTATTATAAAATTATCTATAACTGGCAAGTGCTGAAACACACTGTATTTAACATATAACATTTCCCAGTACCTCAGCTTAAAAATATAACAGCAATTTAGACTTGCTATAAAAATTATAGCAAGTCTTAAAAAAGCACGCAATTCATTAGTGCACATCCAAGCAAAGTTGAATGATTATCAGAAATCTCGAGACATTTTCTAGAAACATTTATATTGTATAGCTAAAGTATAGTATTTGTACTTAAGCTATTAAAATGAGCTGTTTTCAAAGTTATTGTGTGCAATACAATGCACGTACAGTCACTAAACCTTCACTATTTTATCGAAAATAACTAAAAAAATGACAAATCGCTTTTTCCATTAAGAATTGTGTAGTTTAAAAATTATAGCAAGTGTGCAAATAGCTGTATATTATGGGCACCACTTTAAAAAATCTTTAAAAATCCAAAAATACATAAATTTACTAAAAAAACGTCAAACTAGATTTGCTATAAAAATTATAGCAAGTCTCAAAAAGCACAGTTTCTGTTTGCGCACTGCTCAGAATCATGTTATTATTAACAAATATCATATAAAATATAGTAAATTTGCTAGAAAATGTTCTAAAATGATTTATAGCATATATGAAGTGTAGCAAATTGATTTTTTCAGTCACAATTTATTTATAAATCAGACCTTGTTTATACAATATACAAATAGGTACGCGTTGACCACTCGCCTTTAAGCCGGTTTTCGACATGGACTTGTTTCAGTTGCATTTTTTTTCGTAGAGGGTTTTCTTCAATTAACTTTTTTTCTTTAGTCTTTTAGGCTTTCTGTTGTTGCACGTCTTAGTTTTGTGGTTACTTTATATACTGTATATATATGTATTGTATATAGAGGTATATCATTATTCCTGGCATTTTTTCGAAGCATATGCAATATGCGTGTGCTCTGGGAACCACGAAGCGTTGAGGCTTCCTTTGAGGTCGAACATATGTCGAGCAGTCAGCCAAGTCGGACTTCATTCGTTCGCTCCCACAGTGACTAGCATTTCAGCTGTCTGCTTTGCACAATGTTTAAAGCCAAAAGTAGTTTGAAAAAAAAAAAAAAAAAGAAAACAAAAAAGCAGAAAAATTAATAATGAAACCTTCACAGGAAGTGCTGCAGCCTGAATTTTTGCATTATGCGAGGGATGTGTAAGAAGTCAATGCAGTAAATTAATAAGCCGAAATCGTAGAGATCGTTGCGCTTCATACAGCCCTCGTTAATAAAATATCTTTAACATATAACTTATCAATGTGAAAATTGTTTTGTTGTTGTTGTTATTTTGTACTAAATACGCACTTCCTTTTCAAAGTTTTTCACTCTCATCTCATTATAGTAAGTATTATAGCACCTTTTCTCTGCTTGTTTCATTAATGAATTTCTTCATTAAAATATTTGAGGTAAATGCACCTTGTTTTTCTTATTTTTTTATTTATTTATTTTTTTTTTTTTTTGCTGAAACGCGCTAAACTTGTTTTTAATGTGTATACAACATTTAAACTAAGGGTTAAGTCGGAAAAGGTCAGCTTAGATACAACAACAATTTCAAGCGTGTTAACTTTGACAAATGAATGGCGCAGATGAGAAGAGTCCTCAAAAAAGAAAAAAAAAATAAAAAAGAAAAAAAAACCGCGCATCTATAATTTACAAATTCTTATACAAATGTGGCATCGATTCTCTTCTTATTGGCTTTTTGTTTCAAACGTCAAAATTAATTATGCCATGCTTTGTGTGTTAGCTGGCCTTAAACTAATGAGCTGCAAGCTATAAATCTAGCTAAAAGTCAAGATGTTGAAGCAGCCTCTAATCAAATGTTAACAATCGAAAGTTTTACGTATACGTATGTAAGTTTGTTCAGCTGAAGCGTCTTATATGGAGTTGTTTTAGACATAGAAGTAAAAAAGTTTTGCCATAAAATTTGAAAAAAAAAAACAAACAAAAAAAAATACTTAATATGTTTACATGCAGCTTTATAATGAACTGAAATAGTGTTGTTTAGTGTTAGATGTTTGCTAATTACTAAGTTTGTGTTATTTTAGAGTTGCTATAATATGCTATAAAAATTATAGCCACTTGGAAAAAGCTAGTTTTTATGTGTTACTAGCTTAGTATTGCAATAGCTTTGACAATTAAACAAAACAAAAAAACAAAAAGAGTTGTGCTCTGCAATTCTGCACACCGTGCCAATCTGTTCAATATGCTATAAAATGCTACACTAAGCTCTAATTGTCATTAGATCTAATTACAAGTGCATAGTTTTACATTATATGCACGCAAATTATTTTTTTGCAGCTTTTATGTACGTGCTATAAAGTGCTATAAAAATTATAGCAACACTCAAAACATCGTTACTTGTTCATATTAATTAATACTAAAGTGGTGTAACTAAAACTATGTCAATATGTATCATTTAGTGATGCATTTATATACACTAGGCACGCTACCTGATCGAATTTCGACTATTTGTTTCGATCGAATTTTTCATTCCGTAGCCTGTAGTATTTTGCCGCGCACTAAAACAAAAAAATCCAAAAAACAAAAAAACAAAAAAAATATGTTAAAACTATTTGTGAATTATGAGTGCTATTAAACTTTAAGTGCAGTTTTAAACATTACATGTACATTAATACAATACAAGCAACAATCTACTCTAAAATCACTACTACAAACAAAGTACTATAAAAATTATAGCAACTCTTAAAACTGCTCTTAAAAAGCAACAACCAACCATTTTGACATACAATTTGCAACTTTCATAGCTTAAACTTGAAAGTTTGATAGCATTTTGCATATTATTTCAATTTACCTGTTGCTAAAAATTATAGCAACTTGTCAAAAGACGCTATCTCAATGTTCAAATCTCTTGAGCACAAATTATGCAAACTTCATTGACGAAATTAAAAGTTTTGCAATCATTCATTGCTATATATTTTAATCCCTTTCACATGCAATGCTTCAAGCACCAACAAGCCGCTACCTGTCTTAACTGACTCATTTCGAGTATCTTGAAAGCAACAACGTAACTCCTACACATTGTCGTCTGAAAAACTTCACAACTTGTTAAAGAAACCACCTACTTGGCTACTATCTGGCTAGCTACAACAACAGCTGTAGGGTATTTAAATAAGCAATTTGGCGCGGTGGAACAAAAAAAAAAAAAGTAGTAAAAATCAGAGAGCTATAAAAATAAAAACCGAACAAAAAACACCGCAACAGCAATCATAAAAAGAAAATCAAAGCATATACTTTTTGTTGTCATTAAGAAAACCAGTCCAGTCCAAGCGCGTCAAAGTCAAGCTAAGCTTAACTGAAGTTACTATATACAGATACATTTGTATCTATAGCGCTGCAATGTATATATATATATATATATATATATATATATATATATATGACATACAATTTTATATATATATATATATATATATATATATATATATATATATATATATATATATATATATATATATATATATATATATATATATATATATATATATATATGTATATAAATCTCAACCTACGTACGTCGCCGCTATAAAAATTGCGTTTCACTGCTTTAGATACAAATACAGCTACAACTTAGTTGGTTTAATCTTGGTTGCAACGTCTTCAGCATTAGTTACACCCATACGCATTGAAGTCCACTCCGCACTTTAACTCAAGCTTGCAGCTCTTATCAAATACGGGTTTATGAATGGATCTATGAATGGTTGACTTTTTAGCTTAGCTTTGCGTCTAGGCTACGCATACGTATGTACGTATGTACGTATGTAGGCAGTTTTGCTGCGCTGTCTTGAGAGTTTGTAGCTTAAGTCTTTCGATTTTATTTTATTTTTGTATCTGAAGTTTTTTTGTATCGCTTTTTTTTTTTTGTTTTCTTTTGGATTTTTTGCGTCGCATATTAATCTAAATTTAAATTTTAAATTTATATACGCTCCGCGCGCGTTTATTTAAGCTTAGCAAACTTCAATCGCGCATCGATCGAGTTGGAATCTTCGAGCCAGCTTTGACTGACTGTCTGTCTGTCTGTCCGTCTATCTGTCTGTCCGTCTATCTGTCTGTCCGTCTGTCTAGCTGTCTATACGTTGCTCTAGAGCTTGCTGATGGAAGCACGTACAAACGTTCGTACGCTTTGTATACAAACAAAACAAAAAACACGCACCTGGCTGACTGCCATCGTTCTGTGCTGTATACGAGCCGTTCGCAAATGCTCGCTGCCACTTTAAGGTAGCGCGCAAATGTCTTGGGTTCGCTTTGTATCTATAACTCTATATACTACTTAGTTTGCTTACGGCTGTGTCTTAGTAGCAAGTTTAGTTCTTACTAACTATGAGGCAAGGTGTTCGATTTGCAAGTGTTGCCAACTGCTTTTGCAACAATACATGTCCCCTATACAGCTGCTGTTGCACTTGTTTGCCGTTGCAGAAAACGCAGAAAACACACAAGAAAAAAAAGTTACAGATACAAATGCCAAATAGCTGCAACTTGTATCGATTGCTGCAGCTGCATTTCAGCTTCTATAATTATAATGTCTGCAAAAAAAAAGGTCAAAAATGTGCGCAAGATACTTATGTATCCTATACTATATATATATATATATATATATAGATATATATAGATAATATTATGAATTATTGTATCTAACTTGAACTTTAACGTTTATGAGGGCTTTGCTAAAATTTGAGCGCTTCGTTAGCAATTCTGCTACGGTAATTAAAATAATATTTAATGTTTATTGTGCAATTTTTCAAAAGATCTACACTTTATGTGGGTCTTTTGCTGTCAGTTCCATTGCTTTATTTACAATATATGCAGATTATTTTGTTGTTGTTGTTGTTGTTGTTGTTGTTGTATTTTTATAACGATATCATTTTGCTGGGCAGTTATCTCATCTGTCATACATTTTAGTGCGCACAAATTTATTATATATTTTTTAATGAGTCCGATTGTTAGTCTCTGTTGAGTGTTTTTTTTTTTTTTTTTTTTGTGTAGATTATTTCAAGGATTTATTCATTAAACATGTAGATGTTGTAGTTATATCAAGATCGTGGCAAAGATTTTTTATTTCATGATTTTTATTTTGTTTACACAAATAGGGGTCGTGTGAAAATGTTTTCTATAATATATACAATGATAATTCAAGTTTAAAATCAGCGAAGCATAAAGTGTGGAGGAAATGTGGAGTTTCAAGTGTGAAGAATGTTTGAGTGTGTGAATTAAGACGTATTGTATCCTTTAGTTGATAAGATTAGTTTTTAAATGTTTTTTTATGTCGAGTCAATTTGATTATGCAGAGCTCGATACAGAGCGCCATCTTGTGAGGGAGAGTAGTGGTGAAACTCTACGAAAGGTAGTTAAATTTGACAAGCGTGAAAAAACGCTTTTGTTGAGTTTCTCAAGTTAATTAAGGAGTTTGTTGCACGTGAATCTAAACTGGCGTCTTAAAATCCAATTTTTAAAAGACAAAATCTAAGAAAATGTTACTGTGAAGGGCACCATTTTCAAATTCATACTCCCCCGTGTATCCTTCTATGGATTAAAGGTGGCCAAATTGTTGAAAAGGCTTTAAAAAACAGCAGAGCTCAGCATACGATTTCTTTGAAGTTACTATAAAGTGCTATAAAATTATAGCGACTTCTAGCTATGTTTGTTGTTTATAAAACAACATTGTGACTAGCTATATGCCAATTGTTTAGACCAAAAAGCAGTAGTTTTGATCGTACTATAAAGTGCTATAATATTATAGTAACTGGTATATACCATTTTGTTCAATGAATTTCATAGTCTCAAGCTATAATATTATATTAACGTCTATTGTATAATCTTGTGTAGCATACACTTCAGAATAGACTGAGTATTGTTGTACACACACGCAGCTTTTTGCCTTAACTGTGTAAATTATATAAATATTTTCATTGCTCTGCGCTATTTGCTCTGCTAATTACAGTACAGCTACATGTTTTTGTTGCTTTTTATTTAGCGCACCGACAGCATACACTTACATATGCAGCTCTTTGCATAAACTAGCAAAATTTATATAAACAATTTCTTTGTTTTTCGTATGAAACTTTTGAGCACTCCTGTTCTAAATAAATCTTAAGTAATGCAATCAGTTCAGCTACATTGAGCTGCTTTTTTTTTAAGTTTTACCAACGAATTCCCTAGACATTATTTGGTTTTTTTTTTTTCATAAATTTACATTTCCCAGCTACTTTTTTACGACATTCTAGAAAATAAAAAAAAAGCTACTCTAAACATTTTAATGCATTTTTCTAATACTAACTCTAACTTTGCTATTAAAAGCTTCTTTTGCTCTTTTTATGTGAGTTTTAGCATACCTCAAATATTATACACAAAAAAGTTGTTTATGAACTTTTGAAATTTTAATAATATACTTTTGGTTTTGCTAAACAAACACAAAACAAACAAGACAGAACGCGCCGTCGCCGACTTCGAGATACGCTTTATCTTAATTAAGGTTTTTTTATATAAACTTTATGTTTATATCGGTGGTTTGATTTTGATTTATGTATTATAATTAATAGGATTGGCGTCAGATACACTAATAATTGGCGCTTCTAGCATAGTTAGCAATAAAAACAAGAAAACTGTCTAATAAAACCCCAATACTGAAGCCAGGTTTGTATGGGGACTATCCCTTATAGTGGGATTGGCATGTTCATTTAATACACTTTATATGAAAAGCGCATTAGATCGTCTAAATATGTAAACTTAAGAGCTATATTTTATATATTTTTCGAGAACTCTTTTTTCAAAGAGACGGACAGTCATGTATAGAACGACTCATACTCCGATGCTGATTAAGATTATATATATTTTATGAGGTCTAACACGCCTCAAGTTGCCGGTTACATACATTTGCATAAACTTAATATACCCTTTTTAGCTCCAACGTATAAAAATATGAGCTTAATGCTTAGTTACTCTATAAACGCAGCATAATAATTTTGCCTGAACTTCATGTCAGGTTTTTTTCCAAACGCCATAAAATATCTATTTTATAAGCCATGTTTATTTCTTCAATTTATGTGACTAATAAAATTTGTCAAGAAATTTATTTTTAAATTTAACAAACACAAAGCGACTACAACTGCAGACAACAGCTGAATCAAATTTTAAGTGGGTGTTGAACCCACGCTTTTTAAACCAAAAACCAAAAACCAAAAACCAAAATAAAAAGTAAAAGAAAAAGAAAAAGTTGTCTGAATTCGGTTGTTGAAAAAGTTAGCAGACTAAATAAAATTTTAATAAATAATAATCAAAATGTCAGTTGCATAAATGATAAACAAAATTTTCCAATAAAAACTAATAGAAATATTTTCACTATAATAATAATTATACAAATTCCATTTGACCTCGCAGCTATTTTCATAATTAAGCTAATTGATTTTTAAATGACGCCGACATTGCCGCCAAAAGTCAAGCATTCACATTAAAATGAGTCAGTCAAGTTGTATGTATATTTCGAAAGAATTTCATGCATTTGAAACAAATATAATAGAGTGAACATTTTTTTTTTGGGAAATTATTGAAAATTAAAAGCATTAAACAGACATCAGAGTAGCGACTGCCCGGGCAAAGTTCAAGCCGACCAACGCAAACTGACCACAAAAAAAAATACAAAAAATAAAAAAAAATAAAACAATTTTTATTAATTAAAGATGAAAGCAGCATAAATAAATACAAAAATGTTTTTTGAATTTTACTACTACTATCCGAAAAGTATTAAGTTGTTAGAGTTTATACTGGTGCTACGGGTTTTGTATACCCTCCCTATAGAGTAAAAGTGTAACTTAAATGTTTCTGTCTGTTCAACTGTAAGAACGTGAAGATATCAGAGACTATAAAAGTTAAAGCCGACTAAATTAGATATTTAGATACTTCAAACCCATCTGCAGATAGAGTGTGTAATATGAATCTGCAAGTTTCGTATACCCTATAGTGCATAAGTTTGTATAAAGTTTTTGCAAAGTTGAATTGGCAAGTCCGTCTGTATGTACATCGAGATCTCGAAGAATGCAAAAGTTAGAGGCACCAAATTTAGATATAGTGTCTAAAATTGAACTAACCTCATTTTAAGAAGTAGCACCCATACTTGTGCACAAGTCAGTCATTTACTTTAGCTAGAAACATAAAATTTGATATGTTTGGACTTCATGATTATCACTATAAATTATCTTATAGTGTTCCAGATCGGAACAGTTCGAACCATTGTAGATGTGGCAAAGGGGGAGTCTATTGGACTTTCGAATCCACCGTAGAAATCTATTTTTCAATTAAAGCCACTTAGCACAGCTACAGCGTATTCCACAGTTAAGTACATCCTTCTTTATTTCTTGTGTTATATTGTACTATATAGAAAATTGCTTACGTTTTTAGCTGAAAATAATTAATGTTAATGTTTGACTTGAATGAATGAGCAAATGCATTTAACTCGCTTAGGCCTTTCATGCTGATGCTGATGCTGCTGCTGATGCTGATGCTGATGCTGCTGCTGCTGGCAACGCCGTAGTCGCAGCTAAATTAGTTGATTAGTTTAACATCAGCAAAGGCAATTCTGTATCTGAATGTGAAATGAATTGAATATGGGCGTCCAAGCTGGTTGGGCGCACTTTACGCTTTTACTGTTGATGATTCACTGGATTCGAGTGAAAATTTTATAATTCAATTAATTTTGATGTCAAAGTTGAAGCGTGCTACAGCAGCAGACAGAGTGACTGTAGTTAGTCAGATAGACAGTCAGACAGAGTCAGACCGAGTCAGAGACAGACAGACAGTTAGAGTCAGATAGCAACGAATCAAATTAAATTGACATGAATTTGCAAATAAATCATTAATTTATTTGTATTGACGATGACTGCTGATGTTGCTGCTGCCGCTGCCGCTGCTGCTGCTGCAGATGTGGTTTGTGTAATTTGTACAAATTTATTTAATTTTTTCAGCTTGCAGCTATTAAATATTTTATCAATGCAATTAAGCGCGTTTGTTGTGGTACAATAATATAAGAAAATTAATTAAATGCAAACGCAATTTTGTTTGCACTGAGATTTAATTGTAACAAACTATTAATCTAGATAAGGAGCCTTAAAATTTACTCATATATTTAAATAGCATATATTTAAATAGCAAATACACAACTGACCCGAGTTCTCAAAGTTATGCTTCGCCAAATTTTTTAGATTTACCAAATTGCTTGATAATTTCTAATAAGTTTCTCATTTATTTATATATTGTAAAACGCATTTCCTGACCACTGATCAGTAAAGTAAGATTTATCAGTCGTTCGAATAAGTTATTCTTCACTATAAAGCTAACTAAGATATTTTCGTTATCTAAACTGCTCAAGGAATAACTTATTCGAACGACTGTGGCATAAAAAATTTAAGTAGGCAACAAAAATAGCACAAAATCTTTACTGCATGTTCCTTGCTTAACAAATGCTTGAGAAAACCAATATAATTTATTGGCCACATAAAGTGACCTATAAAGTTATTTGTCGGTTTTAAAAAATAACGGTTGATTCCTGTCAAAGCTTCCAGGATCTGTCGCTTATTCATATAAGCTTTGGACTTCAAATAAGCTCAAAGAAAGATGTTTGTAGGCGTTTAGTCAGGAATCGCTCAGGCCAGACGTAATCACAATTTTTCGAAATTAGGCGACCGAGGAACAAAATGCGATATAAACCGAACGTGGCTCTGGCTGGGTGGGCTGTGGTGAAGCCTTGTTGGAACCAAAAGTTCTCCATGCTACAATTTGTATAAAAAATCCATTATCATGGCGCGACAACGGTTCCATGCGAACAATTCCCTTCGAGGAAGTATGGTCTGATAGGTCCTTAAGCATAAATTTCGGCTTAAAATGTGATTCGTAGGTCGTGTAGAAGTTTCCCGTGTATTTTTTTTTAGAGTTTTCAGTGACATAAATTCGATACTTTTGTTTGTTTATCCTTAATAGCGTTAGTAGTTTTTTTTTTTTTAAATGAATTATATCTTTATTACGTATTACTCAAACTGTTAACTCAGAATGATATATTAATGTGCCTACTACAATATGGCATCAATTGTTTCTGCGCAAACTTGCGCCATTTTAAAATATTTGGTTGCTTTTAGACAAGTTTATGTTTTGACGTGGAGAAATGCTTTCATTTTAAAATGAATATACTAAATGCTTTATAAATATGCCAGATAAGTTTCCGCAAGCTTACGCAAAAACTATTGATGCCATATTGTAGTAGACACATTAATATATCATTCTGAGTTAACAGTGTGAGTAATACGTAGTAATATAACTAGATCTGCTACACAAGAAAAAGAAAAATAAAAATATTTTTATGTTTTAGTTAAAACGAACAGAAAAATTTTACTGTAGTAAAAGGAGCTACTTTTCAAAACTAAATATTACCAACAGTTTCGGTCAATACTAAGTTAAGAGTTCACTTTTACAAAAAGTGTTGCAAAAAAGTAATTAGCGAAAGTAAGTATATTTTCTCTCCCACGGCTTGAGTAAAGTGTTATGTTCTTCTTATTTGTACTAAATTGCCACTTTCAAGTGCTACTTACTTTCATCGCAATAAGTTTTTGCCATCAGCATAAAAAAAGTTTTTTTAATTTGCACTTTGAAGTTGCTCATACATAATATGTGCCTAATTATTTGCTTTAACTATTAAAAATTGTATCAAATTGTAATAACAACGAAAAAAAAAAAAAATTAATTAAATGCATGAAAAGCGATTAAAGCATTTGGAAGTGATTTATAGCGCACTTTCATAGAACTCAAAGACTGCCGCTAGACATACATAGTCCTTTCGATACTCAGATGAGTTTCAGTTTGAGTTAGAGTCAAGCAAACCAAGAAGAAAAAAAAACCCACCGGATTTCCTGTGATATTGCCACAATATTTTCCATTAACTCTCTGTGCAGCTTACAAATAAGCAAAGTAAAGGCGTCAACGCCAACAACAACAACAACAACAACAACAACAACAACAACAACTTCGATGCCAGTCAAGGCGATAAGCAAAAAAAAAAAAATAAATACAGAAACGCACTTCACAGATTGCAAAGGAAGCTGTAGTCACAGACCAGCCCAGAGACCAAACCAGACCCTCTATACTCCATGCTTCTTTCAGTTTTTCTTTCAGATTGTGTGCAACACTCGGCAAGGGGTAATCTCAACGCTACTTGAATATATGACAAACGCAACGCTCTATAAACGCATAAAAACCATACAAGCCGTTCGAGAGTCAATTGAGAAAAAGAAAAAAAAGTGAAAATAGTATAAGAAAAAAATAACGCCAAGCTGCTCCTGCTGCGTATAAAAAAAAAAAAAAAATATAAAAAAAGAGTCACACTACTTGGACAAGATACAAAAGTATCTACATGTAGTAGCGTGCTGACCAAACTATCTACAAGTCATTAACTCATACAGAACGAAAAACAGAGTATACAAGAATCATTTCAGTGCAGTAGATACATACATTTGTATCTATGAGATAGGCTTTGTGTGTGTGTGTGTGTGTTGTTAGTGAGTGACCATTAGTGCGACATCCGGTGTTGCGCTTCGCTGACGTTAGCTCTCCTGGTTCTACTTTTACTACTACTACTACTGACAATCCACACTGCTCCAAGCAGTTGTTATAGTGGAAATAGGTCTTCGTCACACATATGCCTATTGGCTTTTTACTTTGACTTGACTTGGTTTGGTTTGTTTATGTACCCCTCTTTTCGTTCTCTCTCTGTGTTTGTCTGCATACACTTAACTTATGACCAAGGATCATCAACAACATGAAGCTCATCCAAAGTGTCGTCGTTGTCTATATTTTGTGGTTTTAGTTTGTACGTTTTGTGGTGCATTTAGAAGTGGACATTAGTCGTTCGGTAGATACAGTGCAGTTGATACACATGCAAACAAAACACTTGTAACGACAATTACCGGAGTTAAGCGTTTGCTAGTACTATGTTTAAGGGTTGATAATATCTTTTCTCCACTGAACCGACCCCATTCAATGTAGGTACATTATATGAATGAAAATGTATCTATAGTACATGTATCTATAGTATACGCTGGGTTTCTTTTGCAACTGCTGTATGTGTCACACTTCAAGGATTTCATTGTATTCAGTATTCAGCTGTGCCTTCAGCATTGATGATGACACTTGTAAATGCATTTCAACCGAATTCGGTTTCCTAGCCCCTTAGCTTGGCTTTAACGTTGTTGTCTGTCAGTCTGTCAGTCAGTCAGTCATTCAGTCAGTCAGTCAGTGAGTACTAGTAGTGACAATTACCAAACTTGACTACAGGCACAGTCTGTTCTGTTTCTGTTTCTGTTTTCAGTGCGGCGTGACACTAAATGAGTTGTTGGTTGATCTTTGTAGTCTGCGTCGTCAGGAGTAGTTGTGGACACAAAGAAAAACCTGTTAAAGTTTATTTTTGTTGTTGTTGTTGTAGATATTGTTGTTGTATCTTTTCTTTTGTATCATCTCAATTCAGCAAACCATTACACAGCATACCATACTGAGTGCAGAGTGCCAATGTTGCTCGGTGCGTGCACGTATGCATATATGGTCTTTAATTACCAACTGAGTGGTGTGCGTGTGTGTGTGCCTGGTGCTCTGTTGTAATACTTACTTGCTGTGAAATGTAGCGCAATGAAACAATGCTTCAATGATTCACAAATGGCAGTTCTGTTCTGAACTTTTTACGAAGGCAACAGCATGCTGTGAAGTAGGGTTACATCAAAGTAGTTGTAGTAGTTGTGGCTTCCTTAATCCAATCTCTAAAACTACATATGTACTTTGAAGCTTTCAGTATATGCATCTCAAGAGCAGTAAGTGGGCTAGATAATTAAATCATTCAAAACAAAAATTCAATTAAAGTTACCGAAACACCACAAAATTCTATAGGAATCAAGTTGACCGCTAATGTTCCTAGTAATCAATTAGGAAGCTGAAAGCAAGAGAGAGAGAGAGGGGCAACTTCAACTTTTCAGTCTATTAGTAGCTCAAATATCTGTGCAATTTTCTAAGATATTTTGAAATTCTAAGTATGTAACACACCTGCTTTAGGTACTTGCAAATATTCTGGCACTTAAAATTTATAGGTTAGGGGAACAATTTCAATATTCGTTCTCTCAACGAAACATGCTTATCAAAGATGATCTCTTAATATGAGTAAAAAGGATTTTATGCTTCAGAAACGGTGGTTGGAGCAAGCTCCAAGCAATCAGATCCTAACTACTAAGCGAAACGCGAAGGAGTTAGATCTTTAGGTCACTACAGAATTACGGGCTGCAAATTGAATCAGCGTATATCTTTGCCCGTAGATAAGCAGCAATCGATTCGGCATTATAACTATATAGAACTAGACTCCCATAGGTTCAATGGAATGTACTAGACTAATATTTAAACACTAGAAGCAGGGAAAGTCATTCATTGGTCTAATAGATCTAGATGTGGAGTCCTGAACACAGTATCATGTTCAGAAAATGCTGCACATTACAAAACAAACTCATGTGATGATGCAATCCGGGAGGACTCTGTTCGGTTGACCCCAAAAGATTCACCATTTTACTCAGTAAATATTGTTAAATGTAGCCTCTTAAAACTTTTGAGAAATGTAGAACTGAAAATTTAGAAACTTAAAGTCACTCATAGAGGCAATGGGACCTTAGGTCATATGCACATTAGGTTTAGATCAGAATTTGAACTTACCTGCCAATAATTTTGATCAGCAGTTAAGCTGACTCGTGGATTTGTAATTAAATCTAGCTACGTAGTGTCATCGATAATTTGTCTTATGTAAGCTCACAAGCTACAACTTCCAAAACAAGGCAACAAACATTATAAAACTAGTTGTGCTCACTTCTGACTTCTTTCATGATCAAATTTGAAACTCAAGCTGTCTTACATATCCTTAACTTTTGCAACACTTCCGTTCACGAAAAATGTATCTATGCAACTTCCACCAAAAAAAAAAAAAAAAAAAACAAATCAACATAAAAGTCAAAGTAATTTATGCCTACGCTACTCAGACATATCTCAAACGATATTATTTATATTTTCTTCACAACGGAAACTGAACTCATTTATAGCGCTTATAGTAAATGCGTTGTCGTGAACGTGGCCGAGGAGGTATTTGTTGTTGAAGTCGGCGTCATCGAAAAATAATCAATTAATCCATTCCGTTGAATGAGAAGCGACTACCCAAGAAGTTTACTTGTTAGCCCATTTGTTACTCTACGGCATAACACTTCGTGCTGGGGTGCTCCACTACCAAGTTAAGCGCTTCAGTTTTCATTGGCAAATGTATCTCATGTTTGTATGTTAATTTTAAACGTTTTATTCTAGTCTAACAGTTCACTGTACTAGCTAAAAGAATGACTCTCAAATGCTGATACAGTTCAATTTCAAATGGCGCTGTTTGGTTTTATTTTTTTCCCTTTTTTTCTATCATACATTTTAATGCTAATGAGCACACAAAGTTGAGACTTTATATATCGTATCTATAATATACTTAACATGCGTGTGGGTTGCCGTAGGGACAGACAGTAAGCCAGCTTGGTACATGTCTCAATGACAGCATGAGTGGCTGTTTCATATGAGAAAAACTTGTTTCACAGAAAAGAAAAAAAAGAAGTAAAGAAAAATTAGTACAATAGACAAAGTTATAAGACGTGTTGTAAAAGATGCGGGGTAGAGCGTAGTTAAATTAGTCAATTGTGTGTGTGTGTGTGTGTGTGTGTCTGTGTGTGGGTGGGTTGTGTTGTGTTGTGTTGTTCCGAAACTAGGTGACGACTGACATACAAGTCACTCATTCATATATTTACGTGATTAAATGTCGAACGTGCTGATTAACTTCCATTTATTTTCTTCTACGCTTTTTTTTTTTTTTTTTTTTTTTGCAGTGGGTCAGACACACAGTCAAACAACGGCAGTGCAAAAATTTCGTGTAACACCGCATGATCTACAAATACTCGAGGGTACAGATACATTGCTGCGTTGTGAGATCTCACAACGTGCCGGGCAGGTACAATGGACAAAGGATGGTTTTGCGCTTGGTTTTGCAGCAGTTATACACGGCTTTCCGCGTTACTCAGTGCTGGTGGATGCAACAAATGGTGTTTATAATTTACAAATTAAAAATGCCTCACTCGAAGATGATGCAGAGTATCAGTGTCAGGTTGGACCAGCGCCAGGTAATCCAGCGATTAGAGCAAATGCCAAATTGAGTATTGTAGCTGCACCCAGTACAATTACCATAGAAGGTTATGCGCGTAATGCTAAAGTTGAAGTCATAGAAAAACAGAATCTGACATTGAAGTGTATTACGGAGAACGCAAATCCGGCAGCGGATATTGTCTGGTATCAGGGTGAAACACCATTGGTGCATGGTAAGTAGCATTAGTTAAATATTCAGTGGCGTAGCAAGAACTTTCGCGCCTTGACGAGAAAAAAGTTGTTTTAAAGAAAGACAGCACATGGTTCTGGGGCCCATTAGGCCCCTAAGTGAGCAACAGAATAAAGGAAAAGTTTAACAATTTAAAGAAAAGAAAGACATGGTTATGGGGGAGCCAAATATTATAGTACCATTTCACACTATGTGTGACTGTTAAATAAAAAGGAATAAAGGAAGACTATGGTTCTGGAAGGCGCCTAAAGAAAAAAGTAAGCAGCATATGAAAATTTGAAAAGTTACAATGAAAAGAAATACATGGTTCTGGTCCCTCTGGAGGCTAATGATGCTATCCCTAAAAGGCGCTGGGACACGCCGATTGAAACATAACTTAATATTTGCTCTTTGTTCGAGATTCATTTTGCGACCGATGCCCAAAAGATACTGTCACTTTTAGCGCGATAACTTCGCTTGTAGTGGTCCGATTGTCATAAAATTGACAAGATGTCAGTGGAGGATAACCCTTTCCAAAGCATGTACCTACCAAATAGGTGACGCTGGCTATTTTTAAAAAGTCCTGTTTCTTTTGCGAAAGACACTGTATGTATATCATAAAGTGATGGTCTAGTTTTGATTTACACATACAGGTGACAGACGGTTAGACAGATAGACGAACATGACTAGTTTAATTCGCCCTATAATCTTTGCTACGCCACTGTAAAAAACTACTTCAAATTAAAGTGCTAGAGCTAATTTAACTTTTTTCGTATGTAAAGTACTGCCACAAGTTTACGTAAATGAGACAACAGTGAAACGCTATAGAACAACATCGTTGATCAATCTACAGCCGCGTGCTGATGATGATTATAAAGAGTATTCATGCGAGGCACGGCACAAAGCGTTGCCACCGGATGTACCCATGCGCGCCAATATACAATTGTCTGTACTCTGTAAGTTGTTTGAAATGCTACTACATTGGGAATGAAATACCATAATAATAATAATAATAATAATAATGAATTGTCTACAGATCCACCAGGCGCACCCTTCTTCGAGGGCTATACACAAGGTGAAACTTTACAACGCGGTCAAAAAGTATCTATAGCCTGTCGCAGTCGCGGTGGTAATCCAGCAGCACAGCTTGTTTGGTATAAAAATGGTGTAGCGCTTAATTCGCCACAACGTACCTCGGGTAGACTTTCGGAGAATGTTTACAAGTTTACAGCAGATGCTGCTGATCATGGTGCAAATCTTGTTTGCGAAGCAAAGAATATATTATCGAATATGCCACTGCGTGCCGAATTAAATCTGACAGTGTTGTGTAAGTACTACTAAGTGAAGTCTTGTAAACTACTTAAAATTTAACATACTACTATTTGAAAACAGTTGCACCCAAGGATGTCTACATAAGCGGCGCTATACAAGCCAAAGTTGGTGATGTTGTACAGCTCAGTTGCACCACTGCGCCCTCGAATCCAGCAGCACGCATTAATTGGTCCATGAATGGACGTCCTATGGCTAATAGCAGCTATAAGACAATGCTAAGCGCCAATGGTGGCTGGGTTAGCACTTCGAATGTTAGTTTAACTATAGATGCACAGAGCAGATCCTTTGTTTCGGTTTGTCATGCTTTGAATACCGAATTAACGCAGAATGTTGTTGGCTCGCATACAGTAAATGTGCTGTGTAAGTAAATTTGTTACTTTTAGAGATTAGAGAAGATATGTTAAAGTGTAATTCTCTAAAATAAAACAGATCCACCCTCCGCACCACTACTAACTGGCTATAATGATGGTGATGTTTTGACCTCCGGTTCATTGCTAAAACTACAATGCAGCTCCATTGGTGGTAATCCACCGCCCGCTTTGAATTGGTTCAAAAACGATAAGAAGCTAAATGCAGCGGTTAAAGTTAGTGATAACAAAATTATTTCGGAGATATCGCTGTTGGTAAATGCATCTGATAATAATGCCATCTATAAGTGTGAAATACAGAATTCAGCTATTGAATTACCGCTCTTTGCAACAAAGACATTGAGTGTGCATTGTAAGTATTTACTGCTGACGATTTAAGAAAAATAGTTTAGCCATTAATTTACACTCTATAACTCAAACAGTTCCTCCGGAGACTGTTAAAATCAGTGTACAACCAAAGAATCTTGTGCCCGGCATACGCGCAAAACTCATCTGCGATTCGAGTTCAAGTAATCCACCTGCAAAGATATCCTGGTGGAAAGATGGCATACCGGTTGAAGGCTTAAATCTGGCAAACAAGCCTGGACTTTGGGGTGGCTCAGTCTCTACACTAGAAATGTTGGTTAATATAACACAAGATCTGGATGGCATTATCTACACATGTCAGAGTCATAATGAAGTGTTGCAGCGTAGTGTACATGAAACTATTAGTCTGGATATACTATGTAAGTTATTATCGGAAGTACATCAAAATCCGCAAATATCAAGCATAAAATTTTGTTTTTTGGAGATTTTGAGGTGAAAGAATTTTCTGTCGCTTCCTGTATATATTTTAATTTATTAACCATAGCACATCGTATAATAAAATTTTATTTCCACCGACAGTTCCACCCAAATTCGATGTTAGTCAAATTATTACATTTGTCGGTGTTGAGGGTCAACCGCTGCATATGGAATTACATGCCACTGCCAATCCCATGTCAATTAGTTACACATGGACTAAGGATGGTCTGCCGATATCAATGAATGCCTTGAGTGGACAACGTTTGATTTCCGATGGTCCAATGTTGAATATAACACGCTTGAATCGTAACGATGCCGGCATCTATGTCTGTGAGGCTATGAATTCACAGGGCACAGCTATGCTTGAAGTACAAGTGGTGGTTGAATGTAAGTAGTCAAGCATGTCAGTTACTAAATGTTTAACTAATAATTTCTACACTTACTTTGCAGACCCACCCATTATTGAGTCGGTGACCACAGATACAAGTTTTGCAGTAGGCGACGAAGCGGTTTTGGCCTGTAATATTCAAGCACGTCCACTCACAGCGGAGCATATCACTTGGACGCGTGACGGTTATGAGCTGACCGAACGCACCACAACCAGTTTCGAGAATAATACTGCCTATTTGCATATAAATAATGTACAGCGTGGCGATATTGGTAACTTCAGCTGTAGCGTAGACAATCAACGTGGTGCGGTAGCGGAACAGAATGTATTGCTGGTGGTGCAGAGTATGTATTCGGTACCATAGTTTTTTGTAAGCTACAGGTGTTCTAATGAGTAATTACTTTACTTACGTTCGACAGCTTCACCGGAGATTGCACATACACCCGGTTATACACGCTATGCTGCACGTTTGGGCATACGTGCACAGGTCATCTGTCGCGCTTTGGCAGCACCACAGCCGAACTTCATTTGGCGTCGCAATGGCAAGGATATTAAAATGCAGCGACGCAGTAAATTCAAAACTGTGGAACATCGTGTTGATGCTTTGAATTATGAATCGGCATTGATTATTGAGAATACTTCGGCAGATGATTATGGTCAATATGAATGTGTTGCGCGAAATAGTTTGGGTCAGGCATCGATAACCATTGAGTTCTCCAAGCCTACACGTCCGGATACACCCATTGAGTTGCGCATCACTAATTTTACAGATAATAGTGTTGATCTCATGTGGTTACCTGGTTTCGATGGTGGTTTACAGGTAAGATTGGTTGATTTATGAGTAAAATTGATTATTTATTATTGAGCAAAATAATCGATTTATTTAAGCAATTAATCGTTTATGTGAATTGAAGAAAACTTATTGAAAAATCGATTATTGTATAACATAATTAAAGAATCGATTTTGCACTATCGTTACAATTAGTAATAACTAATAACAATCAGTATAAATCGATTAATCGAAACCTTCTAACTACTTCTCTTTACAGGTCTATTATCGTTTGCGTTTCAAACAACATGGTGATGATAAATACAAATTTATCGATGCTAAGCCAGGACGCATGAACAACACGCTGGATGGTCTGAAACCGGGTGCAACATACTATTTCTCGATAATGGCTGCCAATGAAGCAGGTGGCAGTAAATTCATGCCTGACATTAAGCTAACACTCACCAAAGGTGCACAGCCACATTCTGCTGAATATACCGAGAAGGATGAGATGCCGAATTTCATGATTATAGGCATTACTTCGGCTGCAATGGTACTATTAGTACTAAATGCTGCCTTGGTTGCTTGGTTTGTCATAAGGCGACAGAATAAATCAAACAATGAAACTGAAAGTCCCAATGATGATGCCTATTCGAAGGATGATAATCAGTCTGTGTATAAGGTAAGCAAAAGTTGCATTTGTTCCCTTAACTACATACCACACAAAGCATGCTAATATCATAACTAACACAAAATATGCATATTTCTCACTTCATTACTCACAGCTACCAATAACTGCTTTGCAGGCTGATGTACAGAAAAAAGCTGCCGCTTCTACATATCTAGTGGAGAATGTCGATATTATACAATCCACTGCCTATCCACCGAAATATCAGGAGAGCTCTATGTGTACACCACCCTATATGCATTGCAATCCCGACTTTACACGTACGCTGCCAAATCCAAAGCGTCATAGTCAACGTAATAGCGTGAATGGTGGCATTATGGAGGGTGCGCCAATGCGTGCCAAAGATGACCATATGCTGATCTCAAATGGGCTGTATATACCTTCGCCCTCACCTGCATCCTCGTTGGTCATCAAGGGTAGTTATATCTCATCGCCATCGCCGGCGCCACCTGCGGATGGTTCATACTTTAATATGAGCGACAAGTACATCTCATATCCACCTGTGGTAGGTACGGCTAATACAAGAATTTATTTATTGAAAATAAAATTTATGTAGTGACCCTATGATCCATTACGTTTATCCTTGAATACATACGTATAAATACTATTAATACATTGAGTCGCTTTTCCTGTCAAACATGAAAAATTTGAAATGTGCGGTCAGCGGCCTGATGAGAACTTGTACCTGACCTCGAAACACGTGTCCCCGTGGCTAAAACATTCTTTGTAATAAAAAGTTGTAGTTACTTTTATCACTTTATGTCAAATATTTCGAAATGTAAAAAGTACCTTGAGCCAGCTAAAATTCATATATAATGCATATGAATTCATAAAGCATTGGAGATCCCATAAAGTGTGTATATTTGTAATCAGTATGTATAACCAAACGAGTTGAGCTAACCATGTCCGTCCGTCCGTCTGTATGTCCGCCTGTCAGTCTGTCTGTCTATCTGTCCATCTGTCTGATTCTCCGTCTGTCAGTCTGTGTTATTCTCTGTGTTGCATTCCCTCAATCTTCGAAATATTGGTTTGAAAGTTAATATGGTCATTTTTATAACCATTATCATAAGATTATAGTGTATAGATGAGATTATAGTGTATAGAGATGGTATAGATGAGGAAGAGAGGTGGACAGAAAGAAAATACATGGGTGGGACGGGGTGGGGAAAAAGAAAATGTATGTCGGATCAATCTTCAGTTCTGAGTGTGAGGTCCTGAGAAGCTTGAGTCTTATGGTGGACAAGCTGGTCCACACTCTAGTTAAATCTGGATATTTTGACTGATCACATAACTTCTGCACATAGCGTACGCGCAGTCTGCTCATCTCCTGCTTGACCCAGGTCATTTCAAGCTCCATGCGGATAGTAATGTTGTCAGTGAAGATGTGTGCATAGGAAGCTTTGGATGATTTTGCTGTTAGAATCACTTGTCACTCCTCAGAGCTGTATGCCATAGGTCCAAAACGGTATTAATATGTTTTTTTAGAGAAGCATCTTTTACTAAGTTTTAGTTTTGTGTCAACAACACAGAAGCTTGTGCATTTGACGCAATCTGAAGTTAAAGTGTTTTCTCGTGGCCGCTATGTGAACTTAATGAGATTGTCACATCATATAAATTGACAAGATGTCAGTTATCTGTTCTGAGTCTAAAAAGTATATGGGAAGATTTCTAGACCACAATGTTCTATGTATGTAGCCATAGTTCAAGTGAGTCCAATTGGTATTGTAGAACGCTTGCTGCATCGCAAGCATTGCTCGAGTCTGGGTTTGAACGGGTATGATGATGGGCATGTCCGCTGTGAATATGGTGTAGAGAATAGGGCCCAACGCGCTGCATTGGAGAACCTCCCGCGCTGTTGTCTCTTAGATATGTTGATATGTTTTCGATTATGCATTTATACTCTAATGAAAGTAACTTCTTTTTTTTTTGTATCTGGTATGTATCTGCGATTATATCGATTATATCTTTCGGTTTACTGAAATTAAATTTTATACTAATTATAACAATTATGGTTTTAAACCAATTACTTATTATTATATATTTCTTTATTTTCTTTATTATTTACAGACGTATTAAATCACAGCTGCAGTCAATAGCAAAAGTATCTCAAAGAGCTTCATACCAACTCATCTCTTTTACTCTTGTACTCCAAAGCCCCTCAATGAACCCCGAGTGTAACAGCAAAGAAAAAAGAAAAAAAAAAGAAAACATTTGTGCGACTGATTGACTGATTGCACATAACGATGAAAAAAATTATATATATATATATATATATATATATATATATATATATATATATATATATATATATATATATATATATATATATATATATATATATATATATATATATATATATATATATATATATATATATATATATATATATATATAAATTTCAATCAATTAACAATGAAATGAATGAATCGAAATGAAACAAAACAAAACAAAAGACAACAAAAGATATATACGAAGTTAAGTCAAAGTAGAAAACTTCATTTCGATTGAGCGCAAATGGAGAAAACATGTTCTTGCCGCATGTGTCGCAATCTGCTGCTGCTGCTGCGCTCAAAGGCTGTGATAAGTACCTGCGACGGATTGAATTGTTGCCGCTGCCTATGGCGTGCCACACACACAGATACACAAATACATTTATACAAAGATACTCAAGCACGCAACAAATGACAGCTCCCAACAAGAACAACAACAACAACAACAAGAACAGACGACATCAATCATGCAACGCCCCGTAGCAGGTTCTCTCATTTTAGATTTAGTAGTATTTACGATTTTTTTTAGTAAGTTTAGTGTAGTACTAGATACATACTAGTTATTTACGACATACAAGCTACTTAGACGTTTTTATATGCATACACAAAGAAAACAAAAAAAAAAAACCCATAACTTATAGATACATTATCTGAAGACATTGTTCATACTTAAGCTTCCAGTTGGCGTTAATCGCTTAAAATTTGTTGCATTGTTGCAAAAATTGCTTTTGTTTAAATAAATAAAAAAAAAAAAAATGATCTAAAAAATATTTTATAATTGTATGCCAAATATTTGACTTTGCTTTAAGCCCTGTTCAGACGTGCATATATATATGACAAATTTTTCATATATCATTGAGAATATAATTAAAACTCTATAGTTTTTAACTAGAAGTGACAGCAAACTGAGCGTAAACTGTTTGAAATTCGGAATCTGTGCCACATATATATGCGCGTCTAAACAGTGCACTAAAAATTTACAAAAAAAAATTTTATATACCATAGGTGTTATAGAAAATTATCATTTCAACAATTATGCGACAATGTTACAAATCTTTTCAATATTACAAAAAAAAAAAAACAAACTTACATAGCAAAAATCAAATACATATTATACATACCTATATAATTCAAATATACAAAACAACAGACAACAAATAGGTACCGATACATAGCCTAATAAACCGACTGAATACGTCACTAAAGCTTAAACTCTACTCAGTTTTATGAATTGTTTATACGTTTGTAAAAGTTTTGACAGCGAAAAGTTACAGTAAATAGTTCAATGAGTGTCAAAATTGGTTGAAAGTAGTTTTTTTTTTTTTGTAAATAATACTTTAACTGACGGTTTAGAGTTTAGGGAAATTAAAATTTTTAATTGGCACTATCGTATTTGGTGGAAAGAAGTCTATAGAAGTGTGATCAGTAAACACACTACAACTTTTAGTTAAATTGTCAATCGAAAATTAGTTAATATTTTAACTGACAGTTAAGAATTCACCCAAGTTTATGAAACAGTTTCCACTAAATTTCTTCTAACAGTTCCATTCAAAATTGAATTATATTTAAATTTTTGAGTGGCGCAATCAAAGTTATAGTCAAGTATCTATTTTCTTTGACACTTTAACCGACAGTAATGATTGTGCAACACTTTTAAAAATACATTTTTTTTAATGGAACTATCGAATGCGGTGAGAAGAAATCTATTAAAATCTATGCATAAACTTCAGTAAATACATAACTGTTGGTTAAAGTGGCAAATGAAGAGTGTTTAACTGTTAGTTTATTTTAGGATTTACTGAAGTTTATAAAATATATTGCACTAGATTGCTTTAACAATTATTGTTTAAATTATAACATATTCAATTTTTTAGTGAAACTATCAAGCTCATAGTCAAGTATCTATTTTATTTGACACTTTAACCGATAGTTATTTTTAAATTTAAAATTTTTCCTAGCAACTATCGAATGCGGTAGGAAGAAATCTATGGGCATATGATTTATCAATTTCAGTAAATACTTAACTGTTGTTTTAACTGCCAAATGAAGAATGTTTAACTGACAGTTAACATGAAACAGATTAAATATCTTCATTCAATTTGAATTTACAAGTGAAATTACCAAAGTATTGATTTTATTTGACACTTTAACTAAAGATTTTGCAAAAATTTTGAAATTAAAACTTTTTAGTGGAACTATCGAATTCGGTGTGGGCAGAAATCTATTGAAATTTGATGCTGTTGGTTAAAATGTCAAATGAAGTATTTTTAACTGTTAGTTAACGTTCGTTTTACTGAAACTTATGGAACAGATTTCATTTAATTTCTTTATCAATTCTTGTTTAAATTGTTTTAAATAAAATTTTTTTACGTCTACGTACTATCAAAGTACTCATTTTATTGTATACTCGTATTGTATTAACCGACAATTAAGGCTTAACTAAAGTTTATGCCTAGTTTCTCTTTAAATTTTACTACTTTCATTTATATCAAATTAAAAAGCTTTCAAACTTATACAACAATATAAACATATACTAACTGAGCAGAACTTAAAGGAAAATAATTATTATACAACCATCCCTCGTATCCATTGCAAAGCATCGAAAACTTCACAAGTAAACAAAAAAAAGTTATAGATAAAAATAAAAAATTGTAGCGCAAATATTTCAACGACATTTTTTATATTCAAATCAACATAATCTAATTACGATTTAAAATAAAAATTATTATAAATAAAAATTAAAACTATATATATATATATATATATATATATATATATATATATAAATATACATATATTTATAGTTATTAATTATAAGTGTGATATTTTTAAGCATACCTTATGGATTTTTTTATCATGCATGGACAATAAATTTTATACATGATAAAAATCTATAAAAAAAATTATATTAATATGAGCATAAGTAAGATAAAAATTTAATAAAGTAAATATTATCAAACGCATTTCTGCTCATTTGTAAATTATTAAAAATCAAAAAAAAAAAAAAAAAAAACAGCGAAAACGTCGAAAAAAATTCAATTAAAAATCATAAAAAAAAAACACACACAAAATTCTTTTGTAATTTTAAAAGCATTTGAATAAAAATACAAATTTTCCCAAAGTAAATAGTCTTTTAATATTTTCCACACAGTAAAACACAACATCGAGCGTTCCAGCGATACAATCATTAATCAAGTTTCTCCCAAAAACGAAAAAAAAAAAAAAAAGAAAAAACTCCCTCAGGGCTGGAGATACAACTGCTCATTATTGTGCAGCTTTTCAGCTCATTAACGGTTTTACATAGTAGTATATGTTAATATATGATGTACTAAGTATTTAGCTGTGCCCAAATCCCTTCAGTAGAGTGGTCTTTGTACCTTTTTTTCTGAAGGTTTGGTAGGGAGGTGTTGGTAGGTTGGAGGCGTTTCATATAGCACCTAAGCGGCACGTCAAATGTTTTATTGCTTGTCTACAATACTTGTATTATGTATATATATATATATATATATATATATATATATATATATATATATATATGTATATATGTATTATCAGGCGGCTTTGTTGTGAAATTTATTAATTAGTAAGCTTTCGATATTAATTAATAGCAGCTACATACTTATTATTTATTGCTTAATAGTTTTTTAAATTACAATGTTAAATATATAGCGCAAAATTTATTATTTGATGCTTAACTTTCTCCTTTTGCGGAACAGTTAGTTAGTTAGTTAGCTAGTTAGTTTCATTGAACCTCAACTTGAGCTCAACCACCGGTAGTGTGTAATTTTGAAGAAGATTTAACCAAATCTCGCTCAAATCTCAATAAAATTATTTAAATCAAATGGTTTTTTTCTAAGCTTATCATATAAGCTCTCAGACATTATGACATATAACTTAGATAGCTTCTATAGTTTTCGCTATATGACGCAATTCATTCACACTATACTGCTGAAATTGCTTTTCAGAAAACAGTTTTTAGCAAAACAAATAAGTGACGCTTACAATTTCTTGTAAATTTTTGATAAGAAACTTCTATGCTAAAACTAGTTGTGAATTACAAACGCATATATGTATGTAATTCACAGCTACTTTAATTGTTTGCAATGTGGCTCAATTCAATGAAAACTATTCTGTGGCAACATCAGAGCGTAAAGTTAGGGTCTGTACTTATCGAAGTCATGAGACTATTGATGCTTTATGAGGGCTGCTATTTATATTTTGGGATCTGGTAACACTAATGTCAAAAGCTGGCAACACCATAATAAAGTTTGACATTTTTTGGCATAAACGTACTCACAAAGTTTTGATATACAATAGCTATTTGTTTTGTTTACAGTGAGTTAAGAAAAGCAATTTGGCCAAAAACTGGAAATTTCAAGAGAAGGTTTTCGTTGGATTATTTTTCACAACTTTCGACGTGGATTATCTCAACAAGAATGTGTCAATGAAATCAGTTCTTTGCATGGCGATAAAGCACCATCAAAAACCACAGTATATCGCTGGTATAGTGAGTTCAATCGTGATCGTAGTTCGTCCAAAATCGGTTGTTATGCCCAAAAACATCGATGCAGTGCGTGAACTGATAAAGCAAGATCGTCATGTGACATATCGCGAGATAGAGGCATCCTTTGCACATTAGTTCCACTTCGATTTTGCATGAACACTTAGCTGTAAAAGAAATTTGCTCTCATTGGATACCCCATAATTTATCAATCGCTCAAAAAAAGGCTCGCGTCGATTGGTGTAAGGAAATGATTAAAAAGTTCGACCGTGTATAAAATCGTGACAGGTCATGAATCATGGATATATGCGTATGAGCCGGAAAAAAAACCGTGTGAGTATTCCAAGACGAGCCAAATCCAACAAAAATTGTTCGTGGAAGAAACATAGCGAAGCAAATGATCGCCTGTTTCTTCGGCCGAATGGGTCATTTGGCCACTGTTATACTTGAGCAACGTAGGAATGTCAATTCTGAGTGGTACACGACCATTTGTTTGCCGAAAGTCTTCGAAAAATTTCGTAAAACCAACCGCCAAAGACGAATCGTTCTCCATCATGACAATGCGAGCTCTCGCACATCTCGTCAAACAAGTGCATTTTTAAGCAGTCAAAACAGCGAATTAATGACTCATCCTACGTACAGTTCTGATTTGGCACCCAATGACTTCTTCTTATTCCCGAGTATCAAAGGTAAACTGCGTGGTCCAAACCATGTTTTGGAGGTGTCTCAAATGGTTTGAACGAATTCAAAAGTGTATTGATCATCAAGATTGTTCGTCTTGATGGCGCTATCACAGTGCTTGTCCTTAATCTCTCGACGGAGTACATAAGACACCGAGGGTCAGATTTAATTGATGCACAACGTACGAGATGGTGATCGAGCATGCGTTGGAAAGACCGATGCTGAAAAAACTTTTTAGACTGGAAGAAGAATTGAAACCAGAGTACGACTATAGGAATTAGTAGCGAGATAGCACAATGTATTTTGCGAGTAGAAATCAAGTATCCTAAAATACAGAGTCATTTGGAGAAATATATCTTCTATAACCGCAAACCCTTCTGAAGATTACTCGTGGATAGAGAATATCGATAAACATTTTGGACTGCTACACATTTTTTTATATAAAAAAAGCTAGGAGAAGTTTTGCACAATAGAGTTAAAATCTGTGTGGTAAATGGAGAAATTTAAGTTTAGTGGTTTTCCGAACTATTATACGGCATGGGTTTTAGAATCATACTTACTGCAAGCATGAGAAAATTTTTATAACTGAAGCAAATGTAGTTTCTGTTTAATACTTCTAATACTACATACTCTCTCTATAAGGATATAGATGATTGCTACTCAGGATATACATTGAAAAACATAACAATACAACGTAAAGCTATGGAATCTTTTTAAACTTCATTAGCATTGCTCAAAGTTCTTAAAGCGTCTATCAGCATATCTCTATATTGCAAGTATGCAAAATATTGTATTTCAAAGTCATGAACTCACGACATTCACGACGCTCTTAATTGTACTTTTCAATTTTTGTTATCGAATTGGTTTGGTTTCATGTGCGACTCAGCAAGCGGTTTGCATCGCTGTTCATTTTCATTCTTTTTTATACATCTAATTCCCAAAACTAGAGGAAATAAACTTCGAACTCTTTTTAAATATATTTGGTTAAACATCTTCTTTTAAAACTCATTTCTGAGTAGAGCAATACTTCAGCTCTAAAGCTAGTAATGGTTTCTTGTTCCATTCTGTATATTTGAAAGATGTATCTACAAAATTTGTAATGTTTTGTTTGCCAAACTTTATTAATTAATGTTTTGTTTGCCAAACTTCATTAATTTACATAGTTAATTTACATAAGTAATGTAGCAGAAAAAATTATTTTTGAAAAGCATTATAGCACTTTAATATTTCATTGTATGAAATATTACTTAAAATTTTAAGCTCATAAGTACGAAATGTGTATTTATAGTTTTACACATATTAAATTTTCTCTAAAATACAATAAAATCAAATATACCTACATAACTAGATGCGATACATTTAAATTTATATATTGTAAATACAAATACACAAAATCTAACAAATACATTTTTAATGACCCAACAACTAAATAAACAATTTAAATTAATTTCGAAAATAATGCGAAAACTTAACATAAAATAACTATCGCATTTCAACAATACAAAAACAAACAATGGAAAATCAACAATAACTACTTCATAATAATTAAATGCGCTAGTATATGCATTAAAATTTAATTAAAGCATTTTATACTATTATCGTAGTTGAAAACTAAAACAGAGAGTGAAGTAGAACGATGGTGAAGCAACAGAGGCTGTCCAATGGAAAAACATCAAATCTGGTACACTTCGTATGCTTCTAATTTGTAGCGAGGTAAAAAAAAAACCTCATTAAAGACCGAAATAGAGAGGTAAATGTTGGTGACGGGATTGGAAGTGACTTGGCTTAGAGTAAAGTGGAGCTTCAAAGCGCCAAAGTGGCGACATCAACCAAGAAAAAGAAGAAGCAGCATGCAGCATGCAGCACGTTGCATGATGGCACTTCCTGTTTGCAAGTGAAAAGTGATAGATACTCGTAGATGTACAAAGTCAAAAGGAGATCAATGTACTATGGAATAGAAATTAAAAAATATGGTATTGGAAAAGGTCCAAAAAAATAGTCGAAGTATATTTCTCTGTAATACAACCGAATCCGCTTGAACCATTTTTTTTATGATCCATGTTTGTGCGTCATACATCAGGGTGCATCTTATAGAGTTTTAACTTCATGCATTTTTTGAGAGGACTCCCTTCTAGTTTGCTGAATGCGCTCAAGGTTGTACCGAATAGCATGTGTCATTTTTAATTTGGTCTTCAGGGTGACTTTGTGATTGCTGGTTATCTCTATTAAATTTTGTAAAACACTGAAACTGAAATTCTCTATCCTCCACGACGCGAGAAAGGTTTGTGAGCAAGTACTTCGGCATGTTTTCCTTCACCGAGAGCCCCTCAAAAACTGAGAAGTAGGTGACTATATAAAATGCGTGTCTGAATTTTGTATTCAATTTAACGGAGATTTGCTTGACGATTGTAACCTTGAACTGCGGAATCTTCTTTCCTGTAGATCGATTGAAAAATTAGAAACATTCGATTCCATTTAATTCAAAATTTTGTGGAACAATTAAAGAAAAAAAACTATTAATTCTACAGTTTCTGTTGAAATGCACTATAGTTTTTCTTTTGTTGTAAAAAATTAAATATGAAAATTTTAACCATGCGATTTAAACCAAAGTACAAAATTTAAACAAACCAAAGTTTCGAATTATATAAAAAGCATCGATATACATGAAGAAAATCGTAAAATTTAACCTTTTTTCAAATTTGTTGCCCATGGTGCAACCAACAAAGTGAACGCATAATCATATTTAATAAGCGCGTAGATCGAAGATGTATCTAACCGAGTTGAGCTGAAGTTGAGCTGAAGCTGATGCCGAACTGAGTGCGCAGGAAGAAGGTGTAGGCAAGCAAGCATTGACTGCGATCACTCGTTCCCATTCAGTTTGCTGTCAGCTAGACACTTAGTGCAAACGAAATGCGCTGCAAGAAGCCTAACAAACAAGTGGAAAAACTTCATTTAGCAAACTGACAACAACAAGAACAACGACGACTACGGCGACTGACTACGAACAGAGTTGTTCTCATTCTGCAGTTGTTGTCTCTTGCGGATGATGATGATCATGATGCAACAAGTGCAACTACTTACTTATATATACACGTACAAATTGCAAACTTGCCACAGCTGTGCCACAAACTGGTTTCGAACCTTGAAACCATGTTCAGCTTGCTCTACTCTGGGCAGTTCTGGTCAACATTTGGCGTCTTCGTAACGCAATTTGTAAACCTGGCTGACAAAGTGCTACAGTCAAAGCTGCGCAAAAGGTGCGATTGCAATTAAACTTGTTGCAGCATGTTGCATGATGGAAGACGAGGTGAATCGAGTATGTGTTTCGAGTGCACTGACCATTCACTCGCACTTCGCATACGCTAGCACTTCATTCATAAAATTACGCCTGATGCGCGAGACTAGATAAGCTTCAGTACACTTCACGATTTCAAAGTACTCGCAAATCTTTTGCAAGGAAGCAACTTGCAAAGGAGAAGAACAAAAAAAAAAAAAAAAAACAAAACTTGATTTTCCTGGTAATTAATGAACGCATCTGAAGACTGAGTTGTGTTCTCCACTTTTGTTGTTGTTGCTACTGTTGGCTGCTACTTCTGTATTGCTACGGTTATTAAAATGTTGCGATAAGCAACTCTGTAAAGGAACCTATACGATTCATACTGAAACGCCTGACCACACCCGCCATTTGTATTTGAAAGCTGCACCGGCAGCTTTCAGATACATACATTTATTTGTATGCAAAGTTGTGGCAATAGATTTGTTGTATCTGCGACTTTAGTCGGCGTCGTCACAGGAAGTTGTTCTGAAAGTGATATTGAATAATGCTGTAGAATGAATTACTTCCTTTCGGTGTAGCAGTGGCAAAGCTTATTCTTTAGTTTTCGCCTTCAAATGAAATAGTTGACAGTAGCGGAAAGCGAGATTGTGAGCGATCGTGTGAGATCATTTAGATTTGTCGTTCTGGTCGGTATGTTTGAGTAATAATCTTTGCCATTAGTTAGTTGCGATTTATAATTCAAATCAATGCAGGATATAGACAAATGATTTCATTTATTTTTTATCTTTTCATTAATCTATAGCGTGAAACGATATTTTATGGAATCAGTGCTGTGTCTATTAGTTTTTGCACTTAAATGATTATGTTGGTGCTATTATTGAAATAAAGTTAATTTATGAAAGATCATAGCAAAAGATTTCATAAAGAAAAAATTAATCAAACATTTTTGAAGAGCTCAATGACAACAATTAAAGATGTAGTTAAAAAAATTACACGCAATTAATGGTGAAACATATCAATAAAGTCCATTTTCTATCAACTAACAAAATTTACAAAATATACAAATACATCAAAATTCTGCAAGATGCTCATAACGCTCATAAACTATGTACTAGTTAAAATATTTCTCATTTGTTATTTTATAGTACCTTCCAACGACCAATACACATTCTCGGAGAATTTTGATAGTTTAAAGAATGCACATTTTCCCATAAGAGTCAAAAGTCTTTGTATTCTCAAAATTTGAGATGAATTTAGCCATTCACCCCGAACGAAATACTTTTTTTCTCCATTAAATTACCGATTTATACAATATCATATTTATCATATTATATTTATTTTCAACTCCACAAATAACTGATATTTAAATAAAGCAAACGTCACATTGCCACTCACATGTTAACGAGAACGAACATTTGCCAGTGATAGCGGGAAATATTGAGAAAGTTAGGCCCATTGGAATGGGCTTGTAAGAAGCTGTGCGATAAACACCTTTGAAGTTATTTAATTAAAGACATTGATGTATACTAGTAAAAATAGATTAATGTCTTTTAAATGTGAGCTAAATTATAACTTGGGATAGTAAATTTGGATCAGATTAAGATTAATTAGCTATAAACTTCACCTTCCACGATGGTACCGGACCGGAGGTGATGTCTTACATTTAAAATTCTTCTGACAATAGGCAGAAAATTCATAGGCAGTCAGCATATAATACCAGAAATGCAAACTGTATTTTCTCGAAGATTACGAAAAACTGACCATCACAACGACTAAATGTGATATTAAGAGAGCAGTTTCACTGTCTATGGACAACAGTACTATATATCTGACAAAGTAAATGACTATGAAGTAATTTACTATGTATTTTATAGACTCTATTTCAGACGTTTGGGATTAACTCATTTTGCTTTTATGGAGAAGACTCGAGTCGTCAAACTACCCAATGGGAACCATTAAAGTACTACCAAACCATAAAAAAAAATTAATTCTGCAACAGAAAAGATGGTATGGTGAGTAATTTCTGCAGCCCATGCATAAAAATGGTAACACTGTTGTGCCATGCCGGCAGCATTATTGCGTTTATGCAGCATTGCCATTCATTTGAACTTTTTAAAAGCGTTAAAGAAGATAGATTTGAAGATGCACATACGGCTTGAAAAGCGAACAGTTCGTGAATGTTTTACATACATTAATTTTAATAAGTGAAGCAATATTTAATCCTGAATTCGATTAAATGGTATCATTTTCGCAAAATCTTTCAGAAAGTGAGCACCGGAATAAGTCAGATTATCTCAAACACCTTCGTTTTCTAATTTTGACTATACTAAATGATCTCACTTCACTCAGTAGTAGCATAAACTCAAAGTGCTTTTGAAGTTATATCTTCTATTCATGCCTCTTCATAAAATAAAAACGACATTTGCATTTCTCTAATTTAACGCTTCAAACAAGCAAACACTTAAGAATATGCATACTTAGTATCTAACGCTCTAATCCAACTTAATTAAAATTATAATTATTTTGAAACAATCTCAAAGGAGTCGCGCAGTACAACAGCTGCAAACAGGCTCCTTGTATCTACATACTTATTTATGTATATAGTATATCGTATTTGCCTTAAACTGCACAGCAATTGCTTAATGCTCAAAGCGAAATAAGCTAGCAAGATACTCGCAACTCGAAACATTAAAAGGAAGCAAACAGTTTAAAAGTAAAATAAAAATGAAAACACTGCAAGAATCTTTAAAAAAACATATGACGTTTTCGCATGATATTATTATAAAGTATCTGCAGTAAGTGTATGTATCCTATGTAGATACATTAGAGCTGGCAGAAAATTATGATGAAAAATTTCGACGAAGTCTTGCGTCTTAAGTATAAGCAAATCGCTTTTTATTTGCTACAGCCTCAGTTGGCGAAATCCCAGCACACATGTGTAGAATTCATTAAGGTGACTAAATACGTTCAAGGCGAAAGTTTTTTTCCTTTTTTTTTTCTTTTTTTTCGAAATGCACATGGTAGCCTGGCATTTAGGCTGGTATGGAATGAAGCGAAGGCGGTAAGAAGGCTGCTGAGATTGAATCCAGCTGAGTCCCTATAAACGCAGTCGCAATATTAATTTCTACGCCGCAGCATCAACAACAGCAAAAGCAACAGCAGCCTGCTTGCCAAACGTAACATAAGCTGCAAGCGTATCGCAAACGATACACTTGCTGTGTTGAGATACTGTATCTGCTGTTATTTCTTACTTGCCGGCTGGCTGCTGTTGCTTTTCGTGCACATTAATTCGTGGGAATTAATTATTCTCAGGCCTGTGACGATTCCCAAGACATTCGCTCAGTCACTCGCTCGTTCATTTGTCGTTCGTCGACAGTGGCATAAATTCTGTATCTGTATCTGCACAGTTTGTGTATACCATATCTGCACTTGGTGCAAAAGATACTTATAACTGCTGCCATTTCCCTCTGTTGCTGTTGTTGTATCCTTTGTTGTTGTTGGCGTTTTGTTGTTGTTGTTGTTGTTGTTGTTGTTACTTGGATAAGCGTCGCAATTACAACAGTAGCAGAAAATCGCTTCATTTTATTTTTTGTATGCGCGCGCGTTCAGTGATACACTTGAATATAGATCCACAGTAGGGCATATGCGAATTAATGAAGTTGAAGTAAAAATGTTTCGAATATTGGGAAGATCACAAATTTCAATATATTGCTATATATTTAATTGTATCCAACAACAAAATCCAAGTTCACTTGGGAATCAACAAAAAAAAAAATTCTAAGTCACTTAGGAACACTGACCCATTGTTATACCATATGAACATATAATCTTCTAATCCACGCGATTCATTTCAAAGATTTGACAAAATTTCAAGTCTCTTCAGATCGATTTTTATTGGCTTTACTTAGTTGTGTAAAATGGTGCATCCCATCCTGTTGGACCCTCAAACTTATTTAGATTGATTAGAAGCGACGCTATGCACGCTTCTCTATAATAGTTCACATAGTTGTTCTTAACATAGTGAGCTCCTCTGCTTTTCGTTGGGTATGAAATCTGACCAAATATGTGGCCAAGCACACATATTAGATGGATAGTGAAGTTCTTAACCATATTGCTTAGACATACTAAACCAAAACATAAACAGAGTTGGATGTTAAGAACAATCGGATCAGATTCATTTCAGTATTCATTTTAATACAGCAACTCTATTCAGATTCGTAGAGAGAGCAAAAGTATTTACAAGGTGGAGTTCTCTCATCCCTCCATGAAACATAGTACTGAAGTAGTTTATGTACTATTGTGATTCATAGAGAGGCGAATGCTGAATTCTTAAAATGTTTTAATTTAAACCCCTTCGGAAATGAAGCTTGTGTTAATCTATGGGGAAAACAAGATTCTTGGACATATTATTAAGAACCTAACGAAATATCTTAGTTTCCTTTTCCTCTCTCTCTCTCTCTCTCTCTCTCTCTCTCTCTCTCTCTATCTCTCTCTCTATCTTTCTCCTTCACCTGTATTCAATTTGCTGGCATTAGTAATTGACAGTCAGCTAAGTTGGAATCCTCATCTAGGGCTAAAAGTTCTCTTAAAAGCAAATAGATTTTTTTAGATTTCTATATATTGAATTTTTCTTTTTTTTCACAATAAATCGATTATTCGGTACAAAGCGATTTATTTCACATATTGATCAATATCGGCGTTATTAAAAATTAGCAGGTCTAACTGTTTTCCACGCAATGGATTTTGCAATTATCGATGAGCAAGTGTTTCTGGCGATCTTGGAGACCAAGTCTACAAGTATCAACTTATTGTCGAATAGTAGTTCACAGCGAAATCGTATAGCAGTTTATTATAATCCTCATTTGGAGACAGATCACCGCAACAGCTAAGCGAACTGATGAGCTGATGAACTTGTGTAGCAAGGCACTAGTTCACATGTCACTTCGTATATGGATAGTTTCAGCGTGTGATCTAGTCATCTAGATTGGAACTTTTTTGATGACCTAAACTTTCAGTGAAACCTTCTAAAAAACTCTTGCGCTTAAATAGTCGTAAGTATATTCCAAAAAAATGTTAAAGAAAATGTCACAAAAATTGTAGCACAGCAAAACTTCCCATTGACAGCAAAATTGGTTTGCTGCGTGCTCAGTTGAAATAGATTGTATTCTATTTGTATTATATTTAGTATCACAAATGCAGCGTATCTACAGTTCACACGTACTTAACCAAAACCCTATCTTCTAAATGCTTCTTCTAACTCTAATGCAGCGACCACTTCATCAAAGCTTCTTAGCTGAGTCTGGTAGCTTTTACTCTACAGTTTGCTGCCACTTTACTTACATTATGCGGCTACAATTTTGTGTTAATAATTTCGCAGTCGCTTTTCCAGCATTCAAGTGCTAAAAAGATGTGTATTTTCTTCTTATAAGTATCTTGTTGTTGTTGCTATTATTATGATTATTTTAATGAGTGAATAATGTATATATGTATCTCAAAAAAAAAAAAAAACATAGACTGCTTATTGCAGCATTCGAAACTCCAATTGAAGCAAGACCCAGCCATCACCACCAACAGGCGCCTCCGAAGTGGCAAAGAAAAAAATAAAAAAAGAAGATAATGCAGAGCGATTTTCTGCTTTAAATTTAATTTCTTTTAATTTTCTGTTCTCCCCCTAGAATTTTCATATTGTGAAAAAGGCCGCTTGGGGTCGCACATTCTGAGGTCGCAGCATGCATCGCCCGAGCTACAATAATGACACTCTTCAAGTAGCAAAACCAGCTAGCAGCATCAATGAAACGACGCATTAAATTTGTCATTAAGTTTGTGTCAAAAGTGTTCCCGAATATGACATAACAATACAAAAGAGCAACGCAGCTGAATTGAAGCTCAAGTTGAAGTAGCTAAAACTCAAACAACGACCAAAACTTTTTTTTATTTTTAGATATTTAAACGTTCTAATTGCTTAAAACATTCGGAACGTTTTTCGGCTTCGTTAGCAGCCCAATTTCGTTTGGTTTTCAGTTTAAATATATGTATATATCTATGAGAGAATTCTGTTGACATAGATAATTATGATTGTGTCACAGATTAGTTGCCATCTGACAATTCTCATACAAATGTCAGAACAAAAGTCAAAATGTTGTCGACCGCGTCTGCATTAATGAGAAATTATGGTTAATTTTTCATGCCGAGAAATATGTTCGAGTTGATTTTTGTCGTTGTCGTTGTCGATGTAGTCGTCATCGTCATCATTATTATTATCTTAGTTATTATTATTGTGAGGGGTTAATGCGTTTGGGGAACTTTCGTGCGTAGACAGTTTTATGAGATCTTTTCAGTTTTGTGGGTGAATGGTTGTCTGACTGTTAGTTGACCTAGTAATTTATGCAGCTGCACTATTTCGAAGCAGTTGATTTAATTAAAAGAGATTTGAGTTGGAAATCTATTGCAATAATGGAACTTTAAAATCTTAAAAAAAAAACTTGGAGTATAGTTTTGGTTATTAAAAATGTTGTATCTGAGTTGGCTATAGTGTAATAGATAGCCTGTAAGTATGCTCAGATGGTTTTCTTTAAAACATATTGCCAACTTTATTGCGAATGGTAAACCTTCGTTTTGAAAACAAGAGCTGCAAACTTGCGATCTTCCCAATTGCTGATTTGTTTCATTTTGGGTTTCTGAAGCTTATTTAAGCAAAATCCATACAACAGTCTTGTTTCCTACCATATCAAAAGAAGAAATTTTAGCTTCAAGTTTGTTTCAATGGAGTGGAAAGTTTAGTATTGAATTTGTATGAACGCCAATAGCGAACAAATAGATTATTCATTCACATTCATAAAATGGCGAACGCTTTTATTCTCATTGATTTGAAACTAATAAATATTTGGAGAGCAGCAGGAATAATGAAGAGAAGTAATAACACATATCGATGTGACGACAGTTTCAAAATGGCGATATAATCATATTAACAAAATTAAGCTTTAAAGGTCGATATACTGGTATCTACCAAACTCAGTAACATTAACAATATAATAAAAATATCTTCTAGCCTATATTTTAGAGATTTTTGACATCTAATTGTATATACTCTCGTATACTATGATTTAGTAATTCGAAAGATACAAGGCTACATCGTCAAAAGTTTGGAAGTATATACATAGAATGATCATTTGTCATATTTCTGTCCCTTTATACATTTGTATCTTTGAATTAAGAAGTCTAATCCATGTGATATATTTTTTTCAGTAACGCAAACACAACATGTAATAGTTATCATCTATAAGGAACGTCTCAAAAATTTCGGGAGTTATAGGAACCAAACGTGCACCAAGTGTGCCTGCATAAAGAATGAGTGCGCTTTTTTAAAAGACTTTGAAAAGTGTTATAAAAGTGTTATGGTTTATCTAATTGACATGACTAGATCAACTTACGAGCAGCTTGAATTTAAGTACTTCATCTAATGTCGGCCATATTCTTCATTCTAGTGATGTAAATATCTGTATGGAAGCTAGAAAACCAGAAAGAAAGGCCACAAACATTTGAAATTTATATATACTTCTCTAAGTTCATGGCTCTTATGAGGGAATTAAGAAACAATAATATCACTATATACGGAGATGTCTATACAGACTCGTCTTACGATGCTGATAAAAAATATATATTCTTTATAAGCTATGCCCCTCCTCCTTCTAACTGTTACATACAATTGAACAAATGTAATATTCCCTTTTACCCTATAGTAGGTACAAGACATAAAATAAGTTTTGTATACTTATTCGCACAAAATGATCAGGCAAACAAACAACAAGAATCTTTTGTATCGTACTAAAAATTGAAAATGAAATTCATTGACAGCAAAATTGAGCTGCTGAGTGCTTAGATCCGAATGTAAGTGCTTGTGTTTTTGGCAATGGATTTGGTAGCTATGTGAAGGGCACAAGAAAAAAAGACAAAAACGAATACTTAACTTTGAGTGCTTTAATCAGAAATTCGTGGCGTATCACGTTGTTTTTTATCCATAAGATGATACTAGAGCTACTGCAGTTTTTTGCTTTTTCCAAGGCTTCTTTCTATATGTTATATTCAATGTTTCTTCCATTTGTCTATGCTCAATGTTAAGAGCTCTAGAGTACAGTCAGAGACACAACTATTGTAATAGAAGATTTCATTTCATTTCAAAAGTATTAGATATCTGCTTAAAAGACTATTTTAAAAAAGAAATACACTAATGCCTTTAAATTGATATATGTCATCTGATATTATCATGAAGGCTCATTAAGCAGCTTAGTATTAAACTAAAAAATCACAATATTTTCGGAGACATCTTCTTCAGCGATCAACAGTTTATACTTTGCAGCATTGAGGAAAAAAAAAAAACGGCTGCACACATTGACATAGCGCATCAATCCCTTTAACCTTAGTCGGACACACGTAGACCACAAATATGCCACAACTTCCGCACAGCGTGTGACCTTTCAAGCGTACCAAACGAGCCTGTAATGTGACACCCAACCCAAACCCAGACTCAATAACAATGCAGCTCAAATATAATATAGTATTTTTTTTTTTTTTTCACTAGCATAAAATCTGAAACACAAGTTGACAAATTAATGTCAATACATGTCGCCAGTCTCAATGACCAACAGCGGCCAAAAGGTGGCAGAAAAATGTATCTAAATATGTATACAAAATATAAAAAAAAAATTGAGCAGCTACATGATATGTCCGCTGCTGTCGATAAACGTTTCCTGTAAAAATCCTGTCGGTATACTTGAAACGCAGCAGTTAGTCGAACAGCACAAACACAACGCTTGCAGGACATGCATTAAAGGACGCCGGCGCATATAATGTGTAGGCTTTGCCGCCAAGGACACCGCCAACGAAGACGAAGACGACGACGACGACGACGACAGATAGTAGCTGATTATGTGTTGATATTTAAATTTAAACAAAAAATACCCAAGACTCAGCGTTGGCACATAAATTATATGACAGCTAGACGTTATTTTATTTTGTTGATATAAACACAAAAACGGCCACTTCAATGGACTAAGACTAACTGTGTGCAATTAGGCAAATACAAATGTGTCTAGATAAATATGCACAAACACACACACGCTGCGTTTAGGCTAGACAACGTCGTCGCCTTCAGATTGAAAATGAATTTCTATTTATGACTTTGTTAAATTTTCTATTTGCCACAGATTAGTTATTTATATACAAACATTCAATACACACATGCATACACATGTGCTACAGATACACAGAAACTTTTACTATTTACTATAAGCATAAGGCCTCATGCCTTTGATTAACCTTATCGTTGTTGTCGTTGAACGCCTTTGACTGCATAGTTTTATCATTTTTTTTTTTTTTTTTTCTATTCCCTTTGGTTGCCCATATTGCTCACGTTCTGTCGCAACTTATATGCGCCTCCCGCAAGATACTTTTAAGTTGTCCGTCCGTCCGTTCGTTCGTCTGTCTGTCTGCACGTTCAGCCGCCGTGTTGGTAGTTATTCCTACCTCACTACAGCAAAAATTCCAGCGTTGTTTCGGTCTCGGTTTTCATCTTGCTTGCTTTGCTTTATTTTTAAAGCATTCCCGCTGGGCATCTTCATCGGAAGAGCATGCCATATTTTTATACAACATTGTCAAAGGAAAATCGAGCCGTGTTGAGTTGAGTTGAGTTGAGCTGAGTTGAGCTGAGGTCGCATCAATCCCATCCAATCCAATAGTATCCCAAATTGAAGCGTAGTCATGCGAGTGACCTTTGCGGGAGTTTTCTTAAAGATTTTCTCCATCTCCCGACTACTGATGCTCCTGCTGATGCTGCTGCTGTGCTGCTGCTGTTTTTGATTATCGTTTGTTAAATCATTTATTGGTGCGCACGTTTCATATACTCGTATATAAGACACACTCATATACAATATGCCAAGCTGCCTTCAAGGCATATATTGCATATTTTCGTATAGACTTATATGTCTACTCATTCATGTGTGATATGTCTGTATTCAATCCTGCATACAATTAGCTCATGCATGAAAATGCTTTAGCGACTTTTTTTCCAATTATTATTATTATTATTATTATTATTAATATTGTTATTTATATCAAACAATTATTTTAATGTTAAAAATGTATTCAGTAGAGAAAAGCCAAAACATTACAAACAAATTCTTCGAATTCTAAATGACTGAAGTGCAGAATTTTTTTTAGAATTGAGCTGTAATGCATGACAGCATTTTGTGAAACGTGTTGAAAATAAACTTTGAGAATTTAATATTCAATTAAAATAATGGAACATAAAACGTATTGAATAAATTATGAAGACAAATGTTTTATATGAAGTAGCTTCTTATTATATATATATATATATATATATATATATATATATATATATATGATAAGAGTATCAAAGTAAACTGCGTGGTCAACGATTTACGAGCGCCGAAGAGACATTTGAAGCGTTCAAAAACCATATTTTGGAGGTGTTTCAAGAGGAATGAAAAAACTGCTATGACAAATGGTTTCAACGAATGCAACAGTTTATTGATCATCAAGGGGAATATTTTGAAAAACAATAAAGCCATTTTCATTTAAAAATGTTTGTTATTAATTGCTATTCCCGAAATATAAATAGTACCTCTCGTATATAGTTATTAATTGCCTCTTGTACTTAAAAAATCAGTTTAGCAATGCAATATTTTAATGTGCATCCCTGCTCGGGCGCCAATAAAAAAAATACATTTACCTTAAGCGCACAAACGCATAACAGAAACAATAAGTATGTAGTAATTCGTCGCGAATTTCTTTCTTGCACACACACATTATAATTCAACATAAACTTTTCAGCTAAATCCTCTCTAACTGTAGCATACAAACTAGTAGCCCAGCAAACAATAATAAGAATACATTTACAAACCACAGATACTATATTGAGAGCTACATGTATGTACTCCAGAGTGCTCCCAGCGATTTATTTACTTCTATTTCTTCAACGCCTATTGTCTATCTACGCTAAAACCAAAGCACAGTGCTACACAATTAAATGTGAATTAAATATATCTTGCTTAAAATAACTTTCCACAAACTATTTATATAAAGTAACTATCTATAATTATAAAGAGCTTCAAATATAGCATATCTTAAGCTATTTATTTTCTATCTTTGTCTCCATTTCTCTACAGACAGTATCAATTAGAATCTTAAGTAGATAATTCAATGAGAAGAGCAAAACAGAATAAAAATAATGATGGTATAGCGCCTATATACAGCTACCCACACTGATTCTACCGCATACTGTCAATATTATCGCAAAATTCTATCCTCAACTACATTGTGCGTTTCAAATTAATCTTAAGCCAACTAATCTAGATGATTAATTTGTACATAATTTAGTAATTTTGGTCATTTGTACATCTGTGTGTGTGTGTTTGGTTAATTCAGCAAATGTGTTATTAAATAAACATAAAAAAAAAAAAAAAATACAAAATTCAACAAGCAACGCAACAACGCATCTTATGTCGTTGAAACCAGTTCCCCAATAAATTTAACTGCTAACCATGGCGTCCAATTGTCTCTCATACAAGCCTTTTACATATACTATATCAAAAGCAGAATTTGAAGTTGTGTGTAGTCCATTATGCTAAACGAATACGTCTTAATCCGCTATTCATATGGAAATTCATGGATTATTATTCAATTAGTTACGAATTTAATGAAAGCATAGCATAAATTGTGCACGACAACAAAAAAAAAAAAACAAAAAAAAAACTTGAAAGGAAATTAGTTGAAGTACTAACTGTGCGAAATAAAAGTTCGTCGCTTGGTTTTGCAATTTATTAATGAACTATGCAACGAACTAACAAAGATACACAGATACATCTTCTGCTTTTATCAAGTATCTAAACTAACTTAGCATAAATGTACCAGAAAAAAAAAAGAAATACACCTGCAGCAGGTTCATTATTTGAGGCAATCCGCTCCACGCTGCACTCTTCAAAACATTGCATATATTATGCTCATATCAAGTGTATCTACAAGATACTTTTATGTAGCTCAAAAAAAAAAAAAAAAAAATTCTGTGCAAGTGTAAAAAAAGAAACCCACTTACTGGTATGTATGTGTATGTATGTGTATAACTTGGTATAGTAAATTGTTTGTAGATTCATGGATTCATTCATAAAAATCAACTCACACGAAAATCCAGTTTTTTTTTTTTTTTTTTAATACAACTGCGACGACGTCTCAAAAAACCAGCTTTTGGCTAAAAAATCAAACCAACAAAGCCAACAAGATACACAGCAACAACAGCTGTATTTGTATCTTAAGCTTATAGCAAAAGCGAAGGCGTATCTTAAAGTTGTGCCTCTTGCCGCGCCAGTTTCCACTGTGGCGGGTGTGTTAGTGTGTGTGTGTGTGTGGGCAGCATTCGATACACTTCAAATGAAGTCAACGGCAACAACTACGGATGTGCAAGCACAACGCCCCAGCCGGCTGCTTGCTTCTTGATCATGATCATGATTAGCTATAAAGTTGGAGATCATCATGCAGTTGTAGCTAGCTAATGCGAACCAGTTTTCAATTGACTTGTCGCCAGATACGCATTGATAATATTTTTACCCTACAAGTTTTCAAAATACATGCACAAGAGTTGGCATCAAAAGTAGAAGATACATAACTACATTCTTAAAAAGCCTAAAAGGTTTTTGTTTTTGTTTTTGTTTTTGTGGTTGTCTATTCTCAGGTCTGGCGCGTGGGTTTTAATGTTGATTTTTTATTTCTGTTTATTTTTTTATGAGCGTTTTTTTTTTCCAATTCGTTTTTAATGGCTGTCTAAAGAGTTTGAGTTGAATTGATTGAAGAAAGTGATTGAATTAAAAACTTAATCAGATTGGATTCAAATCTCAGCGGGAATGAAGTTTTTGTGACAAAAGAGTGCATTTTTGTTTGTTTGTTGGTTTTGTAAAGTTGTGGATTAGTTAAAAAGCCTATATTGAAATGTATCGTGTGAATAGAATAAGAAAAAAAAAGAAGAAAATTCCAGATAATAACTATTTCGTGGGTGTAAATTTGTTGAATGGTTTGATAGGTGGATTATAATACGAGTTTTTTCTTGCTGTCGCAAGGTGGAAAGTGACTACATGAAACCAGGCATTGCAGCTTGCCAGTATAACTTACGCCCAATCTAAATGGCATTCTTCCTAGAACTAGAAGGAGTACTGGCCTTATAAGAATAATATGACTGCATTTTTTCCCTTATGAAACGCATAATCTCTTTTGGAGCATGCCTGCATATGATAGGCTTAAATTGTTATGGTTATCTAAATCTAAATGAAATGACAAATGCCAGACAATCGAAGATTTTGAATTGTAAAAAGAACCGAGGTATTTCAGTAGTGATTTCATTAGCTGTAATAATTCTCTTCGAGCTCATCTTGGAACATGGTTTATTAATATGCAGTTGTTGCTTAGCTATTTATGAAAGTTGTTAAATGTATAATTTTTCTCAATTTATTTATCCTCTATAGCTTGGTTAACCATAACCATAACCATAACCATAACCAGTGCGTGACGTAGTGTTTGGGCCAGAGTGTTTGGTTTGAGCTGGTCACTGCGAATCAGGCTCGATCAGCCTGTAACGCTATCTAAGACTCAGTGTCAGAGCTAGAATGTCTGAGGGCCATCCTAACGGAAACGGGCACTGCTACAGAAAATTATGTCTTTTGTACCCTAGCACGGATATGGTTAAGTTAATTTAACTGGGATCTTCTCCGTCTCTTTAATGAAACGGAGAATATGCTTAGACGAGGTGTTTCTGATCTCATCAGATGTAATAAAGGGTCTATTCATCTGCTCAATTCTGAGCCTGGCCAAGGCCGGGCAATCGCAGAGCAGGTGTAAACGAGTTTCGTCATCCTCTAGACAGAGTCTGCACTCTGTTTCTGAGTAGAGACCAAGTTCTTTTAAGTGATATCTCAGTGGATGATGGCTCAAAAGCAACCTCAGGTCACATCTATTAAGAAGTGCGTTGGTTTTTGGGTATATAGGACGGGTTAGTAGCTTGGCCTGCCATAGACCAGGGTACTGTATCCATTACCGGGAGGCAGTGCTTTTAAACCGATCTACTATGAAAAATTTTGACTTTGCTCAGCGACTTTGAGGCCGATTGACAATTGTCGGAGAATATCGTGTCTTTGGATGATCAGTTTCCAAGAGGATAGTGCTTTAATAGCCGCTTTGCTATTTGAAAGAAGAATTATTTTGGCCCCTTTAGGTCTTTTATCCAAAAGATGTCAGGCGCAGATCTCGATGGCGTAAACCGCAGATTGGGAAACCGTGGACCAGGCTCTCATGGCATTAGAGATCCTGGTGTTGGCTCCGAAGACACCAGCACCTGTGCCCTTATCGGTAAGTGAACCATCAGTGAACCAGTTGATCGTATATGGTCCAGTACCAGAACTGCCCTCCTCCCAGTCTGATAGACTGGGAAGGAGAACTGAGATGCGTCTGCCGAAACGCAGTTCCGTGGACAAAAACAATCTGAAACGTTCCAGATTTCGATGCCAGGGATAAGTTTTAGGATACTAGAGTGACCCAGTTCACTTAGCGTCCGACTGTCTGAAATCTCAGAGCCTCTGTAGCTGCTGAGGATTGAATAAATATGTGCAGCGGATGTAGACCGATGATTGCCTCTATTGAAGAAGTGGGACATGTTCGCATGGCACCCGACATGCTCAGGCAAATAAGCCGTTGCAGTTTGTCGCACTGCCTTATTGCAGCAGTATAGGCCACCATACAAGGGCGGCGTAACATGCTTTTGCAAGCCCATGAAGCCATTTTTGCCCTGTTGAGGACATTTTTGAGATGGATATTCCAATTCAGTCGTTTGTCAAGGGTGACCCACAAGAGCTTTACTTCATCGGAAAGTCCCAAAAGAGAGTTTTGGATGTACACTGGACCAACTTGTACTTCCTTGAGAGGGGTACCAAGACCGCTTTATGTTGGTTTATTCCTGAAGTCCTCCTTGACACGTTTAATTTCTTTTCTTAAACACTGAATTTCGTTTAGTTTTAGTATTCAATTTCTGTTTGCAGTTGTAATAAGAGCTGAGTTCAATTAGAATAGATATACGTAACACATATGTACGAGTATTTTTAAAATGCTGGAAAATGTTTTTGCTTTTTATAATCTTTGCACATTGTGTGAAAAGATAATATGAGTTTGTCTTTTTAAATTCCACATACGGTTTCTAATTTTTGGTTTATTCCCTTTGAGTTGTGTACTTTCTTGTTCTTGTTTATTTTGCTACTTACTGCAAATTTTGACACTTAGCTTCTGTATTTATAAACAATTCTTCGATTCTTCGTAAAAACAGCTCTGAAATGTTTCTTTTTCGGGTTGGTCTGCAGAAGACTTGCATCACGGTTTCATTAAAAGAAAAAAACTATAAATTTAGTTGTCAGAAATTCTTAAAATAATAAACTGATATGAAACTAAAACTTAGATTCTAAAATACTTCTTAGTTTTCTTGGCTAAATAATGAAAAGCACATCTCTCTAGACTCTCATACACTCTTGCACAACATGTTCTCATTGATTTTCTGCAACAATTCAACTTGATTCGAGTATATGAAGCCTGCCTCTAATGAACTTAATAGATAGTTATACACTTGATGTTTGTCTTTGAGGGTATACGAGTATATATAACTTTCTCAAGTCATCCAGACCGCCAGCAAGTTTATCGAGTGGAGTGTGCGCATGTGCCTAACAATTAGCAGCATGCAAGCGACGTACAGACGACAACAAAGTATATATTATTGGAGAGACATATATATTTATATATACATAAGTTGGGAGCCTTTTTACATGCATAGATTCATTCAGTTATTCATTCAGGCGCTTTTTCTTTTGGGAAATTGCAATTGTAAATCGCGGCAGCGGAAGTTCGACGCTACTTTTCAAGTCATGCGATCTTAAGATGTTGGGCGTGCTAGAACACAGATCAGAAGCACAGCGGCTAAGAAGTTTGAAGTTTAGTTGTTGCTCGAATGGTCTGTCCGTTTGCTTGATTTGCCTTTCACTGTAGATGTGTGCAGCTCTGCATTTGTAAGTTTTCGCCCTCAGCTTCAGATGGCTGCTTATTTCCTTTGCGCAAAAATTTTCACACAATTCTTTTGAGTCCAGTCAGCATGCGCGGAAATCAGCAACACAAGTGATTCAGACATCCACAGGTGACTGACTATGAGAATGACTTGTCTCGATTCTCACATAAATTATGTGCGAGCCCAAGTGTGACCAATAAACTAACTGAACTGAACTCAAGAACTTAAGTTCATTTTATATTGTACGAGTACAACAAGCAAAGGGAGGCGCTCAGCTTTAAGATGAGCCTCTTTAAGATTTTATTATTTTATTTCTCTTTTTTTTATACGCTTCAAGCAGAGTGTGTAAAAGGTATTAACAGTTTGTTGGATAGTTTGTTACGCATTAGTGGAGTCAACAGAGACACTTTAAATTATATACGCCTATACTAAAAATTGGTATGCAGTGTGCAAACTCGTAAAATATTCAACATATGTCCAGATCGGTCCACTATATCATATATCAGATACATAGTTTATATTGCAGATACATTTCCTTAACGCTATAATAAAGTTAACTGTTTTGAGATCGGTGCTCCTAATCTAAATTAAATGTTTTTTATAACGGTTTGCATTGGACCCAACATGCTCAATATTTTCCATTTCTACTGGCAAATGTTTGTTGTCGTTAACATGTGAGTGGCAAAATTATACTCGCTTAAATGAAAGCATCTGTTTTGGTTTATTTTAACTACGGTTTTTTACCAATTCTTTGAATTGGCTACCGAATTCGCCATCAACAAGGAAACGCAAGCCGCCGTCTAGACATTTGCGCAGAAAAATTGTCATCCCACAGGCCGTAAAACATGGTCTAATGGTAGGCCTACCATTTCATGCTCTCCTTGTTTATTTTGTTCATCTGAAAAGCTTACACAATTGCACTTTCCTTCTTTAAATATCAGCTGTTTGTCAAGATCTTTAGAAAAAAAATGTTATTCATCCGGTGTGAATGGCAACATTCTTCGATAATTCTTCTTATAGGAAATTGTGCAGGCAATATTCTGAACATACACCGAGAATGTTAAGTATTTAAAGAATCTTAGCCAGTGGAAAAACATTTACAAAAACATTTTCTGAATTAGAGATTGGAGATTATGTAAAGTGTACTAAAGCTTCGGTTTCGCCCAAGTTCATTTAATTTCTCGCTATTTTTTCTTTCTTTCTGAGTTGCAATAAAATATTCCTGGTAAAAATCAGTCAACAAATATACAAATCGTGTTGAGTGGTGGCTTTAAGTTACCGCAGTGCCCTTCTCTATTAAATTCTTCGTTATTGCTTCCCTTCATGTTTGTCTTTGTCGCTTCTAAACCACATTTATGCGGTGCTGCCATTGCATCATCGAAGTTGAAGAGTCGAATAAGCCGTTTGCTGCTGCTACTTTAGTTATGTGCCAAAGGCAGACAACCACCAAACCCTTTTTATGCAATATTTCGTAGCTATTATCCTTTTTTAACTTAATTTAGAGTTAAATATTAGAAATTACCTCACGTACAAGTTGGAAGTATTCAGGCGTATAGGTAAGTGTATGCGGCAAGTGACAAGGGATGGCATAACTTTTAAGCCTCGAGTTGCAAAAGTTTCGTCGAGTATTATACTTAGTAGGTATGTATGTATTTAGGTGTATGTCGTGTGTTGGCAAATGTCTTTTCAATTGGCAATCGAAGACGCAGTGCAAAATCTTTTACTATGTTTCTATATGTACATATATCGTATTTGTATTTGTATGAGCTATATACTACTTAGTGTATCTATAAAATTGTTTGCGTATTTGTAAAGGTCTTTCTATGCGTGTGTTTTGATGTGGTCCTTAAGCAACCGTAATCCTATCAAAGTGTTATCATTTCGAAAAAGAAAATTCTGCTAAAAAGTTTTACCTTGAAGTGGGTTAGACTATACGAGTTATATACACTGAAAGTAACAATTTTGCTAATTTACAACACGTTCTAAAATCTTTTAAGCTTTCAATGGAACTTAAAAGTATTGTAACCATCTAATTGTACTTCTCAGAAATACTTACGAAAATAATGCTTCGATTTTGATTACACCTTGAGTTTTTAGTGAGAAAAAATATGTCCAATTTAGTGTTAACTAAGCAGCATTTGCGGAAGATTTTAGTTTTCTGCATTAATTGGAAGAAAAGTGCAGCTGAAGCACATCGAATGCCTGTGGAAGTTTATGGTGACAATGCTCTAACTGATAAATCATGTAGTGAAGGGTTTCGACGTTTAAAGAATGGTGATTTCAGCGTTGAAGAAAAGCCTAACTCTGGGCGGCCAAAAAAAAAAAAATCAAATCGAAGACAAAGAAATGGAGGCATTACTCGATGAAGATCCGAGTCTTTCATAAAATGAGCTTGCAGCATCATTGGGAGTGACTCAACAAGCAGTTTCTGTACGATTGAAATCCATGAGAATAATTCAAAAGCATGGCAATTGAATGCCTTATGAACTGAAATCGAGAGACGTTGAATGGCGATTTTGCAATTGCGAGCAGCTGATTCAAAGGTAACAAAGAAAGGATTTTTACATCGAATTGTGCCTTGTGATGAGAAATTATGAGAAATACGATAATCTCAAGAAGCAAAGATACTACGCTATGTTCGGTCAATTGGGGTACTCGTCCTGAATATCAACACCAAGGCCGAAGTTTCATGGTACGAAGCTCATTTTGTGTATCTGCGATTTCATTACGTGCGATCGGTATAGGCTTAGCTTTGTGCAAAATATCAATGGTATTCATGGATCGGGATCCATGACAAAAACTTACTTATCGATTTTGAATTTCAATTAGTTGCATTGAACAACAATACGGAGATATAGTGTGAACTTCTTGACTAGCATTTGCATATAAAAAATTTATTAATATTTTAGAAATGCATAATTATTTTATTGGAATTCCTTCTCAACGGAGACAAGTTTTTTTCACTGTATACATATATGAATCCTTAAGTCGTTGAAAGCGTGTTTGCATGTGTATAGCATGCAAATTTCTTTGATTTCTTTGATTTCTTATAGAAAAATATGATTTTCATATACATACATATATTTACAATACAAACCAAACATAACCAAAAAAAAAAAAAAAACAAAAAAAGAAATGCACACAGGTGAGAACTTAACTAGGTTCAAGGGAATTCTATTGACAAAGGTGCCTATGGAAATGTGTTAAAATGAACACGTGTGGAAAAGGTTTTTCACATAAAAGTTGCCAACGAAGACCTTAAGCAACAGCAAAGAAATTGAATCGCATTTGCGTTTTGATTTTTCACCAATCTGAGTGTATGCAATGGGCCAAATGCGTTTACCAGCTAAAATATCAGCTTCAAAAGTGTTTTAGCACAGTGAAAAGTAATTTGCATTTAGTGCTGTTCAAATTCGACGCGAAAATTGCAAATGCTGAAAATCAACATTTTATGTCAGTTTAATTTGCATTCATTTAATTAAGAGTGTCAAGCTTAGTCACAGCTATTAACTAGCACCCATGAAATTTCAATCGTGCACATTAGAGGGTGGTGCAATACATTTTCCAAAACTTATGCAACTTTTTAAATTCATAATAAATACATAATAATATTTGCTAATACATATTGAAATGCTAACAAAATATACGTTCTTGGCTCGGTTCAATGGACCAATATTATATCGCAATAATAATTCGAAAAATTGCTGAAATTAGTTGCAGCAAACATTCGTTTCTTCGTCGACAGTGTTCAAACATTAAATATGTATGCATATGTATTTAAATTCAACGGCGCTGCCATTTTGAAAGTATGTTACGTTTCAGTGCTTAATCTGACTTATAATTCGCAACCAGTTATAACGCTATTCAAATGAAGTGGTGAATAGTTTTGATTTCGAGTAAGCATTTTTCTCTTTAATTGTGTTTTATTCTTTTTTTTTTCTTTCTTTCTCATATGGAGTGCCAATCGGTTATATATTTTATATATTAGCATACAATCCATTTATTTCGCCTTTTGTAATCGGCACAAAGGTCGGGTCGATGTCTTCGCTCCATAATATTAGGTAAATGGTAATAAGTATTTTAAAAGTTTGTAGCAGTGCAGTGCAATTTTTTTTCTGGCTTGGCACAGTAGATCAAAAGTTCCAAAGTAATAAAGTAACTCGATCGAAACAATTTGAGGGCATATTACATTCCCAACTTTTTCTCAACATTTAGTGTTTGGTCTCTATTATATCAATTCATACGTTGTGTGTTTTAATAATTTTACATTAATAACTTTTTCATTGCAGGCAAATCATCAATTAAAGACTTGTTATGAAAGGATGCGTCAAGGGAGTGTTGTGCCCTAACAAACTTCACAGTTACTTTTAGGTTAGGTTCTACACATATTTATTCTCAATAGATAACTTGAAGCTTCGTGTTAAAGTACAAATTTCGAAAGTCTGTAGTAGAAAAACTACTTAATAATTGTTTTTGAAATCTGAATATAAAAAAGTGTCGACTTCGTGAGTTGCATTAAGCTCAACACTAAGGAAAAACGGTAGGGTAGATGAGTAGAGTCTTCCAGTCGAATGATTCGTTTTTAAGAACATCTCTACTCCGATTTGAGCAAAATCTGTTGGAATATAAACTCAATTAAAATTCCGTTCAATAAATTTTGTTATTCGATCGACACAAGTAATTTCGTCATATTACAAACTTTTTATAAAAATCAGATTAGAAATATTCTCAAAACCTTATCATTCGACACAATTGACCGGAATCGACTCATCCACCTGTACTTTAAGGCAAGGTGGATTTATCTATGGTGACTTATACCGCTGTGGTAACTTTCTTAAATGCTCTGCGTACAAATAGAGTAAGACAAAATAAATGGAAAGAGCACAGCTGAGGGGAATACGTTACCTTTAGTATAAATTCACCACGCTGTGTGCGGTCTCCGGTTTTTACTTCGTTGTGTTACATAGATTTTGACATTTAACCAAATGTAGTATATCTCTATAAATATATGTTTTTGAGCAGTCAACATTTCTGCGTATTGGTGTATCTGCAAACATTATTTATGTTGAATTCTATACAAATTAGTGTTGTACAATGTATAGCGACAGATACACTTTGTACACAACACTAATTTGTATTGAACTCTCTACGCGAGAGAGAGAGAGAGAGAGAGATAAACAAAACACGTGTATCTGTGTATGTATTCCAAATAAAGAGAGTGAGTGTGTTTTCTTTTTATTTTTTCAAATTAGATGTGTGAAGATTGCTAAGGCATTTTATGGCCAAAATATTCATCAAAAATTGGTAAAATGAGTAATGTACACAGCTGCAATTTAAAAATTTCAATGCTGTTTTTATGTTTAAAAAATCATTTTTAGAGCTACACATGCTTCACGAAGAAATACACTTGCCTATCAATTTAATAGATTTTCCTTTTAGAACCACTGCGTTTTAGTATTTTTTCTTACATCGAACTGCCCTCGTATCCTGTTCTATAAAATTCTATTTATGTGTGAATATAGAGTGTACGACAACATATATCTATGCGAAATCAAATGAACTCATAATAGACACACTGACACGTTTATCTCATGCGCAAATGCATCATGCAACATGCCACCTAATATTATAAGCGCTGTTATTGTTGCAAGTACATATTGCATGTATGTGTGAGTGTGAGAGTTAGTGAGAAAGTGCGTCCTTCACTGTAATGCAATGCAAATCGGGAACTGCGAACTCGTCGTAACTGAATGACTACATGCCTAAGTTAACAGTAAACAGCAATCACTGCTAATGACTTTTATTGTAAATTAAAATTGCACACTAGTGAGAAAGAGAGAGCATGATATATGTAAGCAGAGTTGATGTGGAACATTAGTGATATATGTATGTAGGTATGCCTAGATGCATGCATGATGGATGCATAAAACAAATGACACATTTATGCTATGACTGTGAGTTGGACTAGGCAAATAAACAACAACGACAATGACTTCCCGATGAGTCAAATCCTTGGATAATAAATATTCCAAATTGCAAACATTAAATAAAGACGCATGGCATGGCACAAAATGTTATATGACAATGCTGCATGCAGTAATGTTGTTGATGATAATACTTATTCGTATTACTTGTAGTTAAGGAAGGAAGTGTTGCGGTGTGATGTTGCATAGTTGAGAAGTATGTTGCTAGTGCAGTCAATATGTTGTTGCTGGTGCTGTCAAGAGGTCAACGACAATAACATCATCAGCAGCAGCAGCAGCATTAAGCAGTGCAAATAAAAGCATCATTAAAAAAACATATATCACCGATGGTGATAGGATAGTTCATTGAGTGTTGTGGGTGGTGTAGGCTGAGTTTATCGATGTGTCAAGTTAATTATTAACAGCGCAGCGTTAAAAAGTCTATCAGAGAATGATTGCTGTCACTGCAGCATGATGTCACTGACACTGATGAACTTACACGGTTACACGGTTGCTGTAACATTGATGTGCAATTAACTCAAGCCAATGATGTAACATGATAAAAATACTGAGCAAAGGCGGTACGAAGTGCTAAGTTGTCAGTGCTGTGTTGGTATGCAGACAGCAGACAGCAGACAACTGAAGGTTGAAAGGTGTCTGAGCGTAAAAAATTGCATGTAAATTAAACAAATGTCAGCTGTCAGCTGTATGTACTTGTATATATGTACATAAAATCAGTGTGTATATAATTGAGAGATATGCTGCAGCAGCAGCCGGAATGACCCTGCGCTACTACTGGTTGAAGAATATTGAAGGAGTGAGTGTTGCGCATATATATATATATATATATAATATATATATATATATATATATATATATATATATATATATATATATATATATATATATATATATATATATATATATATATATAAATATATATATATATATATATATATATATATATATATATATATATATATATATATATATATATAATTTAACTTCGAAAACCATATATATTCCATCAATTTAATAAATGCCGTAGGAAATGTTATATATTTCAAACTAATAGTCAACACTTGTACAATTTCATGAACTTTGTAAGTTAAATTGTAAGTTGCAGCAACCGCTTAGTACAATTAAATTTGTGTATTCTGTAGCTGCTGTATTAGCAATTGTAGCTTAGAAACTACGCATATATTTTAAGAAACTCCAAAGCAGAAGTGATTATGTTTGATTTGGATGTAATTAATATAATCTTTCGAGTAACTTATAACAATTTTTATACCCTGTAGCCGTAGTTTAAAATGGTATATAAATTTTCTGGTAAAGAAAGTCAATCTTATGCCGTAAATCAATTTTATTCTTCTTTTCATTTGATTCTTTAAAAAATGTTGCAAACGAACCAAATAAGTTCAAACATGTTGCAAGTTATGGATATTTGGTTCGATACGACCAAATAATCGAACCAAATGAATAGACAATGCGAATGAACGACGCAAACAGAGAATTCATTCAATTCGATTGGTATTCAACAGTGCAATTTATAATAGGGAAAAAATATTCTCTATCTCTGTATGTACAAACATGTGCAACATATTTTTGGAATCAGACAAGGAGAAAGAGGCATGCGAAGTAATTTACTCAAGCATATTGTGCTTGTTTACTTCTATCTGTTCTTGTTATTTGACCATTTGCTTTTGATGATTTTGTGCACCGTGCTTGCTTTGATTTGTTTGATCAAATGAAAACATTCGAAAACGGCGTCATGCAAGTCTGTAAATGTCATGTTTGCCTTTTCGCATGCATTTCTGCTTTAGTACATATTATTGATCAGTCAAAAAGGGCGAGTCGATATAGTCATAGAATTAAATACGATATATTTGTGTGTGTGTGCGTGTGTGTGACTCTCTTATCCACTTTTCAGATACGGTATATGAATTGTAAAAGAAAGCCCTAATATAAGTAATCCTTAAGCAACTACTAACATTTTTAAGAACTCATGCAAATCATAACAAAATATCTCACTTAAATGCAGATCAAATAACTATGGAATATAGCATCCTTACAATTACTTTGATTTCACTTAAGACCGTTAGACTAGATACTGGAAATTTCGTAGTTCAGTACACTCCGCTGCAGTGTTTCTTCTTGTATGTAATGTAATAGGATATTCTTAATAAGAGTGTAATAAGATAAACGGTAAGAATCGATAGTTTTAAAGAAACAAGTTGCATTTTATGTCCAAAATATATGCAGATTTTGCAAAAAATATGTATGAAAATATAAGACTCCATATATGGAATTAACAGATTCATTCGAGCTTACATAGGAATCAATATGGTCTTTGTTAAAAAACAATTTACTTCAAATTTAAGAAGGCAACTTGTAATTTCTTTGGTGCGCAAATGAAACCACTTCTAATAAATATATCGACGCCTTTTGCAGCCATCTACTGTGAGCCAGGTTCCAGGTACACCGTTTTAAGTCTATTCATGCGATTAAACCAATTTCGACAAATTATGAACTATTCCAACGGTATCGATACAAAAATACTCTCAAACTGCAGACAAGTATCGATACGTACAGAGTACATACTTGTATCGGGCCATTCCTATATAAAAGAACACACACTACGGCTCTTCTTTTGGATAACACTAATTTATTTGTTAATCGTAACTTAGTATATCTAAAATTAAATACGTCAATAGACCAAAACTTCCTTTGGGAATTGATCAGTGAAAAAAAATTCGAAATATTGTACTTAAATTTAACTAAGGTTCTGTTCGATTAGCATCTTTAATAGTAACCAATCGATCTGACAATTCAAACTATTAGAAATTAATTTAAAGTTAAGACGTTTGGATTCTTGCATTATTCGTTGTTTTTGTAAACTTGTAGAAACCCATGTCATTTCAGACTTGGTTGTTTTTGGATACCTCTAAAAATCATAAACATCTTTTAAGTTTATTTTGTCATCTTTCATACGAAATATTTCATTAAAATTAACACCAAACTTATGAAGGGTACACGATTTTCTCTGAAGGATCTACACATATGTATATAAATACATATAACTCTCTCTCTCTCTCTCTCTCTCTATCACTAACAATTCCATAGTTTCTCTACATACTTCAGCTCTTCTGTACATAATACAAATGTTAACTAATTTTATTGTTTGCTCGAGGCACAAAATGCAATGCATGCATGAGCGTCTCTATATATTCTAAGTTTCTGGCTTCATCCATGTTGCAAAATACATTTTCTACTGCACAATGTACCAAAGTTTATATTGTAAATATAATAAATATTAAAAGCGTACAAAATATTTGATTACATCAAAATAATTAATATAACCAAAATCGGCAGCAACAACATCAGCAAAATATACATTTCATTAGAGCAAATAATTTAATATTGGCATCGGTTGGGGCAGACAGCACCAACACTTTCGATCAAATCGCACGTTATAACATATTATAATTAATCATACAACTAATAATCCAGATTATCCGCAATGTATTTAAATCAAATATTCAATTCGATGTTGTTTATACTTCGTATATGCGTATTTGAAACAAGATATTTTGATATGCATTTATGTATCTAGATACATGCACTTTATGTCCTTTAAATATGTATTTATTTGGTATATTTACACGTGTACAGGCCCATGTTAGCTTTATATTTTCTAATATCAACAATGTTGTACATATTATATTATAAATATGTATCATGTCGATTTTAATTATACAAACTCCGCATTTTATTTGCACATTTTACCAATAAGTATGATAAATAAAACACCATGAGAAAACGTTAACTTCGGTAGACACGAAACTGCAATCCTCTTTACAAGCATCTAACAAATTACTATCAAGTCTTTTAATGTTCTAGAGATAATTTTACGCTCCGAAAAATTATAAAAATTTACATAAAAAAACCACATACATAAGTATTTATTTGAACCACTCCTATCATTGGACAGGACACGTCCATTAATATAAATGTGAAGTTTCGGTGCACAAGAAGCCTAGTTTTGATGCACACAGATAGGAGACGGATGGACAAGAAGGCAGCCAGACGGACATGGCTAGTTCGATTCGCCTCGTCGATCTGATCAAGAATATATCTAAAACGTTTTTCAATCATAACCATTTTGTATTTGCATTTTTATTATAATGAAGTTCATGAATTACTACCAAAATTCTGAGTTGGTGGTCGGAACTGTTGAAGAACTCTTTATACTCGTATATTAATAGACTAGCGGATTTTTGTGACGGCAGCTACGCACGTACGTAGAAAACTTCGTCTATCTGGGAACAGAAATTACCAGCGACAAAAATGTTAGCCGAGAGATCAGAGATCAGACGAAGAATCACGCTTGCTAATCGCTGCTACTTTGGGTTCAGCAAGCAAATTAGAAGTAGAGCCCTCTCTCGAACTACGAAGATAAAAATCTATAAGACACTGATAATCCCGGTCCTGCTGTATGGCGCACTGACATCAACTGATACACCGTCTTTAGGAGTGTTCGAGAGAAAGATTCTTCGTAGGATTTTTCGTGCCCTTAAAGTTGGCGCCGAGTTTAGGACCCATATGAATCATGAGCTGTATAAGCTGTGTGATGAGGTTGACATAGTCCAGCGCATTAAGTTCCAACGGCTGCACTGGGCTGGTCACCTCATCCGGATGAACACCGAAGCTCCAGCACTAAAGGTTTACAATGGAAACCTGAACTTGATTGGTGGACGGCGTCAGAGAGGACGTCCGAGCTTAAGATGGCAAGATCAGGTCTATGATGACCTGAAGAAGCTCCGGATTGCCAGCGACTGGCGTCTGCGCGCACTAAACTACACCGAATGGTGCGCTTTCTTACGTGTGGCCTTGACCGATAGACGGTTGTAGAGCCACCTAAGTATGTATGTAAGCTACGCACACAGTATATATACGATTTTGACAATAAGTATATCATTTGGAAGGTATTTCTTGGAAGTTCTGCACAATCTCTATTTCATCCAAATCAGTTTAATATTTTGTGCGTAAAAGCTTTAAACAACGGTCACTCATACAGCCAATTAAACACACATAGACTTTACAAAAAGTACAAACGCACACTCACACTCTCACTCACAAATATTAAAAGATAAATGGGCGCAACCGAAGAATTCGTATTATACTTTGTATGCGCTTCGCTATTATAATGGTGAATGGCTTTCAGTTCGTAATTGTTGAGAAAAAGCAATGAGAACAAATGCATAAACACAATAATTGAGTGGATCGCAGGCGATTCATACTAGAGTACTTTATAAGTTGTTCCTTTAATGCGTTACAAACTCCGTGACTAAATTACTATACTATTTATACCATGTATGAAGAGTATACAAATATTAAAACCTATCAAAACCTGTTATATTGAAGAGAATACGTTTTAATGCTCGCATTACATTTGCACTTACAAAAATTGACTTTAATTAATTATTATTGGCTTGCCACTAGGTATTTACGCACATTTGTGTTCAATGAATTATTGAAATAATTATGGTAATAGAAATAATTTTAATAGCTTTATTATCTATATATATATATTGTATATTTCTAACACTACATACATATCTAATCGTACAATAAGTAAAGGGGTACTATCATTTATAAACGTATTGAACTTATAGCAGTATGTAACTTGTTATACAAGCTGTCGAAGACCTCTTCAAATACATATGTATAGACCTGATCTGCATGATGAGACAACTCTAACTAGACATGTTCCTCATATATCCCTATTTTTACATATTTTATCTAAGCGCCTAGATCTCTTTAGCAGCTAGATATACTTAGATTGTTGCTATTGTTGCAGTAATTTATAGGTTTAAGCAATTTAATCTCCAAATTCCACTTCGTTGCGAAATATTCTAAAGTAAAGCTACAACAACTTTGTTTTTCAATTATGCAAAAGCTTGTGGTTCTTCGAGCCGGAACTAAAACTCACACACGAGTATATACAGTCCAAAAAAGAGACAAAACATATGTGACTGTGGAAGGCTACTGCCTTCCAACTCTCACGAAGTAGGTAGCATTTATATTTCGATTCGATCTAGCCATGTCCGTCTGTCCGTCTGTATGTTGTTGCTCATTTATTGGGGACCAATTTTTATGCTATCCAGTTGAAATTTTCCACATATACTTCTTTTTATTGTAGTTTAATAGAGTATCAAGATTGACCTGCCACGCCCACTATTTGGGGTAGCTCCCATACAAACATACTGCCCACTTTTGACTTTTCGTAAGAAAACTTCTTTATTAAAGTCTATATTAGGTTGAAATGCAATGTGGTGCCTTTTTATAGACAGCCGCTTAACATACATAGACTAACGGGCGTGGCCCGCCCACTATTTGGGGTAGCTCCCATACAAACCTATGACCACTTTTAACTTTTTGTAAGAAAAACTTTTTTATTAAAGTCAATATTAGGTTGAAATGCGATATGGTGCCTTTTAAGAGACAGCCGCTAAACATACATAGACAATTGGGCGTGGCCCGCCCACTTTTTGAGGTAGACCCCATACAAACCCATCGTGCAATTTTGTATTTTTTTATGAAAAAATCCTTCATTTAGATCAATATTAGCTTGAAATTTGATTTTTTGGATTTTAATGGACAACCGCTTCATATACATTTACAAAGGGGCGTGTTCCGCCCACTTTTTGAGGTAGTCCCATATAAACCCACAGTTCACTTTTATGCATTTGTATGGAAAACGTCAATATCAACTTGAAATTCGATATGGTGGCATCATGATGATCACTTCATACACATCTACTAGTGCACGTATACCGTCCACTTTTTGGGGTATCCCCTATTTAAAGCCCCACTTTTATGTATTACAATACTATTTAAAGTTTCGTGTGAATGGTATTAGAGCTTCGGTTCAACCGAAGTTAAAGTTTTTTCTTGTTTTTTTTTTCATTGTGTGAGCGAAGATCGTTAATGCAGTTTACGCCCGATATATTTAACCGATTTTGATATAAATATAGTTTCTGCATATCTGCAAATGAAATGGTATATATGTATTTTATCTAAATCAGTTATATAGTGTAAGCATAGCAGGAGTTAGGAAAACTCTATTAATATATAAGATATTAAGATAAAGGTTCAGTGGGACTAATATTTCTAGATCGAATAAACTCACAGAAGCAACATAATAAGAGTCCCCATGAAAATATGTATACAAAAAATATACGAAATTCGCTGAAATTATCTATGAATTTTCATACTATACTTGTATGAGACTCCAATCAAAGCTTATAATGCGCATAAATTTCGCTATCTATTTGCATATTACAATATAAAAATACATAACTTCATATTTAAAAGACACATTTTATTTTGGAGTTCTACCATCGCCTCACTACATTTAACCTACAACAATAGATCAATCAATTATACAACATTCCAATCAGTCACTTCATTCATTGCAACATATTGTAGTTCTCATATACATAGTTTCATGTAAAATGCATAATACAGGGTTTATTAAAAAAGTAATATCTGTGTAAAGCATTGTTTCACGTCAAAGCCGCTTGATGGTCGGAGATGTTCGAGCAACTGCGCGTTTTTCTGAAGACTTTATTTTTTGGAAAAACCCTGTATGCATAAATGTTGCATGCATATGTATACCTATATATAAGAAACTTTATATTTTTTTGAGCGATTTTTACTGTGAGCTCGTTATATGCTAATTGCTAGCCGCATTTTGATGCTGTTGCAAACTTTTTCTTGTTCAAAGTTTCATAGTTTATCTTTCTTTTTTCCTGATGTTGACGATGTCGATTTTATGGGTTTATTCATTTTTCATTTGCACATAATTCGCCAATGATAACAACTGCAAGGCTAAATAAAATAAAAAAAAACCCAGAAACCATCCAACCCAACGAAGAGTCGAGTTCAGAAATAATTTAAATAATCATCGCTTTTACCGCATGTCCACAACATCCTTTCAGCAAATGTTGCGCTTGTTGTTGTTGTCATAAAGTTGCTGGCGGTGACAATGTTATCAATAAAACTTGTTAGTAGCAACTAACTAGGTAGAACATCAACGACTTTATATGTGGTCTACTTATGTCCAAAAAATTTTCGCTAAGCGAACTCTTAATCAGTATGTCAAGATTTTAGCAGCATTAGTATATACTGAGTATTATAATTATCAAAATACGATTCTATTCTTATTTTCCGGTAAATACTTGAAGGAACTTTAATCTAAGAAAGAGAAAGCTCTTACTATAATTTACTCCAAAAATATCATACTGCCAGATTAAAAAAAAAAAACGATACGAACCTTTAACACTAATGACACTGGAAATTTTGCTTCCGACATTTAAACAAAACGGTCTTATAGAAAGATTCTTTCAAATTAAAAAAAAAAAAAATAAGAACTAAAAACTGGCGAAGCTTACTGCCTACCATATCAGAATACAATCTGTACAAAACACATAATGCTACATCCCTACGAAATCATTTTTTGAATGGATCTGCAAAATTTACAAAAAAAAAAAAAAAAATAATGACATTTTTTCTGCTCAAAATAATACAGAATATAACATATCTCATATTGTAGAACGTGTCCAAGAAGACCTAGGTATATTTATCCATAAATTCTATGAGCTCAAGAAAAAAAAAATATTAACAAAAATAAAAACATTGCAAACAAGAAAAAACGTTAACTTCGGTTGAACCGAAGCTCTAATACCATTCGCATGAAACGTTAAGTAGTATTGTAATACTTAAAAGTGGTGGTTTAAATAGGGGGTAGTTCACGCTCACTAGTAGATGTGTATGAAGCGATGTAGTAGATGTGTAAGATCCTGCCATATCGAATTTCAAGTTGATTTATATGGGATTACCCCAAAAAGTGGGCGGGACACGCCCCTTTGTATATGTATATGAAGCGGTTGTCCATTAAAATCCACAAAATCAAATTTCAAGCTAATATTGATCTAAATGAAGGATTTTTTTATAAAAAACACAAAATTGCTCGATGGGTTTGTATGGGGGCTACTTCAAAATTGTCTTTATATGTTCAGCGGCTGTCTCTTGAACGGCACTATATCGCATTGCAACCTAATATTGACTTTAATAAAAAAGTTTTTCTTACAAAAAGTCAAAAGTGGACCATAGGTTCGTATGGGAGCTAGCCCAAATAGTGGGCGGGGCACGCCCGTTAGTCTACGTATGTTAAGCGGCTGACCATAAAAAGGCACCACATTGCATTTCAACCTAATATTGATTTTAAGAAAGAAGTTTTCTTACAAAAAGTCAAAAGTGCGCAGTAGGTTTGTATGGGAGCTAGCCCAAATAATGGGCGGGTCCCACCCATTAATGTATATGTCAAGCATCCCAGCAAGTCTAGCTGTATCCGACCTATGGTTTGAATGATGTTGTGCTCTAGTTGGTCAATTGTTGTTGATTTGTTGCCATATAGTACCAGCGACTTAACATAGCGCCAAAGAATAAAGTCTAACGACGTTAATTTGTGCGATATTGGCGACCATTGCAGATAGTTTCTTCTGGAATTAACGCGTTCTGGGAAATTTTCGTGCAATAACTTTAGCGTAACGCCCAACTGCTTCAAAGCAACATCAGCGAATGTAAATGTAAAATGGTGATTCTGACAGAACACAAACTTCGAAGAATAAAAAATACTTCTATGAAGTTGTATTGCAGTAGCTCTTAAAAGCTTGCTATAGTTTTTACTATCTCTGTTGTGTAATGATTGAATAGAATTCAAGAATGACATGTCGACGATAATAATGACACGCATATATTATTTTCAGTAGGTATGAAAGGTACGAAAGGGAATAGAGGTCTTAAAATAATGTTCTATTTTCTATTCGTCGCGTAATGAATGGATAGAAGTCAACGAATATTTTCATGTTTTAGTTTTATTAGTCTTTAGTTATAAATTTTGTTATGTGGAAGGAACAAATTTTAATGTATTTTGAAGCAGTTTAGAGAATTTTACATACCTATTGTATATAACATATTTACTTCTACTAGTGACTCTGCAGTGTAGCGTATTAACATTGTCATTGTGCCAGAACTTATTTGTTGGTACCTAAAACTGCTTCTCTGCCCACTTCTTTCATTTCTGTTTTCTACAATCAAACTTCCTTTCAGCTAAATTAAGGTACTCATAACAACTTTTCAGTGTTGTTGAATTTGTTGCGCTTGTTACTGATGTTTTCAACTAGAACAACTGAAAGCAGTTGTTCTCGCTGCTGTAATTGCAAAAGCTGTAACCTCTGCCAGCAACAACAAATGTCTTATATATTTCTAGTATAATACCTTAGAGCTAAAAATAAAAGTAACTATGTATGTATGTAGAAACAAGCTAGGCCAGCACAGGCTAAACGGGCACCTAGTTTTCGCGAAAGTCAAAGCTAATATTCAGATACAAGATGCCCGAACCCCCCCCCCCTCAAGAAACTAGTTTTTCCGGCGCAATGCAATTGAAACTAGCAGATAAAATAAAAAAATAAACAAAAAAAAATTAAAAATTACGTACCGGATGTTGGTAATAATATTTCAAGATTTCTGGAGCCCTTTGCTGCAGTTGATGTTGCTTGCAAAAGTTTCAGTTTCGCTTGTTTAGATAACATTATCGCGTTCGAGCAAGCCAAAGAGTGAGCGTGAGCTAGTTTCTCTATATAAGAAAGTTCCTTTACTGCACTACACCTGCCATCTGCATATTATCAAAGAACTAGTTTTCATTTTGTTCCGCTTGGTTTGTTGGCAATTTTCTTAGCTTCAAAGTTACAACTTGTCATAGAGTGTCTCGATTTAGGTTTACTTTTTCCTCAAACTCTGCGTTTGTTTTGCTTTTAATTACTATATTAAAACGTAAATCCATTCGGGATGCAGCAAATCGTAGCGTATTAAGTTTTTAATTTTTATAGTGCACATAAAGTCATACAAACCACAATGTAGCAACGGAAGTTCATATACTTTCTGAACAAAAAGTACCAGGAAATTGTCAATAAAATGAAAATGGTTTAATTATGATTTGCGATATTTATTTTGTCTCCTTCAAGGTAACTCCCATTAGATGAAACACGCCGCTTCTCTCAATATTCGAAGCACTATTCACAGGCCGATATTGGCATTAACTTTCAGAGCACTCCTCACTTTTTCGTTTTTTTATTCAATCGGTTCATAATGGTCAGCATCGATCCGAACGAGATTATCTCCCTGATGAATTTCAAGCATTATTGGAACGAAGTGTAAAAATTTATCCATAGACATTTTCCAAGATTTGACCTTCGGGAAACTTCATTTCATTTCAATTCGAGGTGAGATTAGGGGCACATTTGGGGTATCGCTTGGGGGAGACTAAGTGGTTCATTTATGGTGACTTTTAGGGCTTAATTGGGCGGACATTTAGTGGGCTGTTTTGGGGAATATTAGATGGAGGCGATTGGGGGTAACATTTAGGGCACATTTTAGGAGCAAATGAGGGGTCGTTTGGAGGGTCATTGAGGGCATATTTAGTGGGTCATTTGGGGAGCACATTTAGGGAGATATTTGGGGGTCAGTTAGGATGTCATTCGTGTGGGCAGGGGGAGATTTACAGGTTCATTTGGAGAGACATTTAGAGGTTTCATATTAGGAGATATTTTGAGGGATATTTAGGATGTCATTTGGGTGGACATTTAGTGAGACATTTGATTGAGATGTTTGTGAGTAAAATTTACCGGCACATTTTTGGAGATATGAGGGGGCATTTGGATTGACATTTGGGTTGACGATTGGGGTCGTTTGGGGAAGAGAGGAAACAAGAGGAGAGAGAAAGCGTTGCAAGGGGGAAGAGAGCGGTCAGGTTTATTTTCATTACTGTTGTTTATGTTAACTTACAAACTGAACCAAAAATTGAACCAATTGAACCTTACCCAGTGTAGTAGGAGGGGCAGGGGGAAGGGTCACATTCATTTATTTATTTAATTGCTCGCAAACAATGTTGATGTATTTCTTCGTTCCATCCGGGTGTCTTTTATTTTTTTAACATTTTGGTCAGTCGAAGAGGTCAATAGACGCACAGAATGAGGCAAGTTGCGATTTATTAAGCGGCCCGATTTTAACTCATTGTACAACTCGTGCGCCTGTATTTTTTGGCATTGTCGACTATCCGTAGGCTTCCCTCAAATAATTGAAAGCTACAGTCTCAAACGAGGTTTATTTTATTGAAAAATTGCGGGTATTTTATGATCAGAAGGTATGTTGCTGATGTCATTGATCTCAGTATTATGATTCAATTGAAACGAAGAAAATATGCGCAATAAAATGTGCAAATATAATTTGTTTTATGCTCAGGCTCATTGAGCCGATTGAGCAAGGGATTCTCGCAGTCTTATATATATCTATAGCTGCATATCCTTTTACACGTTCATTGTCCTTTTGCGTGCATTGTTATTGCCGCCAGTCATCATTATTATTATTATTATCGTGCAATTGTTTTTCCGCAGTAGTTTTCCTTGCCAATTGAAATTTACTTACACAAAGTCCAATACACTCGACTCTACTCGATTCGAACTCTACTCGCTCCGCGCCATTCGAAATCAATTTCATGCAATTCAAGCACTTAATTTATCCCCAATTCATTAATTGATTTTGAATGTTCGCGCACACGCTGCGGTAGTTCATTCAGGCCAAAACGAACCAAGTCGCAGGCACAGTGTATCCGAGTGGGTTTAAAAATTCATATCGAATTTTGATCATACACTTTTCTTATATTGTACAATATTTCTTTAACAATTTTGAATAAATGTGGTCACCATCAAGATCATTCTATTCTTCTGTTTCCAAATTTGATAAAAATTCATGCATTTTATCAAAACTGAATGAAGAAATTAGTCATATTTAGAACTATTATAAATAATTTAAGCTCTATAGTTGGAGTTTTCGGTACACATTTTCTCAACTTCGTGTTCCACTTTTTGATGTCGCTGAGTTGAGTTTAATAGTGTTCCGCTTCATACAAATGTTTGTTGAACTTGTTGTCAACTCTTTTGTCAAATTTAGTTGAATCTCGTGTGCCATTTCTTCTTTTTTTCTCATATTTTTTTTGTATTTTACAATCTAAACAATTAAAAAATCAAGATCTAAGAACAAATCTGTACTCAGGTCTCAGAATATAAAAAAGGCTCTTTTTGACTTGAAGTAAGTAAAAAGTTCTTCAATCAATCTCTGAGAGCATAACAAAACTTGTAAGTAAATTCAAATATACTCTCTCAGCTGCTCCAATTTTTTTGCGCCTCAGTAAATGGGGAAACGCAATTGGTTGTGATTCGGCAATTCCATATGTTGGATGCCTGTTAGCCGAGGTAGTTACGTCGATGAAGCTTCTTAGCGCTGTTCTCATGTGTCTCATGGTTCAAAATCAGTATTATTTACCATCGAAAAATGGAATTAGAATTTAGTACAATAAAAAAAAAACATATTTTTAAATCCCTTTTACACACAATTTTTTTTTTTTTTTTGGCTTAAAATAAATTTTGTCTTACGGATACAAACTGACTGCAGACTTTTGGATTGTTGTACAGGGTGTCTCAAAAGAAAGTTCACATTTGATTTGCTGATTGCGTGAACGCAACTATTCCGAGGGGCGCGGGGGGTATGTCAATCGGTAGCCTATCTTTTGGGAATTTAGTCGCTATGGAGCTTTTCGCGGGAGCGAGAAACGCTCCATAGTAATTACAGTTAATAATTACATAATTACAGTTAATAATTACAGTTAATAATTACAGTTAATATTAACTTGAAATTCGATATGGCTTTTTAAGAATGGATAGTTTATATATATCAATAGGAGCATAGAAGAGCATTCAAACCCACCACCCACTTTAGGGTATTTATATGAAAAGATATCGACAATATCAAGCTGAAATTGGATCTGTTACTACAGAGTCTGCACAAAAATATATTAATAAGTGTGACAGTGGCAGTTTTATGGGTAGACTCAAAACAGAAACATCATTTACATCTGGTTTTTAAGTTTACAAAAATTAAGGATTCTTTTTTAGCTCTATACTATTTGAAATTTAGTGTAAATGGCCTCATGGCTTCAGTTCCTCAGTTTGTTGTTTTTAGTGAAATTTTGCCATTAGAGTCTTAACTTTTTTTACTTTAATCTATTAAAAAATCTTTACCTCTATCCATATTCTGCTGTCTTTGCTATTATTCATCTGCATTGGATGTGGAGAAATATCATCTATCTGAATCAATTCTTAAATTTTTGGCAAGGCACACAACTTGAACATCTCGGCTTAAATGTCATCAGTGAACATTTTATATTAATTTCAAATTAGATAAAGACACTAAATCATTTTCAAATTCATACATATTTTTGCTACTTTCACACCACTGTGCATCGTAAGTTACAGGTTCAATATCCTTTGTTATAGTCAGGACGAGAAGGAAAAAGTTTTAAAAAATATAATCCCAATGCAACTGAACTGAAACAGTGCAACGTTCATTGATACTTTCGGTCTGCATCAGCACTTTTAATAAGCAGCTGCTGTGCGGCAAAGGCGACGACGTTGATGTGGGCGTGGCATGGTGGGCGTTGGTTCTACTACTATTTTATGCTTCATTGCTTCGTTCGGGTTTTGCGCGCATAAAGCATAAAAGGCATATATGTATGTACTCATGATATAAATATGTAAATATACAATATTTAAAAAACATTTTTTCTTTTTTGATTTAATTTAATTAACGATTTTTAACAGCTTCGCTCGACTGCAAAAGTTGCCATTTTTATTTGCATATGAACCGCTCCAACTGCTGCTGTTGCCATCTGAAATTTAATGGCCCAAACTGTTAGGCTTTCATTTTTACAATCCTTCACGACAAAACCCCATCGCAACTTTCCACTGCAGCTTTTGTAAAGCATGCCATTTTGCGCCTGAATCGTCCTGCAACCAATTCGAATTGTGATTTTTTGCATTTTATTCTTTTTAATACCGAACACGAAGTTTAATTTATGAATTTTAATGCACGGCCAAATAATACACAACCATCAATACACATTTGCAATGCATTTTTATTTTATTTTTTTTTTTTTTTTGAATTTTTTGCGAAAATAATTACTATCTACAATGCATTAAAAAAATAAAATCTAGGAAAAACATTAATTTTGGTGGGACCGAAGTTTTGATACTCTCATTACATATCTTGATATACTCGTAGGTACACAACATTCATTTCAAATTTAAAGTTTGTGTACTAAAGAAGTCTAGTTCAAGATACCAGAGAAATCAAATAGATTTCTATGGAGACTAAATGATTTCGGTGACCGTAGTAAGGTTAGGTTGAATCTTTTAAAAAGTTAAATGTAGAAACATCTGTAGCAAATGAACATAACTTTAGAAATATATTTCAAAGATACACTGATGACATATTTTTACACTTAATCTGCATCCAATAAAGAAGTCTCCATACCAAGTTTAAGCTCGAAATTTTTTATAAAATGTGGAGCTTGTGTACTAAAGAAGTTTTAAAAAACCAGAAACTAAACATGGATAGTAGATTGTATGGAGACTATATGACATCGGTGATAATTTCTTAATGTTGATTTAAGAAACTTCTGTAGTAACAATCTAGTCTATATTTGTATGATGGCTATACTTCATAGTGTATCTGGCACGTTTAGGGTTTAGGATACAAAATACAACACCTTATGTCGCAGTGCCCGTTACCGTTAGGTTGGCCCTCAAACGTTCTAGCTCTGACACTGACTCTTAGGTAGCGTTACTGGCTGATTGAGCCTGTTTCGTTGTGACCACTTGCTTGTCATGCGGCTCCGGCCCAGACACTACGTCACGCACTGGTTCTGGTTATCTGGCACGTTCATTTTTACACTCCATCTGCTTGCAAAAACAATGTCTCCATACCAAGTTTAAGCTCGAAATTTTTCAATCTAAGAGAATATTCAATTATCAAAAAAAAAAAAAAACCTAATGATGTCGCCAATGCCTCATTCAATGCAATACAAACTTTCTGATAAACTGCTAATACACTTCTCACACTCTGTATGAAGGGTATATTTGTATATATATATAAAAAAAAAAAAAATTAAATCACAAACCAGATGAAGTATAAAATGGCGACGTAATAATTACATGTAAGCTGCAGTGTTATTGTGTATTATCCTGATGCATTGTGCATCCTTTTTAATGTGATTTTTGCTCTGTTCTACTCTTTGCTGTAATGTTCTCTGCACGCTTCTGCTTCGCTTGAAGTTGGTAAACAGAGTATAAATTTGTTTATCTGTTTTATTTTTAATTAACAGCTTAAAGTATTTCGGTTATTAAATTTTCGCAAATAATTTAATGACGCACATGAGATTGTTATTTGCTATAAGTGTATTGTGTATGTATCTACAATATATGAAGTGCATCTTTCAGAATTAATATATACGCTGTATTAAGTACGATTTGAAGTAAGATTTTACACAATTTAATGCAGTAGAGTTAGTGCAAATGTATAAAGTGACCACTGGAATTTTATTGCTTTTTAATCTTAGTCACAACAATGATATGTTAACAACCTGTTATGGAGTTGCATTTCATGCATCCAAAAAGCATGGCAGCACTTGGCATCTATCACATGCTCTGATGCAATGCATCTTTGAAGTCTCTTCCATACAAAAGACTGTGGAACTAACCTTAGGAACAAATGGAATGTTGGCATTACGAATGTGTTGAACCACGAACACCTAACAAAATAATATTCCAAAGTCTGTTTCTTCCTAAGAGTGCTACCTAAAAAGCTCTGCGAGAAACTGTGCATCACCATCAAGCATCAAATATCTACATGAAGTACAGTGTAACGGATGTGAAAGAAACCCTGCAGCATCTATACTGTATGTATACTCAGCAGTACGGTCTCCTCAATGTACAAATACCTGCATGGAATGTCTTGCCGAAAACCGAATATACTATGGAATAGAACAAGAATTAGGACATAGATATTTTTGAATAAAGTACATCGAAAATATTTGTACTGAAATCAGAAAGGGATGTAGTTCATTTAAACAAATAAGCTAGAGCCTTTGCATTGACCCCGATGGCTCTCTGGACAAAATTCGCATACTCTTAATCGTTTTCATCCGCTCGCAGCTTAGAAATAAGGCATCCATGTTATGATTTTTATTGTACTTACGAACTTTGTTGAAATGGTCTGATTTACCCTTTCAGTAGGATTTCGCAGAAGAATTTAAGTTGCAAATTTCGTTGTTTTGCTGTGTGATATAGAGTTGCTCGGTAGACAATGTAAAACAAATCAAAAAAAAATCTCACCGAAAGTGATCACCCTAGCTAAAGCTTAGGTTTAGAATTATTTCAGGAAAATTCCGTCCGATTCACCTGAATTATAGAGCCAAAATTATTTAATAGCCCATGCTAAACTGTCAAATCAAGAAAATGCTTTTGTCTATTGAGTCTCCGTGTAAATGGACAATACACCTTTTAAAGTAAATAGTGCGAATAGTGTGAGAATCCAAAATAATGTACATATTGTTTGCTTTTGAATCTGTCAAACCATTTGAAATTAAATCAATTCAATTACACATACGAGTAAAGCACAATCCGGGCTCTGTTACACTTTCCGCTTCAAAGATCCATTATTTAATTAAATAAAAGTAATAGCATTTTTAATGCTGCCAGCAACGTTAACACTTTTGTCAGCGATTAGAATCGCAGACAGAACCATATACCAGTAGATACATTCAAACAGACACGCTCGAGTGCCAGCTACTCTACGGCATGGACGCTGAGTGCCAAGTGAGATAGTAAGTGCAGATAGAATTCATATATACACACATTCCTTTGCCATAGGTAACAGATAGAGCAGATACTTGTAGGTGGTAAAGTAAGGTAAGGTAAGGTAAGGTTGTGGCACGCGCACATGTTTACACGGCTGATGGCACAAAGCGAGAAACTAAGAAACCGAGAGGGAAGATCCAACATTGAAACAAGCAGCAACAGATAGCAAGACACATTGGCGGACAAACGGACAGACAGATACCAAGCAGTAAAAGCAACACCCACGCTTGTAACATGAAAGCAAAGCAGTAAGGCACACGTTGCAAGGTAAGAATATGCAGTAAGAGGCAAACAACACACAAAAATCTTTCGTGCAGAACTTTTGAGTTAAGCGCCGCGTGACTTATTTGATTGTTAAACAACATAATCTGCCAGCAACAACAAGAAGGGCAACACCGGCAACGACGACAACGACAACGACAACGACAACGGTATGGCATGCAACATTAGCAGCAGCAGCGGCAGCGGCAGCAGCAAAATGAAACAATGTTGCCAATTGATTTGGTCAAGTGTGAGAAAAATAAGTGAAAATACACAAAGTCAGCAAATAATGAAAAGATGAAGTACACCGAAAAAAAAACACAGATAAATATCAAATTAATATATCCGCTGGTCAATTTGTTAGTTGAAATGCAGTTCAATTCTTTCATTTAATCACTAGAAAATTATCAATTCGATTTTGGCATTGAGGAAAATAAAAATGACCTCGAGCCAACCTGAAAAAACCATATATTTATAAATAAGATCACTAAACACATTCATTTAAAAATTACGGGTGTGACTAATTAATCTATATACAAATTATTTATAGAAAAAAATAATAATAAAGAAAAAAAAGTTTTTCGGTTTGAGCGGGCTTTGAACTTTAGTATATCAAGACCCTGAATTGCCAAAAAAACGAACTTTCATGGACACGCTGTTACTGTTAACTGACTGTGACGGATCTTAATAAGTTTGTTTAAATGTATGTAACAGGGGTGTGGCAGACCCTAAAAAGTATACAACTACATACATATATTCTTGAGATTCGGAAGGCGAGTCGATATAGACATTTCCGTCTGTCCATCCTACCGTCCGTTTGAACTAACAGCTCTCGTAGACTTTAAAATATAGATAAATGAATATTTAGACTCTCTTTCTCTCTCTTCAGATAAGTAGCATTAAATGAATATACCATTCCCAATTTAGGGTTAGCCCCTATACAAACCTGGCCCCATTTTTATGTTTTAGTATGAACATTTTAATGGTTTTGCTGTTAATTATGCTAGAAACACAAAAATTGGTGCTTTTTACTTAAATCTTAATAAAATATACCGCATAGGTGCAGTTCGGACTACTGTAAGGGGTAGTTCCCATACAGACTTACCCTCCATTTTTAAGTGAAATTTTTTTATTTAATTAAGCTAGAAATGCCAAATATGGTGCACCTTACTAAATATTCCATATAGGCCATGATCAGATCATTTCAGACGTAGCCCCATTATATGACAAAAAAAAAAAGCAGATTCGATGACCATTTCATATCAATATTTTTTTTTTTCGGTGTACATGAAACGTTACGGCAATTGTTGGCTGTCGTGTGGCACCTTCCAGCTTGCCACACGGCAGCAACATTGGCTCTGCTATGTGCCACCTTCGCGCCATTTAAGCCAACAGCAATTGAGCCAATTTACAGTAAGGCACGCGAGCGATCTGCTCTGATGCTGCATGAGGTAATAATTGAATAAGCAGGATGACAATGTCGACGAGGACGATGAGGACAATGATGTCAAGGCAGGAATTTAGTCTCAGCAGAGGAATAAAAGATGCTGTAGTATGTATTAAATGGAAAAAGGTTGCAATAATGAAAATGCAACGAAGCTGAAAATCGAAAATAAAAAACGAATTTTGAAGTTCTGTATAGTCAGCTAAAATGCTACACATTTCTTTGATAAGGAGTTAGACATTTCTGAATTTCTCTAACATACAAAAACAAATAAAAATGGGTTGCAAGTAGCTGCCAGTTATTGGCTCAGTGGTTATTGGCACACTCAATTCGAATAAAAGCGCAAACATAAAAATCGGCGAAAACAAAATCCCAGGTATTCAAGAAATTGAGACTCGGTATAAAAGTGTTCAATGAATTAGCAAACGAAATCAACATAATTTATGTATATTCGACGTTTTTATATTCTGCATACGCGGTACAAAATGTTAAATTTTATGCGGAGCTACACTCTGTGACATAATCATCAGAGGACTTAAAATCACAAAAGATTGGTGTGATGAGGCCTAACATCAACCCTGCCAAAAGGACCATTGTGACATTCACTAGAAAGCAACAGCTACCTAGATTGAAGGAGATTAGGCTCTCATGGGTTACAGTACAGCTTGGCATTAAGGTCAAAAATTTGTGGATAATATCTAGAGAGTAAGCTATGGAAAACACACAGGCAATAATTGTTTGCGGCAAACTGGCCGGTAAATCATGGTGGGTGTGTAGGTCGAAGAACATGCTGCTATGGCTTCGGCTCTATAACATGGTAGTGAAATCAATGCTAATGTATGGCATAGTCGCGTGGGAGAGCGAGCGACCAAAGTGACAGCCAATAAAGCGCTCAACTCCCTACAAAGACTAGCGTGTGTGTTTGCATCACAGGGGCAATGCGCACGTGCCGAACATTAGCGTTAGAAGCTATGCTAGATTTGACACAACTTCATCTGGAAATCGAACATAGAATAAAAGAAACGCTCTTCAGACTGTCAATCGATGGAGACAAAGCTACCTCGGAAATCTAACAGAAACTTCTCCATACATGAACGAATACACTTTGCGTATTCGTCTGATTTGACGGCGTGCGACTTTTACTTTATTGAAAAAAAAAAAGAAAGAAGAAAATCCGTTTGCTGAAGAAAGTCCTTTTAGAATAGTTCTGTTTACTTAGTATCTATTCGAAAATTTTTCGATTTTAGGGTACAGAATATGTTAATGTAATTAAATCTAAAGTTCCATCGGTTGGGTAAGGTTGAAAACTTTATGTTATGTTTCAATTCGCCATCTGACTTATAAGTCGCACACAGTTCATGCGGTATTCTATTGAAAACGTACGATGAAATCTATGCTCATTCGGCGGAATCTTAAAATGTAGGCCGTGTTATTCTCCATAAAGGGGGTACACTCAGCCCAAATAAATCCTTCTCAATACTACGGTCTAAAACAGTAATATTTTCTTCGGTGCGATGTCTTTGCGGATGTATAATATAATTTAGAGTACATATACGTGTTGCGGAAACGATCCATGGTTAAACGAATGTACATGCACATAGCATTTTAAACGGTCTCATATGCTATGCATGTGCTTAGTTAGATAGGTGCATCGGGCAACCTGGTGGACACAAGCCAAAAGCATTTCAAAGGTACTACTTATGTGTATTGATCAGATTTTTATATTTTAAGTAATTTACTTTAGTCATTTTATAAGATTGAAAAAAACTTGCCACTGAAATATGACATTCTCGTGTAACGTAGATGCAAATAGAAATTTTAATAGTTCTTGTCATGTGTTACAAACTTTGTAACGCGACTTTGTTCAAGTGGGTTCAGCTGTGTCAATATTTTCGAATTTCGCTCAAAGTTTTGCGCCATATCAAAAAAAAAAAAAAAAAAACAAATAGAAACCTAAGCCACTTTACAACATTAGTTTGTCAAACGGCTTTGACTTCTACAAACTTTTTTCTTTGTTGCTGTTTGACAGTTTTGTGAGTGGTTTTTCCCTTTATGTTTGTTTCTTATTTTTGTAAACTGTATTAGCCCTAAGCTATTGGATTTGTTTCACTGCGTAATTTAAAGAAGTTATTTTGTCTATCAAAATTATAAAAATATTTGACAAAATATGCATACGTATTGGTATAATTTCTGGTCCACCAACTCATATTTACGAGTATTTTATGGAATAGTTAATAAATTACGCAGCAGTAGATGCTTTATAAACAACCTTCAAACCTAACAAAGTTATTATTTTGTTTTGTTTTCTAAAGAATTTGCAGCTTCGCTGGAGCATCAAAACATCTAAGTTTGCAATATCTACATCAAACAAACTTCCACACTGACCTATATCAACGACTAAAAGATTCATCAATTTGCATATGTGACCCAGATCGTAAGGCGAAGTAACTATGATATAAATCCCAGCTCAAACATAAATAACTATAGAAGCACATACATCGAAGCAATAACAAAACAAAAAATGGATCATAACGCCAACCATCACTGCAAAGGAAAGGAAAGGAAAGGAAGCCTAGAATGCCTACTGTTGTAAGGTCCTTCCGAAGTCTGTTGCTCTTGTTGTTGTTGCTAGGGCTGATGCTGGTGCTGAGCGAATGAACCAATCATTTATCAAAAATATTATCAATCAGTCAATAGATGAAATGGCTTGATGAATGTCCAACATGGCAGAAAGCTGCACAGCGGACAAGTTGACAGCAAAAAACAAGAGGCGGCGTTGGATATGTAGGGTATATATATATATATATATATATATATATATATATATATCTATGTATATGTATATGTATATGGAAGTGAAGTGTGGTGTAGTGTAGTGAAGTCTGACAGTCTGAGTTGGGTACGCCTGCCTGCCTGCAGGACTGACTGCCTGTCCAAGTCTGCAATTGATTGATTTCAAAAAATGAAGAAAAATTATTGCACACAATGAAAATGTAGTTTTTCTCTTGTTTAGAGAAATGGCGTGAAATGTAAGCGGAAATGTGTTGAGTGAAAATTTGCTTGTTTCAAAAAATGTTTTTGTAATGGATTTTTTTCGTTTAGTTCTTTCTATTTTTTGCTTAGGGTTTCACTGCACATAATTTCTATGAATTTTTCATACATTCACAAAATGAAACTCAAAATTGCACTGCTGCTTGTGCATTTGGAAAACTTTTCCATTTGATTGGAAAATTAGTAATGCTGCATTGTTTGTTATACATAACTCGGAATTTGTTTGTTAGCATTGCTGCTGTTGTATGAGTACTTATGTTGTTGCTGCGATGATGATTAGTAGTCAAGTTGTTGTTGTTGTTGTTGTTCTTGTATTGTGTGGAGGACTCTCCTCCGTAAGCATGTGAAAATTTGTAACACTTAAAGTACATATTACGTACGTACTAAAGTTCAAGCTACTCTTGTACTGGACTCGAGATTCGATAGCGAAAATGACAGCAACGTTCTGTTTCAGCAACAAAATTTCTACGAAAATTTGATTATTGCTATTGGCAACTATTGATGTATGTACTCGTATGAACGTGTACGAGTATTTCATGAGTAGTATAGTATTTCATTTCGAACGGACCAAAATACGAAAATTCGTTGTAATTTCGTTAGTGTGCACACAATTTCGTTTCATTTTTATATCAGGTCTGTTTACAATGTTTCGGATGGTTTAAAGAAATCAAAGGCAGACATCACTGGAAGTAAGTGTTCTTCTTAGCTAATTCACATAGCGAGGAAGAAAGTTTGGCGCTGCTTTAGAAGATAGTTTGGAGATTTACTAAAACAAAATAACGGGTGATTCATTTAGAGTTTTTATTTTTTTTTTAAATTTTAAATGAAACACTTAATTTATTTTTGAAAGATAACTACGCTGTAAGTGGTCCATTTGTAAGGTCCAATTTTCATTGTCGCAAAAAGTTCGTTAACATGGTGCTCGCCATTGACGGTTACGTTCTGTCCGGCCTCATTTTTAAAGAAAATCGGACCGATGAATCCATCAGCGTATAAATCACACCAAACAGTGCATTTTTGTGGATGTAACGTTAGTTCGGCAATTTTTTTGGGTTGCTCATCATCCCAAATGCGGCATTTGAGCCAAAATTGTATCTCATCCCTGAACAAAATTCGAAGCGAAAACAGCGGATCTTCATTGAGCAGTTGCAGAGCCCATTGACTGAAATTGAAGCGTAAATTCAAGTCTGGCGGCTTTAATTCTTGAACCAGTTTGATATCGTAAGCCATGAAGCCAAGAGCCTGGTGTAAACTTCGTCAAGTTGTTTCAAACGAGAGACCAAGATGCTGCAAATCGATTGGTATTTTTCTTCAGCCACACTCTCCGCTGCAGCCGCAAATATTCTCCTCACTACAGGCTGGATGCGGTCTATTCGGTTACGTATCATACAATAACGTACACTGAGACTCAAATTTTCGGATGATATTGGCAATAGTGTGCCCGGAAGATCGATGATGCACACCGTATATTGAACAAAGTGCATGCGATACATTTTTCACAGAACTGTGTGCTGTGTGAGTCTTTTCATGTTGAATTGTTGCACAATACTGAATAAGACTAATGCTGTTTTAACTTCCCATTTAGAAGTTGGCAGTTTTATTTATTCGACAAGAACATGCAAAAACGATTAGATATATTATTCCCCAGACGACTCGTTTTCTGGGCTCAATTCTTTCCCAAGAAAGGAAGATAAGAATGCAATAAAAAAGTGATATCGACGGTTATATGCGATTCCCATTAGAAGAATTGCATTACTATCTTCCGCGACAAAAATTATTTGAAGGGATTTATCATATCATCGCTGTTGTTTTATCTCCCAACGTGTGTCAGCGTTGAAGGAACAGACAAATAAGTGAATCCGTTATCTCCTAGCGCCGACTCTCTTTACACTTCATTTCTTTGCTTTGTGACGCATTCGTAAACGCAGCGATTTATTCAAATATATGTATCAGTTAAAAAAAAAGAGATTTGGTGGACACCATGGTTCGATAAGCATCAAAAAATTTTGACTTTAAACTTCCAAACTTTAAACCCCATTCTTGTATATTGTAAATGCTGATAAAATTGAGTAAACAGTGCAAGCAAGTACAAAAAAAAATAAAAAAAATTAAAAAAAAAATTTGCAACAAATAAGGAATTTTATGCAACATTCGATTCGAATATTGTTACATCCTATGGTATGTAAACATTAATTTAGAGTACTTGTAAAGGTGTCCTGGTTGCATTTCTAGGCATAACAAATGTGTGTACCTTTGGATTGTATTGAGGTAGGAACTGCTACAATCAGAATGGAGTTGGACAAACCTGCTCACGAATAAATGCTAAAAACAAAACTCTTTCATTCTTCGTATACCCTCTCTAGATATTTGTTTGTACTTGTATATACTCGTACAATCTATGCAATATATGAATACGAGTATGCACATTTTCGAGTGTAGCAGTGCTTGATGGCATATTAAAAAGGCGCTTTCACTGACTAACAGACGGACTGACTGATTGCAGCATACTATATTGAAGTTGTTTTGACGGTTGACGTTTGTTTCTTTGGTGTGGACTGGCTGACTGACTGTCTGACTGTCTGGTTGAATGTACTTTGGCAATCAGACGCTTTTTAGGTAGAGTTGCCAACCAAATCCTTTGAAACGGTGAGTATGCGGAAATTGCTTTTTAGTATCCACCTTTTTAAGCTGCAAATATTTGTTTTATTAGAATTTTTTATAGCGTGGAACTTTTTTTTTTTTTTTTTTTTGTACGAGTATGATATGTAGTGTGACGGGCACAGTAAACGCCGAATTGAAAGGAAAAGCAGCAGTCCTTAATGTACATAATGTGAGAAGCAGTTTTCTTAAGTTATGGCTTGACTTTTGTCTCATTGCTTATAGTAGAGTATATTCATGAAGTTTCACACGTATTTTCTATATAACTTACCATGACTTTCAGATCTCGTACTAGTCACACCGTATTGCTAGCAACAGCTTTTCGATGGAATATGTATACTTACCATTTTGCAAAGTTGAATGTTAATCTGATAAATAGAAAATACTCAAAACCTAATGAATGGTGACATAACTCTTTTGAAGTATTTGTCAATCCATTTCTACTTTCCATTTTTTATTTGCACCGCTATGATTTGCTGGTTTCATTGGAGTGGTAACTCGAGGTTCAAGTAGTATCTAGACCACCAGATTCTTATCAGTTGATTAACAATAATTTCGTAATAATTCCGATTATGAAGATTTGATCTTCAATTGTGTTGTTTTGAATAAAAACGTTCAGTTTTCCTCTATTTTTCGATGATACTAAGCGTGCCTCCGTCAAATGTTATGACCAGATACTTGCAGCTGTACTCGATAGTGAAGTTTCCGACTATAAAATGTGTTGCTAAGCGTGCAGTGTTCAAAAGCATGCTTCTGGTCTTGTGTGTCTTAATGTTAAGACTTATATTTACCAGCTATACGCGAATTTTGTTGCTAGCAACCAGAATTTGTCTACATATTCCTTGCTCTCGAAATATTCGCTAAAGCTCCATTTTACTCTTCAGATTTTCTCATTAATGCTTTGAAGAGAGCAATGTCCAGCACAACTGAAAATAAGGATTGTAAGTGCTCCGATAGTTTGACATTATGCTCACTATTTAACTACGGCCACAATTGTTTCGGTCTCAGCTACGAGTTGTGACATTCCAAAATTTGCTATTTATAACTGATTAAAACCGCGCTGTGTATCATATGCACAAGTATGCAATGCAAAAATTACCATGAGCCAGTTTTTATTTTAGTGATCGGCTGTTTGTATACGTACATATATCTTATATTGTTTTATTAAGAACGTGCCATTCAATGCGATAGATAGAAGTGTGTGAAATTTTAAATTTATAAGATTTTAATCTAAAAAAAAAACAAACTAGCACACATTGTCTGGTAAGTTAAATAAAAACTTGCAACAAGAATAGATAATGTATTGAATTTCTAGTTGCACTTTACAAGCGTTCACTGTATCAGTTTTCACTGTGCTATGAGCTAAAAAATAAAACGCAAATTTATATGGCATACTTTTGTGCGCAAATATCGCGTTCACACACACAAATATACTCGTACTCAGAAGCGCTAACGCATGCCGCATGTCATTCCAGCAGCGAATGCTGCTCGAACAAAATGCTGCAGCAACAGAAACAAGCAGCAACATCAGCAGAAGAAGCAACAACATCAGCAGCTAAAATGTTGTTAAATTGTTGGCAAAACTGCCAAAGCACTTTGAACATACTCGTACAACAATTTTTTATTTTTGTATAAAGTTCTTTTCTTTGCTGTGCATGTTTTTGGGCGTTCGTACACCCATCTATACTTATGTGTGCATAAGGATATATATGTACATACTTACTTCTATGGTTATGTGTATGTTTATTTTGTTTGCGCTCAAAAACACAACAACAAATTATGCGCATTTTCTCGTTTTTTATTCCCAATGTTTTTAATTTGCGAAAAGTTTGTCTTTTGTTTGGTACATGTCCCCCTTTTTTTCTATAGTAGTATGTACAATAATAATGAAATTTTTCTTGTTTGTCCCCATCAAAAATATACTCATCGTACACTAATACCTAAATTCTTCGGTAAAAAGATGACAGACAACGAACGCAATATAAAAGCACCGTCCATACATTCATACGAGGAGGTGGACAGTAATTGGGTAAATGTGTGCGATTTGCGAAATTTTTCATGCTTATAAGCAAAAGTATGTGATATGTTGAAATTCAAAAAAAAAGAAAACGTAAAATTACTGAAGTAAGTTCGAAGCCATTGGAAATCTTCTTATAATCTGTAACAACATAATCTCCAGAAACGGTCTCATTGCCTGGCCTGTAAGATCGAGTGAGGGGCACCGCTGGACTTCTTTCTGTGGGAATATTAATCGTTGGCCTTTGCGTATAAGCTAGCATCGATTTCAGCCTTGAAAGCCAATATCGAATGCATTACGGCCTAAAAAATATATATAAAGTGGTCGAAAATTGTACTTCCAAGATGCAGTTTGTCGGTCGTTCCCGTGACGGACATTTTCCATCATTAATGACATAAAGTAATCTACCCAATTGTGTATTGAAATATCACCAATCGATACACGCCTATTATTGAGCTTTGCCAAATTATGTGGCATAGAACAGGAACAAATCTTCTTTACGACTAAATGACTTCCGAGTCACTTTAAGTGTAAATGGCAAACTTTCCAGTTTAAAAATCAGCTGACACTTAATAACACTTAGCATTACCAAAGCCCCTAATACAAAATTACTGTCTCATGAATATAATATAGAATACACGAAGAAATCAATTCGATGTGTTGCGCGAATATTGACTGATGTTGCAAGTTATTCATCTATCTATAAATTTCCCTAAAACAAATTATAGCAACTATAGAAATTTCAATAAAAATCTTGGTTCTAAAAATCTGACTTCTACAGAGTATTATGCCCAGAAGTCAAAAACTGTGCGATAGATAATTCGTAGTACATACTTCAACTTGGGAAGCGCCAAGCAGCTCTTCAGCCCTGACCATCATGCATCTGCATCGTATGTGATGATGAAATGGATGAATGCAGTATAAATATGGCTATATCTTTAAGTGTTGACATCTGCTTGGATCGGGGCTAGGTCGATTGATAAGCTTCGAATACTTTGTTTTGTCTCATGTGACACATTACACTCAGAATTAAGAAGCCCAAATATATGAAATCGTTGGTAATTTCAAAGTTGTGTGGCTCAATGTTCCAGTCGATGTTTTTGCTATTACGACTCGTTCTCATATTATTTTACGTAATGCAAATTTTTTCAATTTGAGACACACCAACTCACCTCCTACTAAATATAAATTAATTTCAAAAATTAATAAGACTTATGTTTGTTTCTTTTTCCACCCAACTCTCCAAACTTTCATTGGCCACCTAGCAAAAAATTAAATACGATTTTACAGCACTCTAGATGTGGCGCATTATGCAAATTAGTTGACAACTCTATTTTTGACATGGTTTCTACGTTTTGACTGTTTGCGTTGTGGTTTTTATGCAAAAAAGAGTAAAAAAATATTGCTTCATATTTTAGAAAACGAGTAAATATTTTGAGTAAAATTAATTTTTCAATGTCAACAATTCTATTTTTAATAAAATTTGCACAAAACTTTTAGTTTGTGTGCCAGCTTTCCAGCAACGAAAAGTGAGAAAAACCAAATAAAAATTATTATTCTTTTAAAAAAAAAATGTCAAGTGAAAAGGAAATGTGGCCATAAAAGCTTCATAATCGAGCGGAATAGATTTATGACGCAGCAGCACTGCATTTTATTATGCTTTAAGTGTGTCTTCGAGCTTCGAATAGAAATAATATGAAAAAAGGTTTCTTTTTGGGCCAAATCGTGTGCAAAATGTCCAGATCTGAGCACAGCAGAGAAAAGTATATTCGAGCCTGGTGTCATTTATCAGCGTAGCACCTTGCTTTGCTCGATAGGCATGCATCCTTTTGGTTTAGTGCGTGTGTGTTTATATGTTGCTGCACAGGACATTGGCTGATCTGAACTAGGTTTTCTAGGTTTATTTTATCGTATTTTTTTTTGTTTTTTTTTTTTTTTTTTTGTCTTGCGTGAAATGAACCAAAAAGTGTGACACGGAATTGCAGACAAATTGTTCGCAATGGCAGAACAAATGTCGCAGACAAGGTGTAAGTTATATAAATGAGTGCACAGTCCAAATTTTAGTATGTGTTAATGGCTAAGAGTGAAAGAAACGTATCTGGTTTTTGTTGCTATTTTTGTTAAGTTAGCGCAAGATGGGTCAATGTGCTGGAACAAACGAAGCAAATTGTTCTAAAGTTAAATTGAGCAGTTTATGAATAGGTTTTTTAGTGCTTATTATTTATAATTTATTTGGATTAAAACAGGAAAAACTTCGGTTTTTGACCGAATCTGATGCATGAAAGCAAAAGGTTGTTAACGCCGTTTTAGCTCACTATCCAACATATTCCATTATAGATGCTGCATTATAAGAATGTTTTTAACTTTGGAACAAGTTTTGATGATTTTTTTTTTTATGATGTCTCATACTCTATATCACTCTGTTTTTTAAAAGATTCTTAAAGGGGAAAATTTACGTGTTCGGAAACTAAAATTGTCTTCATTCATTATTGTTTTAATGAAACTGTGTGCAATTGTTCGTTGTACCATCAAAATGAGCTGAATTCGAAAACTTCTTGAGGTCTAAAATGGTTTCATGGCTCTTGCAGTGCATATAGTTCATGGACAGTCATATCTTTTGAAGGAATAATAACAAACAAAAAAATGGAATATTCCATGGAGCCACAAATTCCGAAAGATGTCGCATTATTACAGTGATCTGACCAGTAAAACAGCTTTTACCTAATTAAAGAAAAATTGTTATTTTTTTTTTTTTTAATAACTTACTTCAAATGGATCGATCCATTCAATCTTTAATGAAGCAGAAGCTCTCCGATTCAGTTATTCAGTAAAGCAGTATATAAAACTAGACTAGATTTAGTACAAGTATTATAGCGACAACAAAAGTACACAGAACCAAGAAAACTGTTTGTGTAATTTTCGTTGGTTTATGCAAAGAGTTGAGTATGTGTCTATAGACAAAAAACAAAACAAAAAAAAAAACAAAAAAACACATATCATGCGAAAGGGAAGGATAGGAAGACAGATAACGAAGAACAATATATTTTTTTCTGATATTTTATTTATACTGTAAATGCAAAGATCTGCATGTATGTACAACAATGATCAGACTATTTTAAAAATCTTTATAAAAACAAATGTGTACGGTACAAGGAAGTATAAAAATCCGACAGACTGAATTGCTCTAGTACCTAAACTTAAGGCGCTACTTTAGCAAAATGATATAACGATCAAAATACAGAATGACCTTGGCAATAAACTAGATAAATGCATTCTAGTTAACCATTCTTTGCAACACAATCAAATCAGGTTTGTTTTTCTACCATTCACACATAGTGTGAAATGGTATTATCAGTTTGTAACTCATTAAAGAAGAAGAAGAAGGCCCCATAAAATATATATATTCTTGATCAGCACGACGAGACGAGTCTGTCCGTCTGTCCATCTGTCTGTCTGTCTGTATGTTGTTGCGCATTTTTTGGGGACCACTTTTTAATGCTATCTTTTTATTGCAGTTTAATAGAGTATCAAGATTGACCCGCCACGCCTACTTGTTGGGTTAGCTCCCTTACAAACCCACCGCACACTTTTGACCTTTATATGAAAAACTTTTTTATTGTAGTCAATATCAATTTCATAATTGATATGGTAACTTCTAGTGGACGGTTGCTTGACATGTACATTAATGGGTGGGACTCGCCCACTGTTTGGGGTAGCCCCCCTACAAACAAACTGCCCACTTTTGACTTTCTGTATGAGAAACATCTTTATGAAATGCAATGTGGTGCCTTTTTATGGTCAGCCACTTTATTAAAGCCAACATTAGGTTGAAATGCGATATGGTGCTTTTTTATAGACAGCTGCTTAACATACATAGACTAATGGATGTGGCCAGCCCATTTTTTAGGGTTGCCCCCATACAAACCCATCGTGTAATTTTGTGTTTTTTATGTTTTTTATCTTTATTTAAATCAATATTAGCTTGAAATTTGATTTGGTGGATGTTAGTGGACAACCGATTATAAACATAGACTAATGGATGTGGCCAGCTTACTTTTTAGGGTTGCCCCCATACAAACCCACCGTGCAATTTTGTGTTTTTTATGAAAAAAATCTTTATTTAAATCAATATTAGCTTGAAATTTGATTTGGTGTATGTTAGTGGACAACCGATTAATATACATATACAAATGGGCGTGTTCCGCCCACTTTTTGAGGTAGTCCCATACAAACCCACAGCTCACTTTCATGCATTTGAATGGAAAACGTCAATATGAACTTGAAATTCGATATGGCGGCATCTAACACATCTACTACATCACTTCAAACAAATCTACTAGTGGGCGTGTACCGCCCACTTTTTGGATTAGCCCCTATTTAAACCCCCACTTTTATGTTTTACAATACGATTTAAAATTTCGTGTGAATGGTATTAGAGCTTCGGTTCAACCGAAGTTAATGTTTTTTCTTGTTTAATTTCTGTTTTCTGGCTTGCACTCACATTCGTATGACAGTTTTATCAGCTGTTTTGTTTCGTATCGTACTAAATATTACCAGAAAGTTGAAAACTGGCATTCCTGCCAACATGACAGCAAGATGATGTGTTGTATTCTTGGCAAACAAAATTAAGCAAATAGATCGTATGAATAAAATGTTATCCTAATATAGCTTCTCTAAACAAGATAGTGAAAATGGGGCTTAAATCGTTAGTTAACTTTTAATTACAAGTTTACAAGAATAATGGTAAATTGATCGGCTTTTAAATTCAATCTGTGTGCGAATTCGCGCAGTGAAAGAAAAAATATGAAAGAATATGTAGTTATTCTCACTTCAGATATGCCTGACTTTTATTCTACCCTGCTTGTAGTAATGGAAATCATTCAAGTCAGAAAATCATAGATAATTTATTTAAATATAATTTCCTTTTCTTGTCGTCGTTTGTAAAAGCTTATATTTAACTTTTAAAATATAGTTAATCTAAATTTTGTTTATGATGAAATCAATATTCTGTCAGCCTGCCTTAAACCGGAAATCAGAAAAAAGCCAGCGCTGATTAAAAAAGAATACCGTGCCTGAAAAATAATGAAAAAATGTTAAAAATGGAAAAACAAAACAACACTTAGGAAAAAATAAATGAAAGGCATTATTTTCCGTTCTACATTGGTGAAATCATTTCCATTCATTGTCGTTAATGCTGCTGTCTGCGAAATTTTAATGCTGATAGATGAGACTGATTCGAGCAAAAGTTTCTTTTTTTTGTTTTCTTTTGCTGAGACAATCTGTGCTGCCAACTGGTGTAGAATGAAGCAAGCAGGCAGCAGATCTGCTACGTGCAATTGTAAAAGAATTTTTTGTAAATTTGCTGCTTTTGGATTCATAGATGTGTTTTGGTTTTTTCTTTTTTTTCCTTCAGCTAGTATTGCAAGCGCTACGTAAACATGTTGCTGCTAAACTTTAAAGTTGAATGTAAAGTTTCGTTAAAAAAAAAGTATCTAATATGCAGATGGGGAAAACCCACACACAAAAAAATTTAGTTTTTTCTTTTACTACGCCCGCGCCTCATTTTCCATTTGCCTCCATTTTTTGTTGTTGTTTTTTTTTTGCATATTTCGCAGCGCTTATAAAACAATTCCCTTGGCTATTCTTAGCCATCTCATGTTTGAATGTGTTTTCTTTGTGCCCATTTTGTCCAAGTTCCATTATCGACGAGTGAGTGTCTTTGTATCTATATACGTATCTTGTATCTGAAGTCACTGTGACTGCGTCTTGCTATGCTACTTAAGGTAAATAGATATATATGCGCTTATGTTGTAAACATTTTAAGCAAATTGTTTAGGTAAATAGATAAGACGTGACCTTTTTTATGCAATGTCTCAGTATACAGTCAAGTCAGTCAGTCAGTCAGTCAGTCAGTCAGCCAGTCAGTCAGCACCCCACAAAAGCTTTTAGTAGTGCGCTGCTCTGGGGGTTGTTGTTTTACCATCACTTTGGGGATTAGACAATGTCGCTGTGTTGTTATTTTTTATACTATAGTGTGAGTAAAATTGGGGAGCTAGCTTAGGTATAGCTATTTATTGCTTACGATTATTGCCTCTCATGCATGATATTTTCATATGCATTAATGTGGCATTTGACAAAACAAAATATACAAGTATATATTATGCTCTCTTTTTGCAGATACTTTTTGTAGAAACTTATTTGTAAAAGCGTAAGACATAAAAGTTTAAGGGCAAAGAAATTGCAGCATCAGCATAAATCATGCTCTCGTTCAAGCGCTAAATGTAAAGTAAATTATTTAAAATAAATTTGGTAGTATATGCAGCTTCAGTTTATTCACTTCAAGTATGCTCTCACCCGCACTTTCACAAAGAAAAAACATGGTATAAAAAAATTAAAAAGCCAACCACAGCTGCTTTTTTGAAGTGCTCTTTTATTATATTCAATTTTTTTCCTGTCTTTCGTTGATATTAATTTTCGGTGCTTCTCAATACCCTTCACACATATGCTTGCGCAGAGGCTTATGGTATCAGTTTACCTTCAAGATTAACGAGGCTTTGTAGAATGATGGCTTTTCAGAATATTTTCAATCTGTGGCTAGCATAAAATCTTATCTTATCATTATTTTTTGAAGAGACACTGCAATATTTGATGCCATTCTCTTTTCAGTTATATTGTACTACTAAACTATCTTGAAATAAAACATTTGCAGAATTACTTAAGGCGTGTTTTCACAACCCAAGTTTCTCCATGGACTCAGCTACCTTTCTTGTTTCACTTATTAATTAATCCTAAATCTCACTTTGTACAGATTATGAAGTTATCCATAACAAGATTCACTTGGTTGTGGATACTTCTTCTAAATTTAGTAGAAAATGAAGCTATACAAAATTCATAACCCCTGACCATGCTCAGCGCAGACTCCAACGATGACGAAGCACTGACGCCGGGCCATCTGTTAATAGTACAGTACATGCCATCGCTGCCTCGATGATTCGGGTGTGCCAGTTAAAAATTTTACCTATATGTGGTGGTATCAACTGCTATCCCTGCTCGGGCACCAATGTAAATTTACTCGCCAACAATTTAGCCTGATCAAATCATTTTCTGCAAGCTGTAAAAGATTTGCATTCCACTAAAGCAATTTTCTTGTTCCTAGGAGCAGTTTAATGAGCTGTTTTTGATATTATGTATGGAAGTACATGCCATGGTAAGAGTGTAGTTCCAGCAATACCTGATCAGACATTGTATGGCGCTTGTAGTTTTAAAGCAAGTGTTTCTTCTGAGTGGAACTTTGCAGTGTATCATATAGTCGGGCATAACGACTATATGCATATATGAACTTTGCTTTTTATTATATATAATGCATTGGACCACTCAAAAGCATTTTGCTTGCCAATCGTATGCGATTGTTTCACACTGATAAGCTCAGCAGCCTGGCAGCTCAGTTTGCTGACTTGCTTATGGCCTCAACGCCACACTTTGTGCTTCCGCTGAGCGTTTTTTGCTTCCAATTTCATTCAACGTCGATTTTCATTCCGATTTTTATGTCCTTTCATTATTATTTTCAATGTGTTGAGCATATGGTTTCTTTTTTGTCCTTCTTTACAAACTGGCTTTTGCATAGCACAAAATTAAATATCAAGCACTCTGCTGGTTTATTTGTTTACTTTCCATATACGCCAACTATAGAACTTTAACACTTTGCGAGGGTTCAACGCCAGTTAAGTTTGAATCTTTTTTTTTACTGCAGATTTTTGGCAAAAAAAAAAAATCTGTACGCAGTGCTTGTAGCAACGGAAATGCCTCATTTTTTCAAGTGTTTGTTTCACTTATTATTTAATCCTTTTTTATGTATGGAGTACTTCTAGTTTTTTACCTTGTTTGTAGTTTTTTATATGTAAATTGCGGATTTTGTGCGCACATAAAGCGCAATTTACGCACAGCTGGATATACTCTGTGGGTAGTATTTTTGTATGTCATCTAGAGTTATTATTAGAAATAATAGAGTACTTTGTTTAATAGAATGTTGCAGTGCATGTGTATATGAATAGGGAGCTACAGAATAATTGAAATATTGAAATGTGACGTTGAACTCTTAAGCTTAACTACGTAAAATATAAAATTCGAAATATTATTTGGAAACCAACTAAAATATAAAATACTTTTAGTGTGCTGTCTGGCAAATTTCTAGCAGAGTGAAGTTGACATCAAGGATGACAAATATCCTATAAATTGTTAATTTACTTACTTCTATACAAAAAAAAAAAAAAAAAAACTCTCATCTTCAGTAGTTTTTTTCTCTGTCATCGAGACAAAACATATTATCGTATTGCACTAACGAACTATACTTGGATAGAGGCTTCTAAATTCTTCTTTCTAGTCGTCTATATGTATTACAATAAAGGTATCAACACGGAAACCGATCCAGATATTGGTCAGAAGTAAATAGATTAATATGGGCTCAGTCTTTCAATCTGAGATCAACAAGAGTCTTTATGGGGCTAATAGTACCATAGACTACCAAGTGTTAATATAAATTGCTAACGTTTTGGTACTTCTTTTTCAAAATGGTCAAACAGTGTTTCGATGCTTTCCAATAGCTATCGGTCGACTTTAATGTCAACTTTTATTGGGCATCTGACAACTAGATTTCCTATGAACTTTTTTGGAATGGGTTATTATCTCACTTTGTGTAGAGGGAAAACTGGGTTAGTTATTGATAACATCTTCCAGAAACACTTTGCATGTTCCACCACACATCTCAGGTAAACAGTCTTACACAAGACTGCTTGTGAACTACCTGACTGTTCCCTACTTAATTATAAAGAAAGTTTTTTCACTGGAGTCAATGTGTAGACTTTGGCTTGAAGACGACGATACTATTATTATATTCGGTATTAGCTAGAATCAGAGCTATACAAGTAATTGTCAGTGACGCTATGTCAGTGTAGTTCTCAGCTTCATTAAGGAGGCAAAACATATTATGTTGCAATCAACTACACCAAATGAGCAAAGGCAGTTAAGACTTACCTCTGACTTAAAACTTACGATGACCGCCTGCTTGGAATGACCTGAAGTCTTAATTGTTTGCATCTCCAAAAGACTTTATTACATTTAATTGTCTTTTCTAGAGCTAGAGGCGCTATACTCTTGTATAGGCGATTATGTACAGGGTTACAAAAAGACTAATTCAAATTTATTCTGTATGCCATTAACGTGCCTATACCTCCTACAAAAAAATATATTTCACTTAAAACTAGGGTACTCACGATACGTAAAAATTTCAAAATTTGCTTATAAAATCTATTAAATCTAATTTCTATAAGTTTTTAGGTTATGTAGAAAATAATTGTAATTAATTTTATCGTTGCACCAGTTTTTTTAATCGACAACTTTGGTAATCTCACTACTAGATGCGATTTACGCATACTTAATACCAAGTGAGTTATATGAATTCACTTGCGCAAAAACTACCCGAAACTGAAAACCAGAACAGTACTGTATGTATATATTTTAATTATGAGAAAAGTAAACATTTGCTGTTGCAAAGGAGAAAATTAATTTGTTTTTTTCGCATTTCGGTATATTTATTTTTTGTTTGTTTCGTGAGTATCCTTAATCTTTCTAATTTATACGAAAACATCCTAAAATTACAATACACAAAATCAAGCTTCAAACTAAAGAGCAATATTAAATTTCAGAACAATTTTAAACTAAAAAGCCATTAAAATCTTCAACTCCAACTCGCTGAAATCCAATTCAGGCGCATTATAACTAAGCTTATTTTTCTCCATTCTTTTTTTTTATTTACCAGCACTTATTCATTGCCATAGCATTCATTACCATTCCCATACAACTCGTCAACTGAAATTTCTATGCAAAAATTTCTGAAATGTATACGAATGCTGCTAAACAAAATGGCGTAAAGAAAAATAGAGGGATAGAGATAGACTTCAACAATGCCCTTGACCTTATCTACTAGCGGGTACTACTACTACTTCGCAGGATACAGCACAGCCTACAATCTAATGCATTAGGCATCCTTATACAATACATATTGCACCGTACGAGTGTATACAGAAAAGGGAGTGAATCACTCACACAAAAGCAAACAATAGCCTCAGCGAAGCATTGTGGCGCATAATTAGCAGCATATATATATGTGTACATCCATATAAAAAGCTGTCGCGCACAACAAGAATAACGATGAGGACGATGACGACGAGCATAGATACTTAGATAGACGCAAATGAACGAATTAACGAATAACAGAAAAATAGAAAAATAGACGAGCCTAAAAATGAAAAGGAACGAAAGAAGTTTATTCGTCAATTTCGGTTAAACTGAAAGTTTTATACACTACAAAAGTGTTTCCGAAAATAAATTACAGTCTAGAATAAATAAAGAAAATACTGCAACTGTTCTACATTTGAAAGTACACTGCATCAATTGCAGTGTAGAATCCAAAAACTTTCTCTAAACTTCTGATATGACTTAAAATCATATTCCAAACAAATGCTGCAGGAAATAACTCACAACCAAAATGAACAAAAGCACTAAAACATGTGCACATGCAGAGTTAAGGTCAACAAACGCTAGTGTCACAACATCATACACATAAATAATTTCTTCTTTGACGCCCCATGTACTTGTACCTTGTATAGCTACGAGTATTTTTGGAAATATTTTTGATGGGAAATGTAAACCGAATCGACTCCGCTTCCATTTCAGTTTGAATTGTGGGCCCCGAAGTGGTATTCAATTTGTATTTTGGTCATGAGCGTATAAAGTTACATACATAAAGCGTTGCAGGTGGCTCGCTTGAGTTTATCTCAAGTCTTCAACTTATTCGGCTAAATAAATTTGTATCTATCGTATAACTAAAATTGCGGCGTTCATTCATTTTATTAAACTGACCATCACTAAAATTATGTAGTACGACACATGATCTGGCGCGAAGGAGCTATTTCACAGCGTGTCAATCATAACAACAAAAACTACAAACAGAAAGGCAGTCACCAAAATAATAGCGAAGCGCATACAAAGTAAAAAATACAAAAAACCTCCTTAGAGCTCGCAGAGTCTTATCAACTTGTAAATGGCTGCTCGCATGGTAACGTTTAATATTTGCATGTGTGCGTTTGTATTTCATGTAAAGCCACTGCGTGTTTGTTTCGTTGTGTTAGTGACATTTGTTAAGCCTTTTACATAAGAAATATTAAACCGATTTTGATAAAGTCTTCAACCGATTTTAATAAAATAGATTGTGCACATTTGGAAATGTATACCTTGTATACTGCAAGTGTAGCAGCCGTCTCACAAAATTGGCTTGTCTATTAATATATAAAGATGGTTGGTTATCTGCTTGATTTTTCCATTGGACACTTTGGTTATTAGCACAAATGCAGCAAGGAGAGCCTGAACTGAAAGAACTAAAAAGTCTAAGACGAATCATTTATTTTATATTTCTAGAATCTTCATTGTTGCAAACTTTTGGTCTAAGTAACAAAACTTCGCTATTGAATTTTATTTGTAGGGTATTAAAAATAACCCACCCAAGCTTCATGCCCTGCTATTACAACTTGTTGTTGTTATTGTTGTGCTATTCCTAATTGAAGATTTGCACTTGTAATGGCTAAAATGATTTTCAGTCCAGCTAGCCTCATCCGGGCAAGATAGTGTCAGCACAATAACACGTTAAAGCTGTATTGGCCAAGTTAATAGGAAGGTCTGAAAATTCAACGAAATGAGCACTAAAAGAGACTTGTTGATGAGGGTGGAATTAGCAAACACAAACACAGACTACCTGAATTTAGACATACACAATATTTCCATACACTATTGTACAGTGACAACAAAAATTAAATGCCACTAAACAAATTTAAAGTAGAAAATTAACAAGGAAGTCAAGTGCCTAAGTTAAGTGGCAGTGGCAGTGGCAGTAAAATGTGAAATATCTCCTTACGATGAAAATTGATTTGCATAATGAAAAGTTCTCAACTTCAAAAATTACTTGAGCTGTCATAGTCATTAGCAATGCATTAAAGTGAATGAGAGGTGACTACAAATGGCTACTAAAATTTATGGTCGTAAGATATGTGTTCAATTTGAAAAGTCAGTGTCTTTTTCAATTTCGAACTATATTGATTTGGGGGTAGTCCCTGAAGTACACAAACTGCATCATTAAGTTTGTGTGTTGACAGCCATGAAAGGCAGACAGACGGACAGAATGCAAGTCGGTGCCGAAATGAACGTGGTTAAAATTTGAATACATTTCAGCACAACAGCGACGACCAAGCAGTAGATGAAACATTGGTTGTCTTTGATCGGAACGTTACGGCAACTTTCTCATTTCTGTTCGTCTGTCTGCCTTTCATAAATGCTTTCAATGGCTATCAAACACATACTTAACGATGCATAATACTCAAAATTTGAACGTAGTTTATGAATAGATTTTTAGTTGATTACAGTTACTTTAAGTAACTGCGCGGCAAATTCAAGAAGTCACTGACTTATCACATTGCCCTCGTACGTAGTAAGAAGTGACGTTTTATTTTTCATTGCTATACAGAATGCCTTTTCATCTGCGCCTGCACATTTAACATTTGTAATTGAATTAAGCCGCACACGCAGCTGTCTAACATGTTTGCTGACATTTGCAGCAACATTCAAACAGGCGCAATGTTAAACTAGCAACACACACTCTCTCTCCAAATACAATACAAAAAAAAAAAAAAAAATTCCGAAAAAAATCGCGTCTATTTCACATTTATCTACAGCGCAATCGTGCAAAATTTGCAAACTCACATTTACCGTATACGGAGTCAGCAGCGACTCGCACTCTATCACTCATACCGCGTTACAAGGCAATAAATTACGTATACGCCGCGTTGCACGGAACTTTCAATTGCACACGATTTTTTGCTCGCTATTCTAGAATCTGGACTGACGCGTAATGAAGGCTGAAGGCAGGCAAGCAGGCAGACCACTTGAATTCGTACACACAGACACACAAACATACATAGCTATAGTTAGGACTTTTACACCACACCTAAACCACATGCACAATGAGCAATAAAAGTGCGCGAGCTCGTCCTTCGATATGGTTCAGTAGCCAGTTTGGACTGCGGCGGCGTCGATAGAGATGGTGTTGGCAAATGCCGAATGGCATACTTGGCATTCATGTATTTTATTGCTGGATCACAAAAAGTAGCCAGCGAAAAGTATATGCGGTATAAAGACATTTTGTATACCTTACAGATACGTATTTGCATATTTGTATTGAAGTTAGTTTTCGCACATGGCTTAACTAGTAAATACACAAATAAAGCCTTCATATAAGATATGTTGAAATACTTCAAATTCGACTCAATAATCTCAAGTATAAAATTGTATCTAGTATAGGTAAAGCTTGTTTTTTTTTTTTTTGGATTGTGCAAAAACTTGTTTCTGTGAAACCAGAATATTGCTGATTCATAACTTTCAGATGTACTAAAGTTATGCCTTTCACACATAATGTGAAATGATACTATCAATTTGTCAGAAAGTTTGTCAAGCATTAAATAAGACTTCTTAGACTCCGTAAGCCGATCTAGCTATTTCCATCTGACTGTCTATCTGGTAGTTATTGCACCATTTTTTAGGAACTAATTTTTAAGATATCCAGCTGTAACCCTGCGCCTAGACTTCTTTTTTAAATAGAGTATCCACGTGCATTTTTTAGGCAAGCGCCCACACAAACCACCCGCACACTTTTGACTTCTTATGAGATGAACTTTTTCATTGAAGTCAATATCAGCTTGAAAATTGATATGGACGGACGCTTCACATCACATATCAAAGGTTATGTCCGAACGCTTTTTGGGGTAGCCAAATCCACAACCGACTTTATAGCTGCCTTACTATATGAAGTTTTGGGGTGTGTGTGGTATCAGAGCTTCGGTTCTATGGAAGTTAACGTTTTTCTTGTTCTGGAGTTATTTAGTTAAAAAATATATAAGCAAATTTTGTAACTTGACTTTCTAAACGGTATAGTTGCTCTACGCAATTTTTACCTTGAATAGGAACTACTGAAGGTACACAAATCTGCAAATTAAACCAGGCATCTGAGCTATAAAACGTTTATGGGGAATTGTTGCTGTAGAGATTCGATATGCGAATACTGAGCCTAATAAAAATCATTTCACCATTTCTATTAGTCTGATCTGAACCTATTTTAAATATTTGATTCGTATTGATTGAGAAATTAATAGGTCTGTCTATACATATGAACGTGGAGATCTTTGAGTCTAATAAATACGGAACTACAAAACTTGGATATTCGAATTCTCAAGACTGCTCAGCATATAAAATGTATGAAATGAACATATGTAAAAATCAACACCATAAAGGGTAACCTTAATTCATGAGTTAAAAACATCAAATTTGTTGTGAATGGATTTTATGCTAATGCCTGGAACTGAAAGAAACAATAAGTTAAGTGACTGTTAGCTAAAGTAGCTAAAACGCCGTTGGTAGTAGTTCGTGTAGCAGATTGCGTGACCAAAAAAAAATTTTTATAAACTTGTACTCAATAAAAACAATAAATGTAGTTGTACTGATCACGAATATATACCTATACTACTAAATTCAGTCACAACTAGTGCAGGGTCTAATATTGGTAAAACAGTTTATGAATTGTTACAAGTACTGGTTACCAAGGAACTAATGATTCGACAATCGTAGACTGATTACTTGCACTGGAGTAATTTAAGCGCTTAGTGCGAAAATCATTGTAAATTAAAATGCATCGATTGGAGTTGCTTCTTTCTTGACGACATATTTCACCAGCATATGCATCCACATATCCATCAAGAAAAAGTATAAGACATTTCAAGAGCATATAATATGTATAGGTTAGATTGCAATTAGAGCCTTGCACGAATACATTCATTTCATTAATCGTTAAAATTTGTATATAAGCAATTATATCTTTTACTCGCATTAATAATCCACTTCGATATTATGCATGACAGAAGCAGTGCTTATAAGTAACATACTAGTTTGAATTTCGTCTTCCACGAATCAATTCGTTACATACTTTCATTCGTGGAAGTCTCTATTTACAAGATGAGGTACTAAGACAATGCAAAACCCACTCATATGTGTACATGCGAAGAGATCTGCAGCATAGTTTGAATTGAGAACAAAGCTGCTCTACACCAATATCATCAAATTAATACATAATACCGTTTTCATACAAGACATGAAGGGTATTTGAAAAAAAAAAAAATTGTCTACATACGATATATATATATATGTATAGCCACTGACCAGGCTGAACTGCCTGTGCTTGTCGTCCAACTAACGAAAGCCACAACTCGGCAACTCGTGCTCATTACCACACAGAGCAATAGCAAAAATAACCAGAAGCTGAAATAGAAATACATGCAGCTCATATCCCTAACCTACACGTAATGGTTGGGTAATGGAATGTTAGAGGGCTGTTGAGATACGCTCACTCATTCATTCACTTGGTATTGCAATGAGTCAGTTGTGAAGCCAGTTCAGTGATGCTGCGATGTTGCTATTGCTCCTGTTGTTGTATGTTGTTGTATGTACATAGCCTGTCCGGTATGGTTTGCTTGGGCAGTTTTAATCAAATTGCCGCAAAAGCGGCAATAGCGGCAGTAGCGGCAACAACAACAATAACAATAACAACAACTCAAGTGGAAGTCTGAAAAGTCATGGCGGTAACATCGGCCATATTTTGGTTTTTGATTGTGGTGGCATTTATACAAGGAAGTGTATATACAGTCTACGAGGCAGGAATGATAAGTAGTAGGTAATGTAGGTAATAAAACAGAAGCATTTGAAGCAGCGATAAGGTTCTGCTTTATTATGCCATTCACATGATATACCTAGGCCCTCAAAATAGGCAGCTTTTTCAGCTATAAACTCTACATTTCGTTCAGATCTCTTTTCACTGCAGAATTTTTTCAAGAGTGTAATTATGTATTATTCGCAGTGAGTCAAACCTAGAGAACATGGTGAATAATTTGAAAAATTTGGCATAGCTTGAAAGCAGTTTTTATGTTCATTGTAGTTATTGTCTTCATTAAGCATTCAATCGGTCAAAAAATTTTAATAATATTCTTCAATTATTGTTACATCCTTACAATAAAATCAATGTGTATAATTCCATGTGATTTAAAAAAAAAAAGACAGTCGTCTCGGCTGAATCGATCTTGGCCTTCCAAATAGAAGTAAACTGCATCGACTATTACTTCGGTGTAATATTATGGATCCATGTTTACTCTATAGTTATGCAACGTTCCAAAAATTATTTTTATTCTAATTCATTCGTAGCCAGTGCATTTTCAATGTTCGAACTATAATGAAGTTGAATGCCATGAATCAATGAATGAATGTGTTAGATTCGAATGCTCTGAATGTGCTTCATTGCTTAGTTCTTGCTGAATTTCGAAAACGGATATTCCCATCTCTACTAGCTAGCATCCAAACCACAGTTCTCCTTCAAAGAACCTTAAGCTGCAGAAAGTTTTCGTGTCGATGTCGAAGGCGACCGACAAATGAATGAATATGCATGCATTCATAGTGAAGCAAGTTAACATTTTATAAATTCATTCAAAGTGAATGCTAGTGAAGTGGAATACATGCTTCATTGAATGAAATCAATATTGACATTTTAGAATTTGTTGCATTCATGAATTCATGAAGTGAATGTGAATGAATGAATATTAATAAAGCAGCTGGAATTCATTAATTAATGCAGAACACTAACAGAGACCCAGTTGTAACGCACTTAAATTTAGGTGTCAAATACTTTATTGTTAATATCTAAGGTATAGTTCATACAGTTCGATGTTGCAGTCATTCTTCGATTTCTTTTCAAATACAAGTATTCAAAGATTTGACAATATGCGGTTTTAAGGATTTCTGTAGAAATGGCAATACATTTATTGACCTAGGTGACTGAAAATAATATTTTAATATAATAAACTATCAAAAAAAGTTATATTAATTTGTTGTTGGAGGAACCATTTAATGCCCCGTGCAGTTACTTATCACTCCTCCTGCATACTACTAGCACGCCGCACTACTGTTGTGGATGTTTGGCTAATAGACGAGAGTGCCACATCATCTACCATTACATACTCGTACTGATATATAAATATTTGTACTATCATTCTAGCTTTGGCTATAACTGCTGAATCAGCATTAAATTTCCTGCTGTGAGTATCTACACATTTGTTTGCTGCTGCTGTTATGCTCTATAACTATTTATTATTATTTTATTTCATTTAAATGACATACAACTGTCTGTCGTCTGTTTGTAGCAGCATCACACAGATACGTAGCTACAATTTAATTTAGGTATACATTCTGCCTGTACTCAATCCTGAATCCTTGCTATATGCAGCACACACACACACACTCTCTGAAAATAGCCTAATAAGCTGCAGTCATAAATTATGTTCATGCAACAAATAAATTATGCACAATTAACTGAAATTTTTGCATAGAATGCAAAACACAAATGCCAATCTCTATACAAAAAGTACTGCATATGACTGTATAAGTATATACTATACCATGTTCACATTTATTTTATAACTATATACTATTGCATTATCTACCCATATCTAACTGTAGGGTGTTTTTTTTTTATTAGAGGTATAGAACTTTGAAATTGATTAAAAAATTGAGATTCAGTGTTCAAATATGATTGCAGTTATGTGAGCGCATTCTGGGAGTTACATTTTCGGTCACTTTTTCAAGCAATGAGGGGGACCTTACCTCGACAATTCGTGGTGATCAATGGTTGTGCAAAGTTACTGGTTTCTTAACGCCAGTGAAAATAATCCAAATCCGTAGAATCGCACTATCTCGGTGGCCAGTTGACTGGTCCATTTCGAGAAATAATTCGCCAAATGTTTCCTTCAGTAAGTCGATTGTTTGACGCGCTATGTGACATGTGGCGCCGTCCTGTTGGGAAAATATGCCTTCAATAATCATTCCATTCAGTTGGTGTACCAAACAATCCCATAATCATGGCTCTGTAGCGCTCGTAGTTGACGGTGACGTACCCGTTCGCTTTATTTTTAAAGAAGTAAGGACGAATTATTCCACATGCGCATAAAGCGTACCAAACAGTGACTTTTATAGCCTACTCTGGAGGTCAAGTGCATATTAAGTTTATACAAATCTATGTAACAGACATAAGAAAGCATGGAAGACCCCATAAAGTAGATAACATAATATATATAATATACAATACTAGTTGGTACCCGGCGCATTGCCGCCGTTCCCTTGTCTCTCCTTTCCCGTACCACTCCTTCCTCTGCCCCAGCTTCCCCCTGTCCCTACTTATCAATGCCCCCTTACCGTACCAACCTTTCCACTGCCTCTTTCACCACTTTGACTTCCACCCTGTACCCTGCACCCATTTCCCAGCACCTTCCCCTACCTCCCCTCACTTTATCTCCCCTTCTCCCTGCGCCCTTCGATCGTATTAACATGCATACAACATTTCACCCCTCTATCTTAAATGGTACCCTGCGCGTTGCTGCCCTTCCACTGCCACAACAACTTCTACCCATTCTTCCCAATGCCCCCTTACCCTTCCTCTCATTCCCTATCCTTCTTCCCCTGCCCCTTTCCCTACCACCCCTTCCTCCCCTTCCTCCCATTTTCCTTTCCTTATTTCTCTGCCCTTCTTTCACAGTCCCTCTTCCAACACACCTCTTTCCCTTCCCCTTCCCTATTCGATTCCATATACAACATTTCATCCCTCTATCTTACATTTTTTGGGCCAGGAACACTCGCGGACATTCACAGTGAATCAAATTGTAAATCTAAACCATTCTCGTATCCCCATTAACACTGACAACAATTTTCATCAAAATTGGCCCAACCGTTTAGAAGGAGTTCAGTCACGTACACACGTACAGAAGATTTTTATATATAAAGATATACATATAATATTCATGATCATCATCGAAACCTGAGTCGATCTAGCCATGTCCGTCTGTTCGCGCGTTCTTCGTATGTTTTAATAACAAGATGTCCGAAACTTGGACTTTTAAATTCGTGTGGTTCTCACGCAGAACAAGTGTATTTAAAATGTTTAATGCCACACGCAATAAAATAAACATTTTTTCATGTGAAATATCTAATGGCGCATTTGGATGGGAGTAAAAAGATACTAATGACAAGTAGCATGGTCCCGTTTTGGTCAGTTTCGCATCTCGGTGACTCTTTTCCAGGTTACGCGTAGCTGACCAGCCTACCCCCTCCCCCTCTCTCTACATTTATACTGGCTACATAACATTTTCGAACCGAACCATGATTTTCGAATTCATTGTTCTAGCGTTAGTCTATTCATGATAAAATGACAAACAAAACTGAGCACATTTGACAATAGCGTTGCCAGATCGGACCAAATTGTAACAGTTTAATTCATATCGAAAAATGGCAACTCTATAAGCAAACACCCTATTTATATGTTTTATAATTTTGTATTGTATATTATAAACTTATTATATGCCGTATTGCTTTTGTTATATTCATGTTGCATGTTTAGTTTGCCACACATAATGCGCAGCTAATCATGTACTAGTAGATATATATTTATTTATAAACAAGTAAATATTGTATCTATATATAAACCTATGCATATAATTATACAAACATACATCATGTATGTGTTTTATATTCATTAAATTTTATACAAATTTTCATTGGCATCAGCTGAATTTAATTATATGCTTTTCCTTATAGATTTACGTATTAAACCAATTATTGGTTTAGTTGCGTTAATTAGACTTAAATTTTAAATGTATTAGTATTTATAACATATATACTACCTATATAAACGTACATACTTATCAGATTATTTTATCTTTTCAATATGTTTTTGTGGCCATCCAATGTCAAGTCGGATATAAACATAAGAAATACAGTAAGTATCATTTGAAAAGCGGTTTCAATAAATGCTCTCATATAGTTAATCACTTCAAGTGCCTTTAGACTTTAAAGTTTTATTTAAAGCTTTGTGTAAAATCATTGCAACTTCAGCTACTTCACTAAGCCATTTTGAGTTGGAAGGCTTTTGCATATTGTGTAGGGTATGGTAGGCAGTTGAAGAGTTGTACTTAGGTGGACCTAAATGCAGTCGGAAAGCAATTTCAATGATTAATTCTATAGTACTGGAGTATAATAAAGCCATTGAAACCTTTATAAAATCAATATTGCTGGTAATTATACAATGATACCAGTACGTATGCGTACAGTTCGATATCTTTCGAAGTTACTATGAATTTCTTATGTGCATTACAAATCGAAATCGGATCTTAATCTTATTTATACATAGTGTCTTTGAAGAGTTTCTAGCTACGAAATTAAAAGTCCCATAACCTCTATTTTGAATCAGCTCTTGTCTTAAAATTGCCGGGAGTCAAAGTGTAAAATGTAAAAGATTCGTTTTTGAATATTTCTAACATAAATAAAATTAAAAAGTAAAACAAAAGTTTCTAGGCAAAAAAACTATTTAAGTTTGGCAGTGGTGAATGGTATTTTTGGTTTTAGGTTTACCAATATTATTCGAACAAGGATTAATTAAAATATTATACACTATAACACTTCCGCACTCAAGACGAATCTCTCCATACCTCATATGCCAAAATCCACAATGATGCCATAGAAATAGATATACACAAAAAAAAATCTTCCTCTTTATTCACAGACGCAAAATACAAATATTATACCCTTTTATACCTATAAAGCCGTTTGGGCTACTGAGCGCTCCAAAGAATACAGAAGCATACATAGGTACATACAAACATATACTCTAAGAACATAAACCTCCTTAGAGCAGTGAGCTAAAACTGGTTTTGTATGGTGGATATACCCTAAACTGTATCTGATATGTGTGTGTGTGACAAAATGAATACTTTTTTATAAAACCCTGTTCAGCAATCTTTTTAAAAATTGAGATTGTTGTAGATATCTGGCACCGTCTGAACCTACCTTAATCGGTAAGAAGAGTATATATTATTGGAAATACCACAGCTAGAGATTAGGTAAAAATTAATAAGCGTCAAAAACGAAATTCAGTCACAAGTCAGTTCGATAATCACAAGTAATAGCTTGAAATTTGTAGAGCCAGCAATAGTAAAAAAAACTGTGCAAAAGTTTAAAGTTTCTAATGGTTGTGGTATATATGCTGGCGTTGCCAGATCTTTAAAATATCAAGTTTGTGTGGGCCCCATGTTATACACGTTATTATACTCTTGCATTTCATTACATAAATTCAATTAGGCAGCACTGTCTACAATGTTAAAGACATAATTATACAATACAATATATTCAAACTTGCACAACATATTTTTCCACGCTATATAACGCAAAGTATTACGTTGAGTTACTTTATGCGCTTCTTTTAAATGGACTGAGCTGCTATTAACATTGTACTATTTTTTCCTGAAACATAATCCCAAAGTTAATCCTGCGGCATCAATATGAACCATGCAACGAGCCAAAAACAACTTATACTTAACGCTGGCAACGCTTGTGACTCTGTGGCACAGAGGATATATCCAGCTACGACAATATAATTCTGTGCAGCAAAGAGCATGTAGCAGAAAGGGCGATAGAGTGTGTGAGAGAGGGAGAGTAATATAGAAAAAAAGATAGATAGACTCTATGCTATCACTGCACACCAATGTCAAAAATATTAATTGCAACAATAACCGATACAGTCCACAGTTCTCTTCAGTTGCAACGTACTGCAAACTGAACGAATGGTCATGCATCGAACAACCGGAAGTACAGTTCATGCAGCATACACAACAAAAAACAAAACAAAACAAAAAAACAAGTAAAAACGTTAACTTCGGTGGAACCGCAGCTTTAATACTCTTCACACTTGCTCTTTTTGCTCGAAAATTTTTGTAGTTGTTTAATTTTTTTGTGAATGGTTAGGTAACATGTTTCAATAAAAGCAATAAAAGCAATTTTTCTACCTTTATTTTGTATGGAAGCTATACAGTCTAGTGGTTAAATCGCGATCATTTTTGAACCTAAGTTCTTTCTGGTTATAAAAAGTCTCGATACCAAGTTTGAAACAAATATTTTAAAGATTGAAAGAATAGGAGCGAAGAGAAACGCACAGATAGTTGTACAGGTAGACAGACGGACAGCCAGACAGACGGGCATGGCTAGATCGACTCTTCCTGTCATACTGATCACGAATAGGAAGCATCGGAGACCGATGCTGCCTTAAAGACCTTGCAAACATTGTGACAAAATTATAATTACAATTCACAATCTGCGTGAAGAGTATAAAAAAAATATTTATATGGCATAAAAGCAAACGAAGTAGAAGACGGCCGATGTTGAAATGATGGCCGCGCTGTAAAAGCGCAAAAGCCGCACCAGGCATTGTTGCCGACGTCAACAAGGACAACGACGTCGACGACGACATTGTTGTTATACTTGTGGTAATTTCGCAGCAAGCAGTCATTGCCACAAAACTCAGTGTGGGCACAAAAATACCCACAGACAAAATATTTTCACATACAAATACACTACCCTACCCTACCCCCTACCCCTACCAATACATTGTACATACGCCCAAAACTCCAAAAGTGTACAGCAGGCGCAACTGTGCCGCTGCTGCTTTTGTTGCTGCCGCTGCTGCTACATTGCCCAGAGTATTTAAATTTATGTGCAACTTAACGCTTCAAAATTGAGTGCAATGAACGCGGCGTGTGTACGCGTAAAGTGTATCAGAGCATAGTAGTATGAAGTAGGAAGGGTAACAATGGCGGCAAGCAACGGCTGCAACATCAAGTATACGCCATGGCAACCGGAAGCTTGACTTGCTAGAGTCGAGTGTTTGTTGTTGCCGTTGTTGCTGTTTGCAATGCGTTGCGTTGTGGCACGGATCGGATTGGTTCAGTTCAGTTTGGTTTGACTATGCTTCATGATGGCTGGCTGCACTATGCCAACAACATGGTAAGGCAGCAACTACAAAAACAACAACAGCAACAACAACAACATAAGCATCATGTTTTCTTTTCTACTTTTAATTTCAAAAATTTATGCGCTCGCGCCACACTAAGCATAAAATAACGCGCAACATTGTTTTTTCTTTTCGTATAAACAAACTTGATCCTAGAATGCAATGTACTACGTACAATGGGACTGAATCATAGAAGTTGTTTCCAAAAGCAAGAACGTATTTATTTATTTACATATGTCTCAATAGAGGCTTTACTAAAAAAAAAAAAGGATGGAAATATTCCAAGTCAAAGATGGCCCAGAAACAAATCATAAATTACAATATATACAAAAGCCTTTCTTGAAAATTGAAGTTGGCACCACAATCTTTGAAATTTTGTATATTGTAAATGCAATTTATTAGTCTTAGTCTTAGGCCCTTGCTTCTTCAAAAATAAACTTCGTCTGTAAGCTGTAATGGAATTATATTCGATCAAATCCAAAATTAATTTTCCTGCCCGTTTTTAAAGAACTCTAATTTAATTTGCTCTGTTTAATGCCAAAAACTATTCGTGTCATATTTTCAAGTTTTGCGATGAAAAAATCATTATTTTATGAACATTTTAGGTAGAACTTTGACCAAATCAGAAATCCATTGTAGATAACTCTGAAGGATTTTCTAAGAAGCGAATTCCGAGCAGAACAGTGGGTTTGTAAATGATTGACTGTTTTTATCTGTTTTCGGCATTTCCACAACTTATACTGAAATCAAGGGTCCTGACCCTTAGTCCTGTGGAGTGTCTTACTATAAGAATAATGAAGGATTCCACCATAATGGAAATGTCTATCCTATTTTGACACAAGAAAGTGAATGGCCGTTTATAGTTATGGCTTGACCAACCTAACTATTATGCTCTATTGCTATTCGCAACTTACAGGTAACCAAATATATACTTTTAGTGTCCTTCCCTAGAAGAATGACATTTTTTGACAAGCTTATCCTTTTTTTTAGTTAACTTCACTAGCCAGTTTAGGTGAATTCAGTAGTGTTCTGACATTTCGTTAAGAGAGCGACACTAGAGCTGAGAGATTTAAGAGCGCATGACTGGCTTAGAAAATTTACATCTATACTTGGCCAAATAAGTGTAGCCTGAGATAATTTATAACCCCCTATATTTCTAACACGGAGCGTCTAAAAATTTCTTTTATCCCTATATCAGCAGAGGAAATACCTATTCCGATATGTGCATCGAGCTTTGAGTCATAAGTGAATATGTTTATGGCGATGTGAGCTAGTAGATCAAGAAATACAGGGTAAGCCATCTATATTTGGGAATAAGCATCGCTTCACAACGTTTTGCGCTACGCCAGCTGGCCTTTAAACCAGTTGCACGACGACTCTGTTTCTGCAAGAAAATTCTTCTTTTCGAATGTGATGCATATTCACTTCGGAGATTATGTCAGCAAACAAAACTGTAGAATTTGGGAAATCCACATGGCGTCGTAGAAAAGCCAATGCGTCCTGCCCTGTTCGACAAACTGTGTGGTGTGTATTTTGAAGTAACAGGCTGATTTTTGCAAAAATGAGACTGATATCTGACTTTTCGTGACAACAATTGAAACTTATATATCTCGAGAATTTTCCCTATAGATTTCTGATTTCTGCTGATTATCTGTGTTTTAAGTAAAATTGATTGCATGTGCTTTTCGAGGATGCTGATCTTAAATTTATGAATCTTTTCCAATGCTGCCCACTGTACACAGCAGCAGCACAGTCACAGCCAGCAACTGCCTCTCTCCAACTACATTCCTATGTGACTGCTCGTTGTACTCCACTATGAATGCACTGGCTCAGCATCAGTCTCTGTTGCATGCACTCCATTAAACTTACCCTTTTAGTATACCCAGTCCAGCCAGTACTTCACTACTACTATACTGCTGGCTTGGCTTGCTGACTTCACTTCATGCAGTGCAACAGCCAACATTGCAAGCAGCAAGTTTTGCTGAAGTCAAAATGCGTGTAGATTTGTTTGTTTTTCTGTTGAGCGAAAATTTTATTTATTAAAATGCAAGCCAAGTCAAGTACCAACCACAACGAAGCACCCACACCATCCAAAACTATAATATAACAGACGCAAAGCTCAACACGCTCCAGTCGCTTTAAGTCGAAAACAATTAAACGGAAAAGCTGGAAATTAAAAATAAAAAGAAGAAGGAATATGCCTAGCATATTTCTCCGAGCAAAAGTAGGAGTAGATATAAATTAATTTCATGGCTATTATTGTATTGTACAATACTATTTCAAAGCAAATCTTGTCGAAAAGTGCAAGCAAGTAAAATATCTTAATGACTTAGGTTCTAAAATAACCATAGCTAACTCAACCGAACAGAACCGAACCGAACCGAACCGAACCAAACTTAAGTGACACGGCTGTCCGTCCACTCAAGCTGTAACCCAAAGTGCACCACAAATCGTCTCGACAACCCTAAATAGCATAATTAATTGTCTATGGTGGTGTTGTTCGCTCTGTGCTGTGTGGGTGTTAATCCAGTAGAAGGATGGATGTAAGTATAATTGAATGAGTAAGCAAAGAAGTCTTTGTAGTATACTTGGTTGCTGCTTAAGACTTGTCTACTTCTAGTCTACTACACTTCTGCCTGTTTTAAACGATTTGTGCTCAAGTTGCTGTTCCATATATTGCACAGGTTGATTTTTATAGTACATCTATGCATAACTAACTACTATATACATACTTACATATTCATGCATACAGCATGCATCATTTCATGTATTGCATGCAAATTCATGCAGCAAAAAATACTCCATGGAACAACAAAAGCTATATGTGTTTCCATAGAATTATGCTGCTGTTGCATCTATTGACGTTGCTTGTGTTAGTCGAAGTGTTATTGTTCGTTTTTTTTTTCTTCTGAAAAATTAGGTCAAGCTATGCATTTTAGATAGCGAAAGGCATAAAAGTGCAATTGCTGTACATATAAGTCGATAATTTAGCAAGTAAGTTAAAGATTGATGCAGAAAATCAATGGCCTGAAAATGCTTAAAACTGGTACTCTTTATGAGGCAGAATCGTTTAAATGGCAAGTAAAGAGTCTTAAAGTGCGCTGTAAGCATTGAACAAAAAAAAATAGTTAACTTCTAAGATTTAAAAGACAATTGAGTAATTATGTTTGATGTAGTCAAATAAATCAAAACTAATTAAAATAATTAAATCAATCGCCCGCAATGTAGAAAGAATTTTGTACATTATTATGTTTATGCGTTTATTGTTATTGTTATTTTACTGCGCATCAAATACAAAAACAGCTACAAACAGAGAAACAGTCACCAAAATAATAGTGAAGCGCATACGAAGTAAAACACGCAATCTTCTATCTCTTTTACGCTTGCAGAGTTCTATCAACTTGTAACTGGCCGCTCACATGCGAGAGTTTAATATTTCTATATTAGTGTTTGTATATCATGTAAACCCTATGTGTGTTTCATGGTCGGATAGGTTTGTGTGGGTATTATAGCAATAATAGTCTTCCTACGGAGAGACGGCCCAAAAAGTGTAAGATTTCATGAGAAAACTATTTAAAATAGTAGCGAGACGGCACGTTAGATGCTATTCACCAAGCTTGAAAAGTGAGGAATGTCACATGCTTCTCTTAAGCTCTTAATGCTAGAACACTGAAAGCTGCAAATAAGAAGTGAAGATGTCTTATTATTTGTGGTACATCAAAGCTTTTCCTCTTAATAGATCCAAAAGACGTCGTAAGGAGTTATTACAGTAATTATGAAACTCTAAAATACTGCCTATCGAAACTGTTACAAAAACAAAATATTCTTCTCATAAAAGTCGGATCACACAAAACATCATTTCCATTCACTAATTTGGGTTTCGCGAAAAGCATGACACTATCTCGGCATACATCTCGAAACAAACCATAAATAAAGGCAACTCCTCAATACGTTCTCGCCCTTAACCCTTAAGCTTCTCCTCTAGTTATGAGATAGCGTAGCATAAGTGCCAGCTCAATCGAAAATACTTTGTACTGTAAGCGGTGCACCGCAATGTTATTATTCAGAATAATCTAGACATCCCAAATCTGGAAACCGAAATATCTCGTCTCAAATAGAATTATGAAAGCAAATACAATTCCCAAACACGACTCTTGAGAAAATACCTTCCAGCCCACAAAATCTTCCAACGGAGACAGTATTATATAGTGACTAAGATGATTATAACAGTACAGAGTCATTGACTTAACCACCACAAGTTCGTTGCCAATCAATTTTCATGATGCCATGGAAAGAAGTCAATTGTCATCTCCAGCAATACTTTTCACTAGTTTCTTCACTAGCTCTGACTGACTAGCTAATTCACAGTCTCATGCTAAGTCTCAGCGTTTTAGCTACCTAAGCTAAACAGCAAGCAGCACTTTGGCTTTCTGAATTACAGATAGTTTTTTATAGTTGGAAATAAAAATTACCAAATAAACTTATTTCATTGAACTGTTCAGAAATACTTTGAATATACTCGTATATATAAGACGATGATGTTTATTTTAATCCTCTGCAAACTGTTTGAACATTTTTTTATAGCCACTACTATTATGTGACTATAATAAAACTTAAAGTTCTTCAAACTACGAAATGGTAAAAGTTTGGAGGCACTTCAATTTAATTACTAATAAACAGAAAATTCATTAAGAAAACTATATGCCAAATAGACAACAAACTAAACCCACATCGAAGTATTTTTAACTCTATACATAGTATATAGTGCATCGAGTGAAACGAAACTCTATGCAACAATATCTAATATCCGGAAAGTAAATATTTACGCAAGTAACGCCGAAACAAAAAGCGCCGGAAACAAATTGCATATAGCTTAAAATAGCGTAAAAAGTTTTGAGCGTGAAACCATTTAGCACTTTTGCTAAAGCGAATTACGCTGTTCTACTTACTTATGTATCTACAAGTACGATATATAGAATGTAAAGTGTAAGAAGAGCAAGTACGTTAAATTCTGCGCAACTCTTTGCCAAAATCAACGCACTAATGCACTTCATCCTTGTAAGTTGCGTACGTAAATAGTTTTCTACGACTGAAAACCAAACCAACAAGAATTTTCATTAATACTAGTTTTACCACTGTGTGCCAAAAACCTGGGCAAGAATTTAATTTCGCGTTAAAAGTAAATTTTCGCATGTGGTTAACAGACACTGCCACCCTTGCCCAAATTAAACACTACGGCTGTGTAAAAGATGCACAATAGCTGTATGCAATTTGAAGTATGATTGTATGTAAAAGTATCTGTGAAAGTATCTTTAGCACTATTTTCGTTTACATGTTTGACAGAATTGCCTATCAGCAAATACGCTGGCACTATCAACCTCAACCGATGACAACATTACCTGCAAACATTGTAATTATGCACTTTCTAACTAAAACTACCAATCTATCTCACGTCATGTGACAATTTCACACGATAATGTGCAGCAATTTCTGTACACCATAATTCGATACCATGCTGCTGTGCCTAAGTGCACTATTTTTCGTTAGAGCCTGCTTTCCATATCTGCCGCTTAATATCGAGCGATGCAAGTTGGATAAAATTTCATATTCTTCGCTGTAACATTGTTGCTTAAGCTATGGAGCTGTGTGTGTGTGTGTGTGTGTGTCTGTGTGTGTGTGGCACAGGGCTGGCTGCATTGTTTGACAGGTAGGGAAGTTTGTTTTGTGGGCGTTGTACTGCGGTGTACGGAGCAATACAAAAAGTTTTATTATACGAAACATTCTCGCAAACTTTGTGGTATTTTCAACAATTTGTGGCATTTTACTATTTAATCCTTTGTCAGTCTTGTCTGTCACAGCTGAAATGCGCATGCAAGCGGTTAGCATTGTTGTTAATGTTGAAGATATTGTGCAGGTGCGGTTCAAGAAGAGCATAAAGCGGGCACCAAACTGCAATAGATACAAAAATATTCTGCGCATAAACAAAGCACTCCACATAATTTCATTATGAAATAATGGAATAAGATACAGGAAGCACAATGCATTCGAACGCACACACAGTTCGGTATCGGCGTTGGTGCATTTGTATCTATTTACTCATATAAAAAAGTAAAATCAATGCTGCTCTTTTTCCGTAACGGCTTTTTCTTCCTCCCTAACCAATTTTTCTTTCTCCGAAGCAGCAAAAAGTGTAAGAGTGTAAGTATAATTCTATGTACGTAAGCAAGTACGTGTGCTTTTTAACTTTGCATTAATTTCAAATCGCTTTTCATGCATTGTATGTAGCCAATTCCAATTTTTATTTTGTTTTTACCACAGTCAGCTATTTATTTCAGTCTTAAATTCAACCTAAAATTTTGTCGCATTCTTAAAGTCCACTACTGTAATTCATAGTGTTGGTAATATGGTTGCAGCAGCCGTTGTTGTCGCAGCACATCAACAGTTCACATGTTGCAGACAATGTGGCGGCACCTAAGCAAGGGTATTGCATTCGTTTCCCTTGCCGTCTTCATCATTCCTGTTGCATTTGCAATCTTTTGTGCTGGAGTTATTGTTTCGTTATGTACAGACTACTTACTCACAGATACTATACTTCAATGGCTCATTGTTGCTTCATTGTCATTGCACATTGCCTACAAAACTTAGAACTACGAGTAAGTAGTACGGATACGTGCAGCAAGTTTAATTAAACTTGAGAGCGCACGCTGCGGAAAAGTTTTCTAATAACTTGCTAGTTAGCATATTTGCCGAACTCTTATTGTAGAAAAAGCAAACTTTAACAATTTTTATATTCAATGGAACGCAGTTTCAACTTTAAATGCAAATTTATGTTAACTTTATTTTGCTTCAATTAGCCAATGTCAAAAAAGCCGCAGTAAACACATCCTTTTCGATATGTTAAGCCAAATTAACTGCCAAAAATTTCTTTTATGCCAAAAAATTTAAAATGCATAAAGCACGCAGCGCATTGTAAAGGGAAACACTGCCAGACAGACGGACAGACACACCGAGTGAAATATATAAAATATTCATAGTTCTATTATTATTGTGCAGAGTTATATATATTAAGGGTAAAAAAAAAAAGATTTTTTTCATTCCACAAATTGTCAGAATTATGTATGAAAGGTCAGGTCAAAGCTGCCCAAAGCAGACAATGCCTGAACAATTTAAGGAAGAACATTTTTAAGAGTAAAACCGAAGTTTCCATACACTTTATATGGGTTTCGGAAGAAGTCTTTGTAAACAAATGAGATTCATATTCATACAAATAGATACCGAAGTATCGATCCTAATCCTAATATTAATATCGTCACATATGAGGCTACAATTGAGTTTGGTTCTTACGGTTAGTTAACACACCCTATGTGGTTCGAAAGCCATCAAGAGCTATCATCGTAAATTGACACTTACTATAGGTATGTATATGCTTATGGATTCTTTGCTTCTTCATTTTTGTTAATACGCATTTGGTGGCTCAATTCTCAATTCAACAGATACATGAGTCTGATGCGGCTCTAAATGCATCACTTAGTGGGCATACCAGAACTTTCGACTCCAGCTATATGGCAGCTTTATTGAATGGAACAACTAAATGTCAACGATGAAGGAACAGAGCAAACAGTGTCCACTTATTCCGGCTCAGGTCCAGGATTCGTCAAGGCCTTGCAAATGGTTACTCTAGAGAAAAGTCACAATGGACGAGCTATTAAGAGAGTTCTTTTGGTAGAGAAAATCATCTCACCAAGATGCGCTGGTCGAGCGAAGGATCAACGAAAGCTACGTATAGTGTACCGTAGTGTGGGAAGTAGCATAAAGCTGGGCTTCTTTTCGGCTGATAAAGACAGTAACTCTCTTTCAACAGTTCTCTGCTATAGGCAATCATTGACGCAACAATTGTACGTCCATATGAAAATGTTGATAGGATGCCGCAGAATACTTTATGAATCGGTAAGTTCTTCATAGGAGTTAATGGGAGCCTCCCTTATTACTTTCACTTAGTAAGTATAACAAAATAATAAGTTTAACGGCTTTTATCAAACTATACAGCCTGCCGTGCTCCAATGGGTATTTGGTCTTTACTTAGCTCCATTAAGTCTTTATAAAGCATTTCCTTATATATTTTCTACTCTGTAGTCCATTCATACCAACCAATTTTTAAATCAAGAGTCCACTTTTCATGAAACCTAGTCATGTAAGTGGAAAACAATATGCGTATAAATGATTGAGAAGGATCAAGACCAAAGAAGTTCACCATTCATAGTTTTCTTCATCTTGGAAGACACAAAAACTTTAAACATTAATTAAAGACATGTTCTAGAGATGGAAATATATTCTAAATATCTGCTATTTGCAAAGACCGGCATAAACATGATGTGTTTTATCTTTCATGATCACAAGGTTTCCAATTTAGAGTCAGTGTTCTGTTAACGATACTTCTTAAACCAAAAAGTATGGACACGTTGTATTTTCTACTAAGCTTGCAGATTTTATCTTTATTAAATAAAAAGAACTCTTCTCTAGCACGCTATCTTCAACTAAGTTAATAAAGATAAAAATCTGGAAACCATGTAGCATATGTTTCGTATCGATACTTTTTTGTAAAATGAAGTATCTCTGTCAGAACACTGATGCATTTAGTTTCACCTGAAGTTTGACTGCATTGTGACCATGCAAGTTAGAAATTCACCTAAGGCAGATAGGAATATTTTCTCGGATGCCCAGGGCAGTAGTGTAGAAGGTGGTCTATTGACGAATCTTAGCCAGGTCAGTGATGTGCAGTTGAATATCTGAAAAACTGTTAACTATAATGGCTTAGAATTAGGAAAAAATCAACAAACATATATTCAGACAAAAGGACTTAGCTTTATGTATACTCCTTGCTGCGCTGTTCCAAAGTGCTTTACCTGTATATAAACTATATGGAATCTATAATACCAAATTTATTATATTTTGTATTTCGACAATTTATTAACATACCACTGTACAATATTTTTTGAAGGGGGTTTATGAAAGGAAAAAAACTTATGCAAACACATAGATTTTTGAGTCGCCATGAATAGTGTATGTATGTTTGTGCTATGAGTATTTGCTGCTGACAGTCTAAAACCCATTATTGAAGCAGGGAAAAATGGTAAAAGGACAAAGGCACATATCGTAAATAGAAGGCACAGAGACAAAAGTTGGCGCAAACGAATCGGATAGTAGAAATTTAGAATGGGTCACCTTCTGTTACTGGTGGCTTTCTCACTTGGGTGGCGCAACACATGTGAATACTGCTGTTTCAACTACTGCCAAATGCAAATTTTATTTATGTATATGATTTTGGCTAACGTGCTTCAATTTCATATTGTATGTAAGATATATATTCTATATATGTATATATATACGCAGAGTGTGTAGTGGAGTAGTGAAGCTTCCTAAACAAATATAACAATAGCTTAGCATAATAATAAGGATAGCAAGCAATGTTAAATTCCATTTGGTTTTGGTTTGACAAACTCATACAAATGAAATTGAATTACTGAATGATGACGCTGATAGAGTGAAAGAGTTGAGCTGGAGTTGGGAAGATCGCAAAGCTGACTTTGCTTGGAAACCCTTTGATAGTAACACCCATGCGACCGTGCAACACTTCGTGCGTGCCAAAAATTGCGGCTTAGACAGTTATTATTATGGATATCTCGCTCCAGCTGTCTAACTGCCTGGAGTATGCGGCGAAGTGAAAATTCTATATAATGACAAGGGATATATTGTATGGTTTGTACGAGAGTTTGGCATAACTGCTGTGTATGCCACAAACTGCGGAAATTAAGCAGAGGAAATTAGAATTTAAAGCAATTAAAATGACAGCAGGCGAGAGATAGACAGAGCGAAAGAGTACTTAAACAACAGTATAATATTACATTGACTGGTAATATTTAAGCATATTCATTGCATGATTTGCAAAAATTAAATTAAGTGAAGCAAAGTTCACATGGGCTTGTAAAAATGTAAAAGTGCACAAACGGCGGCGTGAGCACAAATGTGCACAATAAAGTGGTGCAATCAGCTATTTCAGACTTTAGTTTCTTCGTTTTCTTGCCTTGCACTGTTATTAGCTATTTAGCCTCAGTGTTATCAAAAAAATAACACATGCACAATAACAAAAACAAAATACGAAAATTCGAGCTGTCACTTGCTAAGTTTCAGAAATTTTTCGCAACACTGTTTTTGCACCGATGCAAATAAATGATGTAGTTAATAATCTGGGTTGAATAATCCGGTGTTAGTGCACTTTTGCACTGTTACAAGGCCTTGTGAATAACTTAATTGATTTCTAACCTGTCAAAAATGACACCGTGGTTTGAATGTTATCTCTATTGAAATGTATTTTCAGTTTCTAAAAAAAGAAGTCTCAGTAAATTCAAGGTGGTAAATATTATATATTTTGCGGAAGAGATTTCTACATTTTATAATAAATTTGCAAAATAATTTCCATAAAATAAGCAATGAGCACACAGTGGAATATTGCTGTTCAATATGAAATCAGCAACAACAATCCATGACAGCAGCAACAGCAAATATCATCAACAAAAGTGGCATGCAACATTGAAGTACATGTATTGGCAACAACGTACAAGTGTGATAAATAAATAGTATCTCATATGTGCTTGTCTGGCTACTGTTGGTAGGCAAAAAAAAAATAAAAAATAAATAAATTAAACGTGTGCTCATATATGCGGGCTGCAAATCGGATTTTGAGCAGCAGATCACGTACAAACAGAGTAGCAGCAGAAGCAGCAGCAGCAACAATTGCTGATATGTATGCAAATGCTGCTGGTGAAGTAAGTAGCAGCATCAGATGAGAGGCTGAATGTGCTGATGATAATCGAGTTGCTGCGAAGCCGTCAACATTGGTCGGCCGACACTTATTGCTATCAACGCAGAGTCATCAGCCATCAATGTTGCAGCTGAGCTACTACAACAACAACACATACATATACGAGGGTTTTTACAACGTTCCAATCATAATCAAATAAATTATATGCTGAAGTATATTAATAATACAAATTTATAGAAACTTTCTATACTTAGGAGAATACTAAGTTTGTTTTTAAACAAATATATCAGCGTTGACAGAAAACCTTGGTTAATTCTGAATGGAGTACTAACTTTGCCGAACTTGTCGTACCACAGATATGACATGATTACCGAATCAAAGCCTTCAATCCAAGTTGAGCCACAGATAGTACATTCCTCCAAGAAGCATCGCCAATAGATAGGCTCTTCGAAGCAAAGTGGCAAGCCAGACTACTAGCTAACGATTCTGACAGCTAACGAGCTCAAGTAAGCATTTTTTAAAATTACAAACGGGTTCTTGTTTAGCCAATCACCAATCAAAATTACATACGTCTGTTTAGAATTAAATTTTATTATGCTTGAAACATAAATTCAATACACTTCACTATTCTAGACCGACTGACTCTATAACTCACCTTCTTAGGTTTGGCATGGAGCATTACCAAGAAGTAGAAATGCTTCTTCCGGAAGTTTTTGGTTATGAAGAAACTCTTCTACTAGTTTAAGAAACTTTATATTGAAAAATGTTTTTGACAAACACTGTACATACAACGTATTCTGAAAAAGCGAACACAGTGATAAAGCATACCCATACATAACCTAACATTTTTTAAACTTTTATTTTTTTGTATGAAAACTTTCAATTCACATTCTCAAAATTTCCTCTTTCTATTGGCAAATGTTCATTGTCGTTAACATGTGAGTGGCAAAAAGAAGTTTCGCATTATTTACGTAGCCAATTTGTGGATTTAAGCCTTTCATGCCTACTATAAGCTATTATAACACTGCCCTCGCATATTGCTGCTGATATAGATGCCGATTTCATTGCTGCGACTGATATAAAGTATATAGCTCTATATGATTTTGAGTGCTGCTCCGATTACAGTGGCACACTTGAAACAGTAAATAAATACGTTTAAGTGAGTAACTAAGTGTAGCATCAACAAAATGCTGCAAAATGACTAAAGTACGCAACACGAAAGTTGCATACGAAAAGAAGTATCTTTTATATGCTGCAATATGCAGACAGTGACTTTAAATTGCAATTCAGAACGTCTAGCGTGACTGCCTTAAATAGCGTCTACTAAATATTAATTAAAAGTACTTAAGCAGACTACAACGTTCGGATGTAACAACGCCAGGCAGACTGACAGACGGACAAATAAAAGCATAAACTACTTAAACAAAATTATTGATTATGCCGGACATGCAAGTCATATCAACAGCCACAGATCAGCAAACGGCGGCGGCAATAAACGTCATCAACATGCAAGGCACAAACATTATTACAGATACTTTATAAATGTAATTATTGTAAATGCATACACATTTGCGCTTAATGTTGTTGTTAGTATTATTATTGTTGTGGTCGATTAATTTATAACTTTATATGCATGTATTTATCGCTTTATATAAGTAGATTTTGTATGTGCATCTCTATAACAATTTTTGCACAATGGCAAAATTTGAAACCTACAATGAATGTAGAATATGTAAAATTGACACACCCTGCAATTGAAACACATGTCTGAGAGCAGCTACTTAAACTCTTACCCTAATCCAACACCAAAGCTGAGAAATTCAACCCTCAAAGGAAAGCAGATAATAACAATACCGTAACTATTGTATATACAGATACTTGCATCTACTGCGTGCTTAATGCCACAGGTTGTCATAAAATTTGCCAGTGGCTTTATAGATATTACACATGCAAAGGAACACATGTAGCTATAGATTACTATAGTATCTATGTATCTATATGTATATATATATATATATATATATATATATATATATATATATATATATATATATATATATATATATATATATATATATATACATGTGTGTGTATCTGTATTTATGTGTGTGTTTTGCAAGTGTTTGACTTTGTCTGTCGGCATCTGCATGCCAGAAGCTATTCACAGTGACACTTGCACTCACAACAACATACAATATACCTCTAACACCCCTATATCACTATGATAATCATCATCGTCATCATCATAACTAGTTATATGTATTCTAGGAGTATATTCGCCCCATAACAATGCATGAAGATACATATTACAATAGCGCTAACAACAATAGTCGTCATCTGTTTGATTTATGTTTATAGCTGCAAATTAAAAACTATTCATTATAGCAATGTCAGCAAATTTATTGAATTTATGAAATTTGAAATATTTTAAACACTTTTAGCTCGAGAAGTCGACAGCTAAAATAAAAGCATTAATACTGAGAATGACCTGCATTTGTATTAAGAAATTCATTAATATTCATTTCATATATATTTTTAAGCGCTTGAAAATAATATACTAATTAAAAGTATGTACTCAATGAGCAATAATGATTTCAATTCATAATTAACTGATCAATTATAATATTGATTGATATTTTTGATAATCAATGCCATAATGTACAATTGAAATTATGTAAATTGCCTTTCTAGAATACAATAAATTTAATTTTTTTCACAGTTTTTCTGTCGAATGTTTTTTACAGAATAGGATGCTCCTAATTGGCTGACATTGCATCATGCATAACAGATTCTTATTTTATCAATATAATTCCACTAACGACTTGAAACAGCTGAGAAATCCGAAAGTCAAAAGCTCAGACATACGTCGTCCTCCATAGGATTGGAGAAAAAAAGTGAATGAATAGGAGAAGACACTTTTCCGATGCTTTGATGAAACGAACTATAAGCATTGGTGCAGTTATTAGAAACCTTCCAATTCTAAAACTTCTTACAGCCTAGAATTTTCTCCTGTTTCTGGTGTATGCAGCACGCAGACAGAGAAATTACTAATCTTGAATCCTGAATCTACAGAATAAACATAGTTAATACGAGACTAGCATTGATCAAGAAATTTTTTGTCTATATTGGTTTTGATCAGTTAGAATGTTGGTTAACTGCTGAGATTCATTACTACTTACCAGGTGGCGTAAAAGTAGCCACCCTATTGTAAGTTGATAATTTGCAAGTGATGTCATCTGTCATGGTGACTGGTTTTTAGGAAGCAGACAGAAAAAAAACGTGAAAAAACGTTAACTTCGGTTGAACCGAAGCTCAAATACCATTCACACGAAATTTTAAATATTATTGGGAAACATAAAAGTGGGCGTTTAAATAGGGGCTACCTCAAAAAGTGGGCGGTACACGCCCACTAGTAGATGTGTATGAAGCGATGTAGCAGATGTGTAAGATGTCGTCATATCGAATTTCAAGTTGATATTGACTTTTCCATACAAATGCATAAAAGGGAGCTGTTAATATGGGTTTATATGGGACTACCTCAACAATTGGACGGAACACGCCCATTTGTATATGTATATGAAGCGGTTGTCCACTAAAATCAACCAAATCAAATTTCAAGCTAATATTGATTTATATTAAGAATTTTTCACTTAAAACACAAAATTGCACTGTGGGTTTGTATGGGGGCTACGCCAAAAAAAGTGGGCGGCAGGCCCATTAGTCTACGTATGTCAAGCGGTTGTCTATAAAAAGACACCGTATCGCATTTCAACCTGATATTGACTTAAATAAAGAAGTTTTCATACAAAAAGTCAAAAGTGGGCAGTAGGTTTGTATGGGGGCTACCCCAAACAGTGGGCGGTTCCCACCCATTAATCTATATGTCAAGCATCCGTCCACTAAAAGTTACCATATCAATTATTAAGTTGATATTGACTACAATAAAAAAGTTTTTCTTACAAAAATTCAAAAGTGGCCGGTGGATATGTATGGGGACTACCCCAAAATACTCTTGATACTCTATTAAACTGCAATAAAAATAAGTGTCTACGATAATACCATTTAACACTCTGTATGAATGATATAAAAATACATTTCAATAATTCAACGCGAGAAATACGAAAAGTGAAGTAAACTGATCTAAAACGCGCCCAACTACTATGGCGGCAGCCATTTGGCTCGGCTGTCGAGCCCAAAAAAAATGTATTGTACAAAACAAACATTATTCACAAATAGAACCAATATTTTTCATTTACAGAAAAAGTTGTAGTCTTACGAAATAAGGTAATTTTTTCGCGAGTGATTACTACTACTTATTTTAAGAGCATAGCTGTCTGTGTATTAGATGGACTCCTAAAGTAACTTACTGGCTTACATTAAAAATTAAAAGAACATTGAGATCAACACCGAACTGAGGATTTTGTATATTCAATATTGACAATAAAGTACTGAACATCTAAACGAGATATTATAAGCATTTTTGATGTTGAGTGACCAGAGCATCAAAAAGAAGTCGATGGAATCATGGAATCATTTGCATCGATTGACTTGAAAGTATAGTAAGTAGTAAAACAATTAGTGGAGAGTATTTTTCAGAGATTTAGGAATTTAATGACGATTTTAGGAAAAACCAATGCATTTTGGCAAAAAAAAAGAAGGCATTTTGCAGTGTGACACATTATTAAACTTTCAAGTGGTCGGATATTAAGCTGATGTTCCATTCCATCTTCTGTTGTCTTTCTAGCTGCAATTTTTTCTAACTTCGAAAATTCTATACATTCAATGCAGCCATAAAAGCTTCAAAGCGGTCTTCAATACAACATTGAAAGAATGACCAACCAACGTTTTTTTTTTCTTTTGTTAGAAAACCTTTATTTGAAGTCACCTACAACACATATCTGTAATGTTGTAACATACTTCAACAAACTGACCACAAATGAATCTGCAACTGCAAAAAAGCAAACAGATTAAAAGCCGAAACCACAATTGAAGAAAGACCGACTATCGAACTGTCTGTTTGTCCAAGCGCCTGCATAATTTCCTTGAGATACAAATCTATACAAGCAGCGAGAGACGATCTTAGAACTACTATTTTACTTGTAGTACAAGTATAAAAGGCCACAACGACTTTTTAATTATATAAAATCCAATGGACAGACCGACAGACAGACGGACTGACACACCACACTACACACTCACTGGCTGCAATTGACGACATTTAACATCAAAGTCAAGCTCCGCAGATGTTCCATCTTCATCAGTATCTGCATCTGCATCATCATCATCATCAGCATCAGCATTGCAATTGAACTGAACTGAAATGCAGTTGACTCGGGAATAAAATATTTCCGCTGCTGCGTATTCCAATTCTAATTAAACAGAAGACATTTACTGGATTGACACGAGACAAGACAAGCGACACGAGACGAGTTCAAATGAGTCGCAAACCAACCTAACCTAACCTCACTAAACCAAACCAAACCAAACCAAACCCAATGATAGACAGTCAGTCGTGGTAGACAAGCGCTTTGCATTGTAATCGGAGTCGCCTTCACTGGTTCTTGAGGAATTACAACGGCGCGGGTGGCAAAAATTGCATAGAATAAATTTTCATTAAGTGTCACAGAAAGCGTTAAAGTAAGTAAAGTATAATATTATTGTATAAAATGCACCGAGAAGCTGAAGCTCGGGAGCGCTGAAAAAAGGGCTTGACTTCAGGACGCGGGTCAATGAACGCTGGAGTCAAAGATTGGACTTGGACGGCTGGAGCTGGAGCGTTGGTGACGACGGCTACCATGGCGACCTTTATCACACACAGACATCGGACGCCACGGTACTGTGCTGCTCTAGCTGTCCATTTTCATAATTTTTAATTATTTTTAATTTAATTGTCGCGCCTCGCGTGCGTTTTGTTTATGAGTAACATCAAGTGTTGATGGTACAGTGGTATGAGAGTGTTTGAAACGTAAAATTTGAAATTAATAACGATACTACAATTTTACATTAAGAAAAAGAGTGAAAGGGACAGAGAGAGCGGGACATAAAAAAAGGTCGAGTAAGGGTGAATAAGAGAGTAAGAGAGACAAAAATGGACAACAAAGAAAGTGTGAGAGAATAAATGAGAGACAAAAGAAGAAAGAAAGTTCCCAACTAGAGATGAGAACAGATCGCAGTTGCACAGCGTTTACATTCTCAAAAAAGTCCAATAATTTCAAGACATAAATTCAATTGAGCTGTATAGCTTCCATTTTCATTTATCGAACACATTTTTGAATTTTAGTAATTTTTTTTTTTTTTGTGATAAATATTTATCATCACTATCCAAAGCTACTTAAACAGAGCCTATTCTAGAAGTTCAGCCCTTTAAAACATCTCTCAAAAATATAAGTCTATATACCAATAGCACTGTTTACAATTTATAAAAAGAACTTTCGAAAAATCCGTTAAAATCTGAAAAAGATAAATCTTAAAATCTGAAAAAGATATAGTAATAATTTTTTAGTATCCATACAAATTTTTTACCTACGGTAAATTTTTCAATTGAAATAACTTACTTTCAAATAAACATAGGAAAATAATATATGCACTCGCGCACTCTAGTACTTATACTTTAATAAAATATTATATGGTTGACTGGCACGTAAACTGTTTCTTTTTTAGAGCAGGCCAGTGGAAGTGTGCATGACCGAATGAAATCCGCTGAAACAATGAAAAGTTATGAATACATCACTTCAAGTAGAATAAACCATCTACAAACACTTTCGTTTATGGGTTTTTTTAATGTTTTAAAACTTCTTAAGAATGGAGGCCTAAATGAATCCAGCCATAATCAATAGATTGTCTTATACAGACCACATTTATCAATATATTCCTTTCACTTCATGCAAAATATGTCTTCATTTTGTATTGTTTCAGATCTTTATTTAATACTAGTTATCTGAATTGTCAATATGTCATTCTCTGAACTCCAAACTTGCGTTTATATGATATAAGTAGAACCTTTTTCAATGTGAACTGATGAGAACTCGTAGTTAAGTTCGAAACACGTCTCAGTGGCTAAAAATATTCTTCGTAACTAAATGCTTTACTCTGTTCACATTGAGAGATATATGTAAATTGTTTCTGAATGTAAAAACTACTCAGAGCCAGCTAAAATTCATATATAATTTCTAGAGTACTCAATTTTTAAGCACACACAAACCACTGTACCTGTCCACAATATGAGTAATAAAGTAAACGCTAACCGTAGACACTGTACTGGCTTATGAGCATAAATTAAAACATTTTTCTGACAATTTTCTTAGAAAACAACAGCAAAATCAGTCATATAAACGGAAAAGACACAAGAACTCTGTATATATTAAAGTCATAATTGACAGCAGGCGTGAAGTATGAATGAACAAAATGACCAAACAAAGCGTTCATAAATTTTATTTATTAATCTTTCGGCTGACCATTATAATAATTTTTCCACGAATTAAAATTCAGTTGCAGTCCCTAAATTTGTGGTCTAACATGCTTGCATGGATAGCAACCTAAACGACCAATGACTTTGGGCATTTTAATTACCAGTTTCATTGATATAGGCTGCTGCTACGACGCATTTCATACTAAATTATTTCGATAGTCAGCAATTGAAGGCATTCCATCACCCACACTTCTAACTACAAGTATGTAGTACTAGGTATCTTTAATAACTATTGTATTGTAGAACACTACACAGCGGTAGTTAAAAGTTATTTACCAAAATTTTATATAATTACAAAAGTTTTCAACGTTCATTCGCTCGTTTCGTTTAATTTCGAGTCATCATTACAGAAACACCAATGATGATGATGTTTCTGGCATAGTTGAAGACATTGTCGCCAGTTTCAAGTTTCTACGCGTAATTCAAACAGCAGGTGACCATGGCGAGTAAAACTTTCATAGGGTGGGTATATAGTCTTGTATTTATTTTGTCAAATTTCGTGGGAGGAGCAGTAACAATGCAGCAAGTATAGCGATCCTTCGAGTTTTCATGAAATTTTATCCACATTGGCACAGTCACACAAAAATAATTATCACTCTTGATTATCTCACGAAATTAGTGAACGCTGTTGGCGGGTGGAGGTTGCAGATAAGGGTCGTGAAAGTCGTAAAAGTAATTGTTGTACTCAACCTGTATAGTACAAAAATAGAGAATGCCACAGCGCGTAGATACCTTCTTGCTATGCTATCTAGTTTACTAACTGTGCGCAAATTTTTGCTTAAGGAATGCCAGTGGTTAGCATTAGCATTAAGTAGTTTATACTGTCTAAAAATGTTCAAGAGTTGTTAAAATTTGTTATTTTAACTGGGTTGCTAAGTTTGTTTAATGTATTTTTAAATGAAGCAGTTGTGCATGTTTATTGAAGCATTTCATTGAAGTCAGTGCGCAATTTTATAATTGCGAAAATCGATAAGCGATGAATATTTTTGTAAAACGAATTTACAAGTTTAAAAATAGATATTAGATGAACAAGAGCAAAAATAATATTAAACGGAGCTGAGTACATATATTTGTATATGAATTTAGAGCAGACTCATTCAAGTTCGCTCCCATTAACTTTTCTCCATTAATTTACTTTCAAATATGTTTTGTTGCTGTCACACTCAAACAGTACAACACTGTGAAAATGAGTAAAATTTATACAGCAATCAATTTTGTAAAATTTTATATTATAGCCTGCGATCTGAAAATCTAAAGATGCGTCGATGCAAGTATGTAACGAATAATATCGAAAATATCGATGCACTATTTCGATATGTAAAAATACTGGGGTGTACCGAAAATACTGTAAAGATGAGATAGTGAAATACAGAAATTTTGTGCTATATAAATATAATCACTTTAGCCCATTTGAACATTTTCTCACACATTCCGTGCAATTCTGCTGTAGTGATATCTTTGGACGTCTTGGTCGCTCATTATCAATAATAAATTCAAATAGCAAATAACAATATCCTTCTCTTAAGGCCATATATAAAACTATCTGGATCTATAGAATTCACCTCTGGGGAGTGGCAAGTGATTCGCACATAGAAATTCTGTAAAGATTCCAGAGAAAAGAGCTAAGGATAAACTTCAATTCATATAACTTCATTGACAATATCAAAATTCACGATTAGCTTCCAATACACATAGTTAGTCAGGATATAAGCAGTCTGAGTGCATGATATTTGCAGATAAATCTATTTAACAACAGCTTATCAACCAGAACACTTACGCGTCAACACTCACTGCAGAACTAAAGATTGTGCCTCTACGTCCTTCTTTTTGCACTCCGACCATCCACTGCTTTTAAACTCATTCTCATCATTACCACAAACCACCACGATTTAATTGTAATTTAACACATAATTCAACCAATACAAATATGGATAGTCTCTGAAGAACCATTTTTAACTAAAATAAGTATACAAAGTATAGAATTCTGATTCCGGAGGACTTTAGCTCCCTTGCACAGAAATTTCATTGCATATATGATTATACCATATGTCATAAAATCACGCTAACTTACTTCAAATTTCATTATGATGACACATCGTTGAATCTTATTCAGTCATTACACCCCACAAGAGTAAACAGTTGCATATTTTTAAAATCTGTCCTACTTTTCATTTTCATTACCCAACAATAAAAATAAAATATATGCAGAATTTTAAGAGCAACTTTAGCTTTATCTCGTTTATGTGTAGCACACTTTGAACTTTTTCATTGCAACTAGAGCATTATTTCTTTAAAATACTATCTAGATTCGTATTTCATTTTGTATTCTATTCACTCTATTCTTCAAAGACTTCATTTTCGAGTTTAACTATTCTCTTTGACAATTGTTCAAATACGAAATATTTGCAGCAAATATTTTAGCACAACTTAAGCATATCTAAAGACGATCTATTTGAATGACAACTTTATGCGACAGCGTCATGCCAAATAAAAACTCAATTAAAAAGACGTCACTGTGCTTATCTTAAGCTCATTCACTTGTTGGCCAAATCGTTAGCTCATTTACTTTTCTGTGCATTTTCTTTAGCAGCAATTTCGTAATCAAACAATCTGCCAAAAAAAAAAAACCCCAGAACCACCCTAAAAATTAAATGAAAATAAACGTGAAATAGTGGAAAAAATTAAAAAAAAAAATCCAACAAACAGAATAAGAAAGAAATGCGCTTTCAAATGAAACACCAAAGACAAATAAATAGTAGATGGTAAAAAAAGCATTGAAAATGCTCAAGCCGGAAAACGCAAATATAAAGTTTTTGTTTTTGTACCCTATGCAATTAGTGGGAGTAAGCGTACTAACTGTTGGTCGAAAGTTTGTAAGCGAAATGAAGATTACTGGTATTAAATAACTATGTAATTATCTGTCTGTCTATATCATTCTGGAAAAAATGGAAATCGCATATATAAGTCCAGTTCCAAACTGATACTTCTACCAAACAAAAAAAAAAAAAAAAAAAAAAACAAGAAAAACGTTAACTTCGGTTGGACCGAAGCTCTAATACCATTCACACGAAACTTTAAAAAGTATTGTAATACATAAAAGTGGGGGTTTAAATAGGGGGTGGTACACGCTCACTAGTAGATGTATATGAAGCGATGTAGTAGATGTGTAAGATGCTGCCATATCCAATTTCAAGTTGATATTGACGTTTTTCATACAAATGCATAAAAGTGAACTGTAAGTTTATATGGCACTACCTCAAAAAGTGGGCGGGACACGCCCCTTTGTATATGTATATGAAGCGGTTGTCCATTAAAATCCACAAAATCAAATTGCAAGCTAATATTGATCTAAACGAAGGTTTTTTTTTCATAAAAAGCACAAAATTGCACGGTGGGTTTGTATGGGGGCTACCTCAAAAAGTGGGCGGGCCACGCCCAATTGTCTATGTATGTTTATATTGACTTTAATAAAAAAGCATTTCTTACAAAAAGTCTAAAATGGACCATAGGTTTGTATGGGAGCTACCCCAAATTGTGGGCGGACCACGCCCCTTAGACTATGTTTGTTAAGCGGCTGACCATAAAAAGGCACCACATTGCATTTCAACCTAATATTGAGTTTAATGAAGAAGTTTTCGTACAAAAAGTCGGAAGTGGCCGGTGGTTTGTATGGGAGCTACCCCAAATAGTGGGCGGGTTCCACCCATTAATTTATATGACAAGCATCCGTCTACTAAAAGTTACTATATCAATTTTTAAGTTGATATTGACTACAATAAAAATGTTTTTCATACAAAAAGTCAAAAGTGGGCGGCGAGTTTATATGGGGGCTACCCCAAAAAGTGGGCGTGGCGGGTCAATCTTGACACTCTATTAAACTGGAATAAAAGAAAGTATACGTGCAAAATTTCAACTGGATAGCATAAAAATTAGTTTCCAAAAAATGCGAAACAACATACAGACGGACAGACGGATAGACAGACAGACGGACATGGCTAGATCGCTTCCATATAAATAAATGTAGTTTTCGTATTTAGTGGACCAAATGCATAGGAAATTCATAGTGGGCAAAATGGCTGTAAACTAGTGTTATTGAAAATGATTTCCAAAAATTATTCTCCATTTTCCGCTTTATCTCACAATATACTGAGTTTATGCGAGAAAGATAATTGTGATTTTCAACGCACAAATTCGAAAGCTTGCGTGCATAACATCGCATAAAATTTTTGTTGTCACCGTATAGAATTTTTCGTATAATGGCTTGACTAATGAACTTCCAGTAAAAATTTAATTAGGATCTCATGTGAAGGGTATACAAAATTAACTTTTACCAAAGTCAATGTTTTCTTTTTTCTTTTTGATGAAAAAATACAAAAGTGCAGATTGAAATAAAATTCCGAATGGCGTAAAAGTGCTGTAAGAAAATAAGCGAAGAAAAAACTTTTCACAAAGTTGACAGCAAATGTTTTATGAGTTAATCAAGTTGTAATGACCGACAAGGAGTCCGTCTGTCAGACAGACAGACAGACAGACAGACAGACAGACAGACAAACAGACATGCACTGACCATTTAAAGCGCTCCAAAAATTTGACGAACTAAAGTCAAACAAAATGACGATGATAAAAAACAAAACACAAAAAAACAAGAGAGAAAAATATATATAGTTATTATGTATGTATATGAAAAATAATTTCAAAAAGACGGAAATAGCAATGACGTCCAAACAAGCAAAGTATTAAGACCAACGACTGTAAAAATCAACTTAATTAACTTTCATTTTGTGCAGAAAATGATCGACAAAAAAAATATATATAAAATAAATAAAAACACAAGAGTAAAAGTTTAAAATGCAGAAAAGTAAAATAAACAGCAAAGGTTTTAATTAAGTACAAATTTCCGCAAAATGCATTTTCCCTTACTGCGAAGCTTAATAAGTTGAATACTTTGAACATTGAAAAGAGTTTTTTTTTTTTTTTTTTTTGGCATTATAATAGTTAATGGTTTCAGTTACAGACTGAAAAACCTAAAAAGCAAAATATTAAAAAAAAAACCCAAAAAAAAAAAATTTGAAATTGTAGAAAGATCAATAAAAAAAAATTTGTGGAAAAGAATGTTAAGCTACGGTAACAATTGTTTCGCACACAGCTACGAGTACTCATCAGTTCGCAGTCTGTGAGAGTGCAAATTTTCAGTTGTATTAGTTAGGTCATTTCTATATTCAGCATGTCAAATATATTATTTAAAAGTAGTCATTTATAAGTATCATAAATATTTCGAACTGTTTAGTACAGTACCATCTATAAAGTGCCTAGGATTAAAAGGTCGGAAAATATCAAGAAGCGACATATATGAGCGTCATCCACACCTGAACCCACCTTAAATAATTACATGATATGGCTAAAAAAAAAAACAAACACACCTCAGTCAACGACCTCCGACCGATGGAGGAAGCAAGCCTGAAACAGTACATCTACAACTTAAGAGACACAGTTAACTCTTACATCCACTTCGCCATTTGAAATATGAGATCTGATCGGGAAGAGGCTTGAACAATGAACAAATGTGACATTCTATCTACGGTTGGAGCCGTTGGTGTATTTATGTGTTATAGTAGTCCTGAATACTCGTAAATCAAAAATAACGAAGTTGATCCATCTCACTTCTTCAGCAAGCTTCGGTTATCAAGCGAAGATTCTCGCTATTATGAAAGTAGCTTGTTCTTTACTGGAAAACAACACCAGAAATTAAAAAGTTGAATTTTTGCGCATAACTGAGAGGCTGTATATCTCTCCAGTATGGCTATCAGACCACAGTGAAGTGAAGCAATCAAAATAAATGACATACTGGCTAGAAAAGAGTCCGCAATGTTATCAGCCGCAATAGGAGAAAATTAGTTTTGTATAATCGATTAATAATCTGAGCCATTGATATCCCAGCATTTATTCTATGTTATGGCACATTTGTCCAAGCATAAACTTCGTTTGCGCAACCATCAAAACTTTATAAAAAGTAAATTATTATTGAAAATATTAATTAATTAAAACTAATTTTCTCCTTTACTGTCGTAATTTCCGGTGTGTGGTAAAACGAAGTTTATCCTCGGTCGGACGTGAGCTAATGTTGTACAAATGTATTTTTTTTGTTTGTTTTTTTTCTCTTATTTTATTTACAATCTATCTGTAATTACAAAGGATTTTTACATGTTGGCATATGAACTACCACTCTTTAGGTGGCCTAAAGGAAAGGTCGAGTGGATGATGGCTTTTCAAACGACGACGGTGCTGGCTATTGTCGAGCAGGTTTACGGCCAAACGGTTGCGCTGCCGAGCAAGTCTGTCACGGTGCTTCTGGCTGAATCTTTTCACTTCGTCAGTGACACTGGAATGCGAAGGTCCTTATTAGTTTAGACCACCTGATTCTTAACGTAATATAGTGCTTTGACCAACCTTCGCAAAGTAATGTGTTGAAATCGTTGTAGTATTTCAATATTGGCCACATCCAATATTGATGTTGGGCTGTGCCCCACAGCTGAATTCCATAAGTCCATATGGGTTTGAGTAAGGCCTTACAGAGCAGGACTTTATTTCTCAGATTCAGTTACGATCTGTAGCCGAACAGCCAGTTCAGCTGCCGGAATTTCAGACAAAGCTGTTTTCTTTTAGATTTGATGTGCTCTGACCAGGGTTCGAGGGTTAAGCCATGGTATTTTACTTTTCTCACAGTACGCCGTGTGGTACCATTCTGGCAGAACTCTGGGCAAGTTTTTGATCTGGTAGAAAATGTAATATGCGCAGATTTGCCTTCATTGAGTACAAATGAAATGCAGCTTAAGAAATCTACATTTTACTTTTCGTGGTACCAGGTTCACTAATTTATAAACATGATTTGGAATCGTGTTTATCTTTCTATAATTTTTTGAAATGTGGAAAAACGAAGTTTAACTTTGGACAAATGAACTGTATTCTCAAACATTTTCATTTCATACTTCGGTCTGCCAAATTCACTGGGCTCTTCTTGGACAAGAAGTTTGAATACAACTGTGTGCGCGAGAGGGATAGATATATACAATGCAGCAAAGGCAGAAATGTTAGAAGTGTAAACCAAATTACAATTGTGTATCATAAAATTTGATAAAGCTCGTTACTAAATTTATAAGCAGCTTACACATTGTCAAACCATAATTTTATAAACTATTACGCTCAAAACTACATCTAAAGATTTACATATCTATGAAAACGTAAGCACAACCTCTCAAACTATATTATAACACTCGACCCTATTACAAATACTCAATAACAATGACAACTGATTGTGTGTAAGACTCATACAACTAAGTAAATTTCTTAAATCAATATTAACTCCAAGAAAAAAAAAGTAAAGATAAAAATTCCCATGCATACCAAATAACAAATATTTCATGCATTGAACTGCATTAAACGAAACGTTGCCACTACAAAATCAAGGTAATTATCAATGAGTCGAAACGAAGAAAAAAAAAACACCAAATATTGCATTTCACGCCAAATGAATGGGAACTCATTGAAGAGCATGTTCCAGAAATGCTTTTGTAAGTATTTACAATAAATATGCAACGCCTAAAAAAGGGCAGCTGAAGAACGATATAGATACGATTATCTGCCACAAATAGTAGGTATTCGAAACGAACAGATGAAGAAATTTCTGTACCATTAGAAATACGCCTGAGAATATTCATAGATGTACGTGATGGGACATATGTGACAGAGGCTATTGTCAAATGATTTTTGGAAGTTTGAGTTGAAGCCAGAGTTTTGCTGTGAAAGCGTTAATTAAGCAAAGTGAGTAAGACGCACGTAGCTATACGCATTTAAATGAAATCAAATGCAAGCAACGAGATGGAGATACAAAAAAGGCTGCAAACCTTTAGGTAAAAAAGTAGAAGATGCAGCAAAGTACGAGGATGGGCTGATAAATAAATGGCTCTGACGGAGTTTATGCAGTTTTACACTAATAATATCCACAGTAAAGTAAGTTTTAATGATGCACTGCCAGAGTGTCCAAAAGAGATTAAAACAACAGAAATGGTTCAATAATGGGCAATCAATGGAGATTATAGGCAAGTGAAACTGGTGTTGCTTTTGGTATATCAGACCAAATATTTCGCATGTATATTTGGCAATAGTTTCGAATTGATAATTTTGCAAAATTTAACCAGGATAAACATAACTTTTTGTAATGTAACATAACCATAGACGCCTTATGCATTCAACACAGCATACTCGTATTAGAAACAAAGCAGACTTCTGCTAAAATATCAAAACATAAAAAATCTAAGATGGCTATCTCAGCCAACAATGTTGATGTTGATGATTTTGCTGTTCGCACTGCTGTTCTTACAATTTAGTTGCAAGAACAAACATCCAAATCATTCGCAAACATGTCCAAACTCAGCGTTTGCATGCAAAACATTTGGCATTTACACAGATGGCAAACGTATTTGCTGTTTTTTAAGACATTTTTGTCCAAAGAATTTTTTTTTTTTTTTAATTTTCGCCAATTTTTGCCTAAGACTAATTAACAAGACCTCGCAAAGTTGCATAGACAAACTGGCATACAGGTAAAAGCACTTGTGTTCGCACTGCTGCTGCCGCCACCAACAAACAACAACAACAACAAAAATGAAGGCAATAATGAGCACAGGAGCTACCTGAAGTCAGTAGTCAGTCAAAGACAGGAAAATGTCAAAGCAGCAGGAATTCAGGCTGAAGGCATTGAAGCGTAAGGCTGTGATAATCACCACGCGCTGCACAAAATCAAACGTCAAACGCGCAATGACAACGACAACTACGACAACGACAACGCAGGACTGTCATTGTCAGCTCAGTAGACGCAGCATTCGACACACACACACACACACACACACGCACACATACACAAAGACAGTCATTTGAAGACGTTGGCGGCGACAGCAGCATGAAAATTGCACGATAATCACAGCAACTTGAGTTTTCAAGTGCATGTTGCCCGGGAAAGTAGAGTAGTACTTATATAGAAGACTCTGTAGCCGCCACCACTGTAAATGCTGATGAGGATGCCGCGACAACTTCGTCCTCATACTTAACTCTCGAACTGAATTGCATTGACAATGGCCTTTGTCTGTGGCTCTAGTCTAGCTCTGCTGTCTGTCTGTCCGTCTGTCTGTCTATATGTCTTATATGCCTTTCAGCCAAGCTCTCGCTCTCGTTAGCCTACTCATACATATGTGTGTGTGTGTGTGTGTGTGTGTGTGTGTGTGTGTGTGTGTGTGTGTGTGTGTGTGTGTGTGTGTGTGTGTGTGTGTGTGTGTGTGTGTGTGTGTGTGCAGCCCTGTTAAGCCAATTTTAATATGCAGCATAGCCAAAAATCCTGCGTGTAAAGGCGTTAAGCCAGTCAACCGCAGTACCAACTGCAACATCAACCAAAGGCGTTGACTTTGTCAAAGTGCATGTACACATAGCCTTGAATTGAGTTTCATATATCAACAACTCATCATCATACTATACTATGCTATATATCGTATATAGCAGGGCATCATCTTTATCATGCACAACAATGTCATCAACACATCACTCTCGTCATGCAGTCTATAGACTATAGTATATACCTACGAGTTCTACAGATGGAGGCCGTACTAGGGCAAAGTTCTTTGTATGTGACTTGGAGCATTACTTGTTTGTCGTCGTCGACGTCTTTTTTGTTCAGCGAAAGCGAAAATTTTTGTTTGGTGCACTCAATTCTCTTGTTGTTGTTTCTTTGACTCTTTAATAATTTAGTAATACTTTTACAGACAATATATACTGCTCAATGGTAGCAATGACTTGTGCAATTATAGCTAATAGGTTCATTAACGCGTAGATGCTTATGTGCATAGAATTTTTAAGTTATGTGCAAGTTTAATGTGTTTGAAAGCAATATCAAACTGAACAAATACAAATTATGTTTAGATAAGAGGCGGTGTTCATTTTTTCACCGATATACAAAGTTGCCAATCACAGTTACATGTTGAAAATAATTTGTTATTTAAATTTAAAGTGTGTCAGTTTAAAAAAGAAAAAAAAACGTTTAATCCGGCTACAGTATACAGTATACAATTTAATAAATTGTGCAATTGTCAAAGATTTGCTACAAATATACTAGTTATGGGTCCCAAGACGCTACTATGCGGTATTCCAGCTAGACCTGCATGAGTAGCTAATGTCCCCGCTCGCACTTTAACACAACATCGATGCTTCTCTAGGTAAGAATGCAGTATTAAATAGTAGCAAGCCGCAAAGGCTTCTTTGGTTTTAGCTAACATAGTCCATTGCAAAACTCGTTGGTCTCACAAGTACCAATGATGTGGTGAACTACTCAGTGGACATGTGCAGATAGTTCGAGATAATACTGAAAATAAAAATAATTTCATAGAAACAGTAATCAAAGCAAAGCAAAGAACAGTCTTTGCCAAAAAATTCAAAATAGATGGGAAGAGACTGAACGACAAGTAGGACTCGAAGATGTTATCCAGTTTTCCAGACTTCTGTTTCACTATCTTTCACTAGAGTGGTCTGGCAAAATGCTTAAAATGCTCGGCTAGGAGCGTGGCTAATGTTTTGGCATATTCATCAGTACGGCATTATCTATGTATGACCTACATTATAGCAACATGTCAAATCGGCAGTCGATTCAGTGATTCTACTAGTGACCTTTCCTAAGGAGAAGGAAGCATCGTTGTTAGAGTCCATGTATTCCAATGCTCCTGAATCGATTGTTTAATCGGTTTTTCCACTCGGATTTCTTCCAGCGGTCTTGTGTGTATATATAAATCTTACACAATTGCCTCTTCTTTATCACTTATTTAATTGACGGGGTAGAACCGTTTATTGGTCATGGCCTCACGCAGTAATTGTTGTTTTGACACCAAGTTTGCGGATGTCGTCCCTGACTTGGTATTTCCAACACATACTCGGACGCCCTCTAAGACGTTGTCCTGGGGTTCGTCATCAAACAGGGATCGTGTTCGATCGTGTCTTCACTGGTAAAAGTTTTCCGGTGGCGGTTTGCCAAACCCAGCGCACTAACCCATAGTTATTGGAGTTACCTTCTTACAATTTTCTTACCTCAGAACGGATGTTCAGACGTCGGTGAGCTGCTTGGGGAGTCATACCCAAGTGAATTGCAATTAATAACTTTTCGCTCGACGAGACGAGTCCATATCATGTGCCTCTGTCTGTCCGTCTGCCTGGATGTTGATGCGCATTTTTTGGGAACTAATTTCTTAGATATGCTGTTACAAGTCGGCACATAGCCTTCTTTTTATTACACAATTTTAGGACCCCATCCCGCTAAACTTAGACATGGAAAATTTATAAAAAAAAAGCAGAAAATTTTATACAAAACAGAATCGTGGCGCAACGTTGTTCAACTAATTGTTTAAGGCTTCAATAATTGATACAAAGGCGAGACAGATTAAATTTCTAGGAACTTTACAAAACTTAATTCATAAATCTTCTACTCCTGCTTCAAAATACATATTATATTTCAAAAAACTTTATACAATTTCACACAATTTAAATGCAATTGAAGCCTACAAGTATTTACCACAAGCGACAAGAAAATATCAATACGCACACAGCAATCTATAACAAGTTCAATATTATAATTTGTTTTTGGCAAAACTTCGACAGACGGCTGTCTGTCAGCTCGTCCTTCCGAAAATAATATGCAAACCTAAAGGACAACAAACTTTATGCTTAAAGATGAAAAATAAGATGAACAAGACAAAAATGCCAAACGCGATCTTTGGTGAATTCGAAGACGTTCAAAAAGCAGTAAGTGGGAGTAACGAAACTCAATTTTCAGAAATAAAATCAAATTTAAATGATACAATGGCGTAAAGGACTCGCAGCAGCAGCAAAAATGCAGGAAACCCTAAACGAATATAAGCAGCAGCAGCAACAACAACAACAACGACAAGGATACGCTGGCGAATGAATATCGCTGCTTATTTATCTTAAACGCAACTCACTCGCTTGCTCGAATATCCTGCGGGCATTCGATGCCAGTCGTGAAAGTAAAGGGACAAAAGCAACCAGCCAAACGTCTATGGAAGAAGCTGTACCAGCACTTTGAATATAGCATTAATATTATTGCCATAAGTTTCATATTTGCCATTTAAATTTAGATAGCAATGACTGAGAAGCGAGTGACTATGAAGCAAGCAAATCGAAATCAAATGAAACGTTATGAAATCTATATCGAGTAAATATAATTTTATTGATTTATTTACTTCCACAGATACAAAACTGAAATAAAAACAAGTAAGCATGCAGCTGTCAAGTGTATTCGACTTTGTGATACCATGTACCTTATTTAAAGATCCTTATATGAACTATAGATTATATGCTTTAGTGATCCGATCTGAACATAAGCGGAATATTTAAAATATTTAGAAATATAAATGTAAATGTTCGTTTGTTCATAATCGATAATCTCCGAAAGTTCTTCACCGATTGCTTTGAAATTTTGATACAACGTCGCATTCGAAAATGCGCTTGTTTTTTATACTCATTATATAGATGCTACTATAAATGTAAAAGAAAATTGGTGGTCAAATGATCGAACTGAATGCTTTTAAAATCGGTTTTTATACTCTACAAAAAAAATTTGTTTTGCGGTTTTAAGAAATTCAAACGCTAAGAGGTGAAAAGCTGTGGTACAAAGGTGTGACAGCCAAATAGGCAGGCAGAGTGCTCACCTCGAATTGTCAATCGTTGCATTTTCAACTATGGATTTACATATGTAAAGAGCACTAGGAAAAATAAGATTCACTTGAAAATAGGAGGTGACACAGCACCAAATAAGAGAAAATAGGAAGGGGACATAGCTGCGCTTACCTAGGAAACTAAATGGATTAGATTTTGTACATCTGCAATAGAAAAACCGAAAATAATATGACTTATTTGGAATATAGGTATATTGAGTCATGGCCACATATAAGAGAAAAATATTAATACTAATTAAAAATTAAAAACAAAAAATGTTAACACGCAAACTCAAAAAAAGGGGTCAGCTTTGCTTGAGGCTACTGCTTAAAATGGTTCCGAACTTGGCCAATATGGCATACTTTGTATGGATTGTACTAAGATACTCAAAACTGGTGGGAAAGTTTGTATGGTAACTACCCCTTATAGTGAATCGACTAATACCTATGCGGAATATTAGGATTTACATAAGATGCACTAAATTTGGTAATTCTAGCGTAATTAACAAACCAAAAAAAAAAAACATTTCACACAAAAAACTTAAAAAATGGTGGCCAAGTTTGAGTGGGATTAACATATTCATTAAATACTAGTTATCTGAAGAGAGAAAAGAGGTAGTGCAAACTTCCATATCTTATAGTCTCCAATTTCTGCCCGTTTAAACAGATGGTCGGATGGACAGACTTCTCTTTCGATACTGATCTGAGTCTGACACGTCTCCTGCTGGCCATTACATATATTTGCACAGACTCAAGATACTCTTTTTTACAATATGGATACAGGGTATAAAAACTCAATCGAATGAAATGAAAACAAACCAAAAACAAAAATATATATGTATATAAGTATAATCGTAATAAAATCGCACAAGAAGTGAAAATTTGAAGCGATTTACGAGCAACTCGTAAAGAGGCTCAACAATAAAAAATTGAACAAAAAAAGAAAACAAAATAGAATATTGTCGTCTATAGAATAAAATATTACTATGTATTTTTGAATAATGGCAGTCATAAAAGCAAAGCAGCAGAATTACTTTTTTTCTTACTTTCTATATTTCATATTATTTCTAAATAATGCATTCGCAATGGCATCAAACAAACAAACAAAAACAAAATGGCGTACGCGCCATTTCTCCATTTCCGCTTCCATTTTGTCGTTGCGCAAACGTAAAATTTACTTGGAAATTGCGCGAATTTTGAGTACTCGTAGCTTTTGCGACATTAAATTTACTATTATGTACAAGTATATACCTTGTTACATTTTTGTAATTCGATTAGCAAGCAATTATATACTTATTTGTAATATTTGATGTCAAAAGTAAATGTTGTTTTATGTAACAATGATATTGATAGCATTTCAAAGAAATGAAAAATCACTGCTTTATGTAACGAAAATCTACTTATCTTATATTGTAATATAAGATCAGTAGATTTTCGTTACAAAATTACATTAAAAAAAAGTGTATTTTTGATGCTGTTAACTATTGTAAAAGTATGCAGCAGAGATTTGAGGTACCAAAAACCGCTGCGATGACTGTTTAAGAAACGTCAAATCTTAAGCGTGCACAATGAAAAATGAATTTTGTGTGTGCAGCCTGAAAAGTTACTACAAAATCGAAGCGATTTTGTGCAATCTGCATCATTAAGTTTGTGTTTGACAGCCACTGAATCAGTACATGAAACCCAGACAGACGAACATATGGCATGTGGGTGACGAAAATAAACTCAAATGCGATCGAAGTACTGTTTGACAAAGTTTCATGACCGTAGATTAAATATAAATCCATCACAATACATCAGAGGCCAAGCATAAGTTTAAACAGTGTATTTCTCTTTGCCGTTCGGCGTGACAATCTTTTCAATTTCTGTCCGTCTGGCTGGCTTTTATAACTATGGCTAATAATGGCTGTCGAACACAGGTTTAATGATGCAGATTGCTCTGGTTTATTTAATCTGCAATTACTCGTACTACACAATACTCTTGATTTCTGAAGCTTTTAGTCACGCAATTTGTATGCTCGCTTCTTGAAGTGCTTCTTAAAAACTTATCTCGCTAATTTGCAAGCTTTTTATATTTTGGAGCGGCACAAGCAATTATACGAAGTTTATGCTAAAGAGTTAGTAGAGCATTTGAGAAGGCCAATAAACCAATATGTACTCCATTTCAAAGCACAATACTCAATTTGGAGTAAAAGTATCTCAACATATTTAACACTTCTGATTTAATTAAAATCCATCTTTCATATACATTTTGTACATAACATAAATATTTCTGCATACACTTGACTGAAACATATTTCTCTACACCAATGTGTGCACATCAATGTGTGCAATCAATACAATTTGTACAAACTTGTTATAAATAGTACATTGAAAACCCACTGCTAGAGTAAAGCGTTGCTCATTAAAGTTGCAACAAAGCTTTAGACTACCAAAATAAAAATAAAAGAATAAAAAATATAAAATTAACCAAAACTAACATGTATCCCAAGCTGCAACCGAAATTATTTACGACTAAAACCTAATTAGAGCTCAAATTTAAAACCATAGAATAAAACAGCGAACTAACTTTATGCGAAGGACTGACAAAATGTTGGGATTTAAAGTGGGAAACCGCCTAAAAGCAAAAACAAACAATTGGACTACTGACACCAAAGTCTGGGATGCAACTAATGCAAGTACATATAAATGCCAACTATTGGCAATACATGGAAAACTATACACAGTATAATTTGATGAGATACTTTTAGTATTTTCTGTTTGGTTTATAGCCTGCGACAATATTATTTGGCAAAACTATACAAACAAGAACAACAACAGTGATAGTAAAACAAGTAGTAACTTTAATTTTAGTGTAACCGAAACTTAAATATCCTTTCTGTTGTGTAAATTTGTTGGAAATTTTTTAGCGAATTGAACTTACTTCGAATTTGAAAGTTTGTTACAATTATATTAAAGCAGTTTTATATACAATGAGTCACATCGGGGTTATTGGATTCTATGGGAACTCCATTAAATGATGATTAAATGTTAGGTTATGTTGATTATTTTATGGAATTTTATGTAAGAAGTACATATACAAGTATGTAGCAAAAACGTAGCTCAAATCTTACAAATAAAAAAGTTTTTCATATATAAAATCGAAAAAGGAAAGTGAATTTTATTGTAGGCTACACTTCATGGAGAGAGTGGCATTCTAATTTGTACACTAAATTTGTTTGCAGTAAAAGTAAGCATCCATACCGAGTTTCAGTTTGAAACTCGGTATGAATGCTTACTTTTGTAAGCAACATCGACATATATAGATAACAGACAGACGGACATGACTAAACCGATTCAAATCGATTAGCTATCAAGAATATAAACGGTTTCTCAAGAGGGAAATAACAATTTTTAATTTTAATACTTTTTTAGGATCTGTCAACGTCAAAACATCAGCCAAGGTTTACATAGCCCATTTTTCGCTAATGGTTTTGTCAATGAGCAAATTGTGCGCTATTGGGCATTAACAGACGCACATGTACTTCCAGAGACTCCATTGCATCAAAGACCTGTGGTGCGGATTTCACGATTGGAGGATATTTTTCGTCGATGCTTACGGTCAATGGAGTTCGCTATCGTATCATGTTGGAAGACTAGTTTTTACCAGAATTGAATGAACTTGACATGAGTAATATGTGGTTCCAACAGGATGACATCACATGCCACACAGCTGGTCAATCAATTGATCTTTTGAATAGGAAGTTCGGTAACTGAATAATCTTGTGAAATTATCCTATAACATTAGAGTTGCTCAGGAACAATAAACACAAAGTCGCCAATGTTCCGGCAGATATACGTGCAAAAATGATACAAAATTGACTCCAAAGAATCGTTCGCTGCAAATATACTCATGGTGGTCATATGAACGCGATCGATTTTCATACTTAAATGTAACATAGAAACTGCACCTGGAATTCATTTCAGCCCAATATCTCAATTATTCTGTGTTTCATTTAAATACAAAATTTTAATGTCCTTATTAGAAAACCCCTTTATTTAGACAACAGACAGACGGACATGTCTAAAGTGATACATCACAACGAGCTGATCAATAGCTTACAAACTTTCTAACAAATTAATAATACACTTCGTACACTACATATGTAGGGTATACAAGGAATGCACACATTTACAGCGGCATCAAAATGCAAGCATTTGAAAATTATAGTTACAACGCCAAGCTCGAAAATTGCAATTGTTACCAACTCGCACTCGGATGGATGTTGCCATATACGCATTTCCAAATGAAAATTTCGATATTAGAGCGATCACATTGCAACAGTGAGTCTTTTAAGTATACGTACACACACACACACACTTGGCAGTCATGGTTGTGGGTATTGACAGTATACCGCATCATTTTGACCAAATGCTCTTGCAACTTGTCACTTGGAATGCAGCATCGAGTTGCGAATTGTATTTGTTGGCCTTCTTTTCACAGTTGCTTGCAACCATATTGTTGATATACCATACGCTGGCGGTCAAATGTATCTGAGTGTGTATGTGTATTAAACCTAATACTCACACACTCACACAATCACACACACACACACACACACAAAATGTGTATTTGAGGCCGCACACGCATCAAAACGGCTGCATTTCCGGCGCGCAATCATACAAAATGGCGCGCATATTTACACTTTAATGTTGACAAACCTCACACACACACACGAAGCTCGCTAGATACATGCCGCAGCAATCAATGGCAAACAAAATAAACCATCAAAATTCAATAACTTCACAAAAATATTTTAATGCGACCAGACATTGGCCTTTGGTATGCAAGCGAAAAAAATTTGAAATGAGCTATATTGAAAAAAAAAAAAGGTTACCAGCATACCCCAATTAATATGTTTTGATTATACACTGCATACATGTTGCTTTAACAAGTATTAACAGCTTTTTGCAAAGTTTGTAACACAGTTCAAAAAACATAAGAAAGTTTTATAGCATAGTTCAAACAACAGATCAGATATAATGTGGAAAATAACTATTAATAACTATTTGTGAATTATAAGTGCCATTTAGTTTTAATTGAAAGTTTATAAGTTTATTTAAAAAGCATTTGAAAGAAATAATAAATATACGAAGTTAAGCTAAATAAAATCTTTAAAAAACGATTATGAGGAGAGAAAGGAAAAGAGTGGGCACATTAGACATTGTAGCAAACAACAAACAGCAACAGCAAACACATACAAGTGACGTTTGCATAATTCTCTTTGTCTATCTTTTAATTGAAACGATTTTTTTTAACTTTTTTTTTCTAAGCTGGCGGCACTATCTCTAGTAACTATACCAAACTACTATATTATACTAATGTTTCTTTACATCAGTTAGTACATCTCAGTAGTTCGTCACGATTTTTACAATGAATAAAACTATTGAACAAGGTTTTTGCCATGGTGAATGTTTTGATACGGTGAATTAGTTTTATCAAAAACATGGACATACTAGTGGTACAAAGCGTTTAAGTAGAACCAAATTATCGTTAACGACGATCTTCGACCTCTTAAACAAACGGAAACATCGAAAAAGTGAAGTGTTCGATAGGCTCCATTCCTTAAGAGAGATTCCACGTCTTCGTCTGTTTTAGTATAATAGCTCAAATATTGAGTAATGAATCCATAAAAGTGAAATTTTTTTTTTTTAGAAACATTTATTGGTGCCTGAAATCTATCAGTAACTACGACATAACATCGCAAACCTTTTAAATGTGCACATCGAAGGCAGAATCCAATGCTGCCATTTCTAAAAGTATGAGCACACTCCAATATTAGATTCAGAGTCAACTTTAGGGTACAAAAACATCAGAAACACCATATTTTTTCATCTCTTCTTGCTGTTTTTTGGGGATGAAAGCTAAAAAACGACAATTCAAAACCATATATACTAAACCCACATCAACCGAAAAAATAAAAAAGAAAACCTAACTGACAACATTACGACACATTCCATGGCATTTGCAGTTACCCGTGGTTGTTATTATTTCTCTTCTTTTTTTTTAAGTATGTATTTCCCAAAATGGACCCCTTTTTTTTGCTGCTCGTAAAGCAAAAAATGAAGTTTTTGTTGTGAGTAGTATAAGAGTGTTTGGGTTTGATTTCAGTTTGGACGGCTCGCCTAGTAAAATCATACACACAATTGTTTATTTTTTTTTTTTTTTTTTTGTAAAACAGTTTTCTATTCAATTTCTAGATATGCCGTAGACGCCATTTTTAAGCGTTTTTAATTTGCTTTATTAAAGCAAAATAATATTGATTCGGTTGCTTTAGACGACTTAAGCCCTAAAAAGGTGGGTGCTTGTGAAGTGACGTTAAACTTGAATTGTTTGCTAGTAAAGCTTTCAAATTTAAGTTTTGATTAATATTAATTTAAGTTAATTATCTACATATTTAAGTTAAATAGTTTGTAGCTATTGTCGACTTCACTAGTTGACAGTATTCACTTCAGTATAAGTACATACTATTTAGATACTTCATATGTCTTTACTGGAAATTGAGCACTCTATGCTTTATTAAATAAATTAAATAGTTATACTAACATACTCAAACAATTAAAGTCCTTGTTATGTTGTAACAAGACGTTGTCGTTTATAGAGTCTACAGCACTTAGTTTCTCTTACAGCAGACAATTTAGCTACTCTATGCGATAACTATATTACAACCACAATGACGGAAAACAAAAAGACACATACATATGTAGTTACTCTAAGAAAATCTACATACAGAAAATGCTAAAATTCATTCTGCTGTTACATACTACTTGTAGTAGAACTAACACTTGGAACATGGAAAATCAACTAAGAGGAGTATAGTCGAGAAAATATCAAAATTAATTGCATTATATATAGTACAGATAACCCAATTATGAATAACTTTTTAAAGATTATACACTATCATTGTCAGATTGATTCTTTATTTATATATATATATATATATATATATATATATATATATATATATATATATATATATATATATATATATATATATATATATATATATATATATATATATATATATATATATATATATATATATATATATATATATATATATATATATATATATATATATATATATATATATATATATATATATGTATATATATTTTATAAACTTGAGACTGCGTATGTATAAGCGTAGTCTAAATATTCAAATTTTCTGCGATAGAGATTTTCATATACCCGAATGACTGTCAGACGTTAATACGGACAGACGGACAGACGGACATACATATATACAAACAGACTGACATTCAAATAGACGGACATACAGACAGTCCGACATACAGACAGACGGACATACGAACATAGTTATATAAACTCGACTTTTGATGCAGATCAAGAATGCATGTGCACCATATCTTAAATCTTAAGTCGAATTAAAGAACATGGATTTTTCTGTTTTCGACTGGGCCACTTGTTGGATGCTTGCAGCCACCAAGTTCTTTCATAGTAGTATAGAGAGTTTTTAGTTTGCACGCTACAGTTACAATTTGTATGTGCTGGAATGAAAATTCTGCTAATTTAGTAATTACGGTTTTTGCTAGACGCTATTATTGACCCTTTTGTTACCTATAAATAGTAGCATAAAGCAATAATTTATTAATATTTTTGTTTGTTTTCAAAACGTCGAAATAAACTATCGTTAGCTTAAAATAAAGTAACTTTATATGGCGCCCGAGCAGGGACGCCATATAATTATCGTAATAAGCTATTAAAATATTCGTTGATTTTAGAGTATCAAAATTGTCGTTCGTTTGTTTAAACTAAAGCCCGAGCAGGGACTTGAAACTTGTATCCATGGTACAAAATTCTCGGCGTTTCTGAACGTTTAAAGCGCATTGAAGAAGCTTTCGGAGACTCAACAAAGCATATATTCTTGATTCGCTTCACGAGACGAGTCGAGTCGAAGCAGCTGTGGCCATCTGTCCGTATAGGTGTTGCGTCTTATTTTTTTGTCTCAATTTTGAAATATCAGCCTAAAATCCAGTATGCACGCTGTTTTTCTTTTTTTTTTTTGTTTTGTTTTAAGCTCGTAGAGTAGCCATATTAAAGTGTCACGCCCTTATTTAAAACTATTTTCTATACAAATTTAGCGCCCAAATAAACTTGATACCTATTTGAAATGTAGCCTCTTATGAACGATGAATTTACAAATGATATTAATAGGCTTGTTCCATACAAACTAACATTACATGATGCTTTTAAGGATGAATATGTTCTACACAACACAACATGTATCTCATCTAGACAACACTTTAAAAGTTGAGAAACAGTATTGCTGACATCAGACATTCTTGACGCTGTTGGTAAAGACTGCAGATATGCTGCAGTTGTATTACATTCTATATGCATTGCACACTTGAATGCGACGAACTATTTTTAATGCTTTGCTCCTTCATTGCAAGATTTCCCAAGTGACATTTCGATTTAAGCGGTCAAAGGCGACAACAAAATATAATGAAGTGCATTTGGTCTATAAATTTAATCAACACTAAAACGAGCACTGAGTGAACATACTTTCAACGTTCGAAGCTATGTATTGAAGTCGGTATTTTCTTTAGGTGTACTGAAAATGCCCTTATCCTTTTTGTAAAAAACTCCACATCTTATCTAATAAACACACACAAAGCAGTACACTTCGCTGAATTGAAATGCGCAACTCTTGATTGCTCTCACTTCTTGTTACGCAAATAAACTCACTTAATCATACGCACAATCAAATGTGAACTCTACTCGACTATATGTACTTATAACTTCGAATCGAAATAGATATGCTTTGTTTGTTTTTTTTTTCTTTTTTGTATTTGTTGTCGTATTTAAATTTGTATCTTCTAACTACGTTTTATGCCAAAGAATAAGAATATAATTTTACTCAAGAATACTATTGAGATACATATTGTTTTCACATTCACTTCTAAGTAATTTCATACTTGAAGCGCTTGAACAAAAAGCTACATGAAAAAGAGATAATGATAATCAAGTTTCAATAGCTGCTTTGCTTTATAGTAAATAAGATTCATACAATATCAGATATAAAATCAATGGTAACAAATACTTGTAAACACATTTTTTGCAACAAAAGTCCAAGTGTGTAACAAGTGCTTTTGGTCTTTTGTATTGCGTTGTTGTTGGGTTGTTTATTTGTTCTTACGGTAGAGTCTATCTTTCTTATTGGTATCCTTTAAGTAGAAGTATCTGTGTGTCTGTGAGTATGTGTATGTGTATGTGTATCTGTATCTGTATCTTATATTCATATTTATTGAATTTACGCTTGACAGCGCATATAGCAGCAATGGTAGAGCACGCTTATAAGCCAGCTAAGCTCAGCAAGGACTAAAGACAGGACTAAGGTACAAGCAGAGCGTGCCATCGCATCTTCGTCGTCGTCGACGTTGTTGTATTGCGTCATGTTGATTGTCTGTGGTGCGTTGCATATTAAGGGTGGCTGAATGACTGACTGCTCGGCGTGCAAAGTATAAAACATACATGGCAATGGAGTTACATACTTATGTACGAGTATATATATACACCCAGAGAAAAATCGCATTGTAAAAATAACGATGATCATATTTGATTTTACTATGCAGGAAAACATATTTAAATTAAATATGGAAACACTTCACTTTTACTATGAAACATATTTCTATATTAAATGAGCACACTTAAAATTAAATACGATCTACGCTTTGATTTAAATATGAAAATTATTTAAATCAAATATGTTAATGGTAGCTTTAAATTAAACATTTCAACCTTTGGTGCAAAACCATTCGGTAAAAAATGTAAAATCAAAGTGTAAATAGTTAGGTTTACGACATATTTTTTTTTTCTGTGTGTATGTTAGTTTGGAGTATACTATGTATTTATGCTGCATGCACAGAGCACTTAGACGCGCGCATACTTCGCAACTCATACAAGAGCTTAGTACACATTTTTTCATAAATATTAAAGCAGAAGCAGAAACAGAAGCAGTTGCTGTAGTGACAGCTCTAGCTAAGCTAAGCCAAAGCAAACCAAACGAAGCAGTAGCAAGAGCAAGAGCGTCAAAGCCAGGATACAAGCATATGTATATATGCATTGCATCTACATATCCCGACGCGGCGGCATACTGACGCAGCGCAAAGTCCTGTGACGCGACGCTTATTGTACATACTCGTATAGGTATATATGTATATGCTGTATTCATATGTGTTGCATACCTTCGCTAACCGCCAAAGTCAGTAGTCAGATCTCAACGTACATGCCATTGCAGTTAAACTTTTGCATTTTGTTGCATCATGCAACAAAAAACAATAATAAGCGAAAAAAAAGAAAATGGTAATTTCGGCGAAACGGAAGCGTTAATACACTTCACATGATCTATTAGTTCATATTATTATAACTAGACAAATTAGCGGTCAACACAATCTCTACATAGAGCAAAACACAAGCACGCGCGAATACAAACAGATCGCTTGAATAATATTGTGTTTCATTACCTATATGTTTCATGTGATGCGTCTATGTGTTCTTTTCTTTTTCTGTGGCAATGAAGTGATCCAATAATGGATTCATATTAGAAGGTTAGGTTATTTTGAATGGCCGTTGGTAAGAAAACCATCATCACTTAGGCCAAAGCGATCTGTTGTGGTAGCACAAATATTTTATTTTGATAGTGAAACGAATTAATTAATTTTACTATGTTACTACGAGTATGCTCAATTTGGAAGATTTGTGGAAGGTCATTTAGCAATTACTCACCCATATGCATGAGTCTCCTACTACTCATGACCGGGTATATATTGAACGATCTCATATTTTTCACTATTTTCACAGCATCTCAATAGAGTGGGTTGTTTTGACTCCTAGCCTGGTGGCATGTTCGCATATCAAGCAGTATTGAATTTTAAACTATTAGCTCTGTTTAGCCCCAACGTTGAGGGGATTCCACGTATGGCGTATCATGACCAAGTATGTTTGAAAATAGCACATGTGGCCAGGCTGCACCAGTGTGTATTTAGCATCTTGCGTTGAGCAATTTCTTGGATTTCCAGAACGAGGTGTATACTATAATGCTTGATCATTCCGTTAAGAGATCTGCGGCATTCAGCATTGATACTTTATAATTTTTTTGTGCAAGAGTCTAGTATTTTTAGCTTGAGTATCTAACTATAGAAATAGAGTGCTTCGTCCCATCGGGGGCAGTCTTAAGACGTGCATTGCTTCCTGAATGGCTGCAATCTCGGCTTGTTAAACGCTTTATTAGTTTGGTGGTCTACAAGAGGCTTATATTCCACATTTCGGACACGTATACGCCTCCTCCAACTTGATGGTTCAGCTTTCTGCTGAGTTTTCGTTACACAGAAGATTTCGTGCACACTCCCCGAATTTCAGACTTACCGATCAGTTTTGAGAACGAGCACTGTTTTATTAGAATTCACTTCCAAGCAACAAAAGAGTTCTTTGAGTGCTGTCTCCATTAGAACGCAAAGAGTCTGCGGAAACATACCGATTATTGCTATGGGAACATAGTCCATATACGCATTAACTTGATAGCCATCCTTCTCCATGCATTTTAGCATCAAGTCGATAGTCATGAACCATAAAATAGGAGAGAGAACACTCTCTTGAATGGTGTCTCTGTTTACGTATGTAATTTGGCTAATGATGCTCACTAGGGAGACATCCACTCCCAAATCCGTCAAAGCTTTTGTTATATCAGCTAATTTTCTGTCTAAGAATGCCACAAGCGTATGTTGCTTCCCGTATTATAAACAATTCTGGTTAGTAAGGTGTGTAGGGCAGTCTCAGTTCAGTAGACTTTTATGGGGATATACTTTATAGTAGGTGCCAATTTGCAATAAAAGGAAGTCTGAAAACCGAGCTAAAGCTCGATATCTTTAAAAGTTGGTCGAATAAATCAAAGACACATAGTACGTTACAACATTTCTGACAAACGTTAACTATCATATGCACTCTGTGCTATGTAAAGTGTACAACACAAACTTTAACTTCAAACTGTTTGACGTTGCATGCAACATTTGGTTACAAGTTGCAAGCAACATAAATGTTCGAACTCGTATACACGAACTTCTACTGATAGTAGTATAAGCGTATAAGTAACTTATACTTTAAGTTATACAAGTCTTTTGAGGTTTGAAGCTAGCATACAACGAGTATAAGCGACATTCTTCGAATTTAGAAGACAATAAAAATATACTACTTTTGAATTGTATAATATATATATATATATATATATATATATATATATATATATATATATATATATATATATATATATATATATATATATATATATATATATATATATATATATATATATATATATATATATATATATATATATATATATATATATATATATATATATATATATATGTAATACAATATCTTAAGATATAAATAAATTTTAGTTAATTTTATAATATAAATTTAATTGAAACAATTTATTTACTACAACTTAAATATTTTTTCACAGCTTCACAGCAGCAATTGCAACGAAATACTTCGGCTATGCATGCACAGCGCAAGCGCTTTGTATAAGAAGAGTAATTCGAATATTCAGTCCATAACCGCTCTTATATTTTCGAAAAAAACATATATATATAGCATAGACATCGAACTTTCAATCGAATTCTGCGCTATATTCGAATTTGTACTCTACTAAAACTTCGTAGTAAGGTCGCTGAATACGTTTTCGCAATCGAATTCGAATTGCATGAAAAGAGTTAACTTCGTAGAAGTGTGAGTTATATTATTCGATTATATACTCTTATACTATTAACTGAGTTTCTAAGAGCGTAATTCAATGCAAATATTTAAGAGAAAGACACTTGCAACATTTTTTGCCTCCAACATGTCTTATGATTTCTTTAAGACTTGTTGCAGAAAAAAGTCATGCAGCCTTTTTGAAATTTCAGATGATTAAATATGGTTAAAAAATTTTTAAAAAAAGTCATTGAACCTTTCTGAATCTCGGTATTTAGGAGTATTTTGGTTTGCTGATACCGATAGAGAATTCCGATTTTCAAAATTTAAAATGGATAACTCGGCGGTATCTCGACGGCTCGGCAGGTATACTCCGTGATGGCTGCCATTTCGTGACGCATATTTTCTTTTAATTGTGTTAGGGAAGTCGGTTTGTTGCCGTAAACTTTAGATTTTACGTAACCCCACTGGAAAAAGTTCATAGGGGTTAAATCGGGACTTCGTGGAGGACAAATTATGTCACCTCTCCTGGAGATCAATTTGCCAGGAAAAATTTCATCCTGAGGCTTTAATTCTTGCACCAACTGAATTTTGTAGGCGAGCAGCTTTAAATCTTTGTGTAAAATGCGGAACAATGATGATCTATGCACGTTTAAAGCAACAGCATGCTTCCGAATCGAATGGTCCGGGTTGTCACGAACAGACTGAGTAACACTGTCTACGTTTTCGAACGTTCTCGAAGACCTTGGACGCCCGGATTTTGATTTTTCCAACGTTGAACCGGTCTCTTCAAACTTCTCGACCCATTTTCCAATGAGTCGACGGCTGGGCGCAGCATTTAAATGACGAACATGTCGAATACTGTAGAATTTTCTACGCGCTACAGTCGCTGAATTACCGTTTTTGTAAAACTCACGGACGCACAACGCACGGTCCACTCCCGAGAAATGCTCTATAGCGACTAAATTTCCAAAAGCTAGGCTACCGCTTGACATACCCCCACGCCCGTCGCAACAGTTGCATTCACGCAATCAGCAAATCAAATGTGAACTTTCTTTTGAGACACCCTGTATAAACCCAGTAATAATTTTCGAAGTTGCCGAGTATGAAACTAAATTCAGAATCGTTAAATCTAATCGTAATCTCGTAATCAGCGATTTTAAAAACTACTAAATATGTAGTTTCAAAAAATAAATAAATATAATTTCTTTTTAATTTATTTTGAACATTTTGAATCCAGTATTTTTCTTTTTCGAAATTTTCACATCAGATTCATAATCAGCGACCTCAAATACTCCCTCATACTAAATTTCTTTATGATTCAATAACTCTAAGCAAAATAACTTCATTATTTTGGATCGTTCATTTTGTTTTCGAAAGTTTTGACAACAAAAACGTACTCAGTGATCTCAAAAACATATAACCCATGACAGTTTGAATTTTTGACCCGCTTTTTTTTTGGAGAATTTTCTGTCTGTACATGATTTGGAAAAAAGTGCGGTAAACCAACCCAAATCCAATGTGACGCCGATGGATACCTCATCCATTGGTAAATAGGCAGTTCCATGCCCCTCCATATAACAGAAAAACCAAATTTGTCTTATCTCAGCAACTATTTGACGCTGATGAATGAGATTTGGCACATATGAAAATAAACCGCCGAAAATAAAATGCAATGGAAAAGTGGAGGGTGCAACGCCTACTAAATTCAATAGAAACCCAAAACTCGTCATATCTCAGTAACTCATTGATGCAGATAGTTGAGATTTGCTGACCAACCAACTTAATCTTGTCAACTACATAATTACTTAGGTATTTTGATACTTCTGCATAGTAATGCATAAACAATTAAAATCTTGATCATTTTGAATTTGACCTACTTTTGGATGTAACTTTATTGTTATTTCTGCTGTCAATTTATAACATTAAGTTGAAATATATCAGCCAAAGCCTAAGGTATTCACTGAATGTTACAAGTATAATAACAAAGTCAATGGACAGCTTAATGAGCGCCAACATAGCAAAAGTGAAAAATGACATGTAAGAAAGTAGCGCCAGATATCAGTAAATGGCTGGGGCTTAAGCTAAAATTACAAGCTTATTACGCCAAATTTAGTCTAATTAAGCAAGAACAAAAGCACAACAAAAAAAAAAAAAAGGAAAAAGAAATAAGAAAAACATGTAGAAAAAAAGTAATATAGGTATAGACAATATGAATATACTTAGATACACAGTTACACCTACGTGTAAATATGTGTCCAGTAGACAGCCACAACAAAGCTTAATGCAGATACTACCAGTCAGCAACACTAAAAGCCCCATAAGATGCCTTAAAGCCTGCGCACGCCTACAACAACAACCAAATAGCATAGATAAGCAGTAGCTTCTGTTGAGATACTTTTACGAAAGTATCTCAACAGGCAGCGACGTTGGTTTTGGGTCTACGTCAAACATAGGCGGCAGCGCATAATGTATGAACTGACCTCAACCACTTGCACACAGCAACAACCTAACTACTACTAGAATAGTGAGGGCGCAGAAGAACCCACGAAGAATGAATAGTTAGTTGGAAAAAGAAACAAAATTAAAAACATAAAGTGAATGAGCGGCAGCATATTAAATACCGCGTGGGAATGTCTGCTGCAGTGCCTTGTGTGGATACGAGGGCTGTTTGAGAAATTTATGGCTATACTATTAGAACAATTTTGATAAATAATAGTTAAGCAACAACAAAAGCATTCGAAAGCCATTTTGCCGATGTAATATTCAATTAAATTTGATTTGGTCATGTGCTGTATCATGATATGCGATTTGAAAATGATAAAAAAAACACACGTACATGTTCACTTACATAAATTCACACTCACAATTTTTTTTCTGTCTTACACGCACACAATAGAAATAGAAGTGTACAGAGACGCCAATGTAGAAAAAAAAACCGACAAGAAAACAAATGGCATGCTCTTATCAATATAAATATTACACCAACAAAACTTTAGGTTTTTCTCTTTATACTTTTACTTGACTTTGACTTTGCATTTGACTTACAGTAGCGAATTTTTGGCTTTAACTTTACATTTGAAAAGTAATAAAATAGACTAATTATTTTAAACTACCCTCGTATATGCGACTATTTTTTGTATTGTTATATTTACATATATTGTATCTGTATGTGCATAAGTTGACTTGGTGCACTGCAACGTGGTCTAAAGCAACAACAAATGCAACAAAAAACTATAGCCGTCATAATAACTACAAAAACAAACACAAAAACCAACAAAAACAACAACAACAACAACAACAACTGGACGTGTATAGGCCAAGAACGAGTGAGAAAACTCGCGCGGCACGCTTCAGTAATTTCACTTAAGTCATTACGAGCCATTAATAAAGCCTGTTGCCAACCAGTCAGCCGGAATTCAAGTGTGCAAAAGAGTCAGACAGATACACATATACAGTCAGACAAACAGACAGGATGACAGGATAAGTGTACACAGCAACGGTCGAGGAACTTATCTTATGCATGCAGTGGGAGGCGGGCAAAGACGAGGCGTTTGGATCTGACAGTTGTAAACCACTTGAAGATTGATACATGTTTTCATTGCAGTTTTTGTTGCTGCTGCAATATGTGCTCTAGTTCATATAGTGTTCCTCAATATACGTGTATATCCTGTCGCTTTCATTTTTTTTTTAACACTTTATGTGTACTGAGTTTGTAAAAAATATTAGCGCATATTACGAGAATAGTCGATTAAAAATAATCATGTTTCCAGGCTCAAATCAAACCTCGGAGCATCGGCATTAAGAGGCGAATCGATATATTTAGTTCTGTTCATCTATCCATCTGTCCGTCCATTTTTCTGGATCTCAGCGACTATAAAAGATAGAGCCACCAAACTTGCAATAATACTATAGCAGTTGTCTGTACAAGAACCTTTATCTGAACCGTAGCTTTGTATGACGTCTTATGCTTGATATAAGAAATATATGCGTCAAATACACTGTACGGAATTCGAATTACAGAAGCTCAAAATTGGCCAATGAGTCAATATATTAATGCATCAATATATTTAATTTCCGATGCTATAGTTTCTGATGCGATATTTTTATGACCGATTATATCGAATATAGATATTTTTGTTCTGATGTATCGAAATTTGTCAACTCATTTTCTGTTACTATGAAAACAATATAGTCATTGAAATACTAATTCATTCGTCTAAAACGAATATAACATACAAATAGCCATGAAAAAATATATGGAGAAAATGTACAAAATCATAAAATAGCAAGAAAGATTTAATTTGGCTCTAAACTTTGATTTCTGCAAACGATTTATGTTACAATTTTTCAATTATTCATACGACGGACGAACGAAAAAGTGTCTAGATAGACTCGTCTTATCGCGTTGATCGAGCATATATGTACATACATACTTTTGCCTTTGTTATTTTACATAGATTTTGACAGTTCACCAAACCTAATGTACCCTGTTCGTTTTTTTTTGCTCGAGCATGTTGTCGAACACATTGACGAAGTGCTCAAATATATGTTGGTCCGGCATTGTCTACAATCTGAGGTGCCCTTTTATTATTCCACAACGGTTAGAGCGGAAAAAATTAGTATCTGGCAAATACTTTCAATTATTTCTTTTCTTGTTTTCAACAAAAACGAATTGTCTCCCTCAATTATAAGTTGTGATGTACAAGAAACTAGAAACCGAATAAAAAGCCAAGAGAAATGTACAAAACAAACAGTGCAGACTTTCGATTCAATTATAAGGGTACTATTTACTATTTCGGAAATAGCAAATAATAACAAACATTTTTTAATGAAAATGGCTTTATTGTTTTTCAAAATATTCCCCTTGATGATCAATACACTTTTTCATTCGTTCAAACCATTTGTCATAGCAGTTTTTCCATTCCAGCTGAGACACCTCCAAAACATGGTTGTTGAACGCTTCAACTGCTTCTTCGGAGCTCGTAAATCGTTGACCACGCAGTTTACCTGGAAAGAAGAAAAAGACATTGGATGCCAAATCAGGACTGTTCGGAGGATGAGTTATTAATTCGATGTTTTGACTGCTCAAATATGCACTTGTTTAACGAGATGTGTGAGAGCTCGCATTGTCATGATGCAGAATGATTTGTCTTTGGTGGTTGGTTTTACGAATTTCTCCGAAGACTTCCCGCAAACAAATGGTCGTGTACCACTCAGAATTGACCGTCCAACGTTGTTCAAGCGGAACAGTGGAACAGTTGTTGGATTTTGCTTATCTTGGAATACCCACACGGTCGATTGCTGTTTTGTTTCCGGCTCATACGCATATATCCATGATTCGTCACCTGTCACGATTTTATACACGTCTCGAACTTTTTAATCATTTCCTTACACCAATCGACGCGATCCTTTTTTTGAGCGATTGATAAATTATGGATTATCCAGCGAGAGCAAAGTGTTCATGCAAAATCGAATGTATTGAAGTGGAACTAATGTGCAAGGATGCCTCTATCTCACGATATGTCACATGACGATCTTGCATTATCAGTTCACGCACTGCATCGATGTTTTTGGGCACAACAACCGATTTTGGACGAACTTCACGGAATTCGTCGGCGACCGAACTACGACCACGACTGAACTCACTATACCAGCGATATACTGTGGTTTTTGATGGTGCTTTATTGCCATACAAAGAACTAAGTTCATTGACACTCTTGAAATTTGACATTCTTGAAATTTCCATTTTTTGGCCAAATTGCTTTTCTGAACTCACTGTAAACAAAGCAAGTAGCAATTGTACATCAAAACTTTGTGAGTACGTTTATGCCAAAAAATGTCAAACTTTATTATGGTGTTGCCAGATTTTAGCTTTTGACATTAGTGTTTCCAGTTCCCGAAATATAAATAGCAGGCCTCTTACTATTCAACAGTGCTTGTCTCGTCCGTCTCTTTCGCACTTTAGCTGTTGGTCCATTTGTAATCTAAAAGCAAAAATTTAGATTTATTTTATCTAAATGCTGATGAACATAAATATAAATGTATACATTTGTATATAAATACACATACGCAGGTTTAGATTCATACATACTAGAGCACAAACCATCGACTTCTAAGTAAAAATCTTTGGAATAAGATAAATAAATGCCTTATTTGCTCACTATAGTTTTGCAAGAATTAAGATCATATGTAAGTAACTACATCATTGTATGTAGTACCAGAAATAAAAATGTTAATTAAGAAAATCATAAACTTTTTTAGCAATTTTACTACTCTGTAGATCAAAAACATAAGACTGCGTTAGATGTACTTTTCTATGCTGCATCGAGCCAGTCATAAAATTTATCTTATAACCCAGCAGCAGTAAACCGCAAACTGCTTCCAAATGATATGTGTGTGCAGTTTAAAAATAAAAATATTTATAAAGCCATTTAAAAGCATTAACAGCAAGAAAAGTAAAAACTTGAAAAACAGTGAAGCTAATCTTCGTAGCACAGCACTTCGGCGTTGGGAATATAACTGCTCCTGTACTGTAGATACATTTCTATATTAAAGCAACTTCAGGCAATTTCCAGTCTCTAATGCCTAGCTACAATCTTGCTGCATTGTAATTATATGCCGTAAAAAAACTTCTAATGAATTTATGACCATACGCAGAAGTTTATACGTACTAAGCTGGCCTACATACACATAGGAACTAGAGCTACCTGAATCAAACCAGGCTACGGCAATCCTTGCTACTACACTCAACACACTTGTACCGACAAGTCGCAGTTGTGTCTATACATATGTAAATATGTAAATATTTATGTATACATAGCCAAATATTATATTGTTAGACATTTATGAGCATAAACATGACCCATTTGCATATATATGTTTGTAGATATATATTGCATATTTAGGTATATACTTTTCTATATGTATGTGATAAGCGTCTGCAACAAACAACTTCAACAGCAACAAAAACGAGTAGGTGCTGAGGTGATAAGCCAAATAATATGCTACTGCATACTACCTGTAGACAATTTTGAATTTAACTCGGTTGCATGCCAGCTTCCTCCAATTCAGTTCAGTTCAGTTCAGTTCAGTATATTAAACCTAGTACATACATAACGTAGCAACCTATCACCGCTAGCAGGCTAATTTAAAGTCAACGCGCTACAAAAGCTTCTTTTGCTTTGACGCCTTTTATTTTATACACTGACTCCTGCTTAGATATTTTGCACCCTACATTATTTATTAATGCCCACTTATGGACAGAGATGGAACACCAAAAGCAACAGCAACAACCACAACAAGCGATGCGCGAAATTAGAGCGTGCTGAAAGCAGACAGGCGAGCAACTTCTAATAAATGAGCTTATTATGAGTAAAAAATACGAAAAAAAAAGTATCGGATTAAATGGTATTAAGTACACGCACTGTCTATAAGTATACTCGTAGGTATTTATTAAAAGTGCTTATCTCGTTTTTCAAAGGATGTTTTCTTATGAAATATAGAAGTTGTATTTATATAATGAAAAATTTAAATTTTAAAGAAACAGTTTTGTTCATTATGAAGAGTGCTACACGGTACGGTCGTTTATATTTGGCGAAATATGTATCGATATTTTATAACTGATGAATCTTCAAAACTAAGTTCAAAATATCAATATTTTAAATATGTTAAACTAATAGCAAGTTTTACGGATACAACATTTAAGTTTAAGCAAACCTTTTTCCTTGATATCAGTTTTCATCGATATTGTTTATAAAATAACAAATAAATTTAGAATATATTTAGCAATCTATGTGCAAAAAAAAAAAAAACTATAGATCACGCAAATTTGTGCTAAATCCAAAATAAGCTGCTCAAAATTCGAAAAAAAGGACCATTTCTTGAATGAGTTTCAATTAAAAAAATATATGTAGTGCAATTCCGTTGTCAAAATGTGTCTATAACTCCGTATAGCCCCAGAAACTTAATGAAAAGTACGCTTATTTCTATCAGTTGGTGTGATGGTTTTTTGAATCGAATATACCATGGAAATTCAATTTCATTCGAATTATATTAAGAGCCAAAACACCAAACAAATTAAAAGCCTAAAAGTTTGCGGAGATCATTCCAGGCTTAGTATTTGCGTTTAGTATTGGTATACGTTGTTATCAATAAATGTTACTGTAAACTTCAATATGACATATTTATTTTAAGTTTCATCTTTTTAATAATATACCTGCCACAAATGTCAAAGATGTTTTACTTCAACTGCGCTTAACATTCACATGCACTCGTTTTAATTATTTAATTTTTGATTGATTAAAAGGCATTGGTTCTGCTTTCAAACGAATTTTTGAATCTATCCTCTACACAGCTGTTGACCAAGCCTGATGCTCAGTAACTCATGACCACATGACCACAATATTTTTCTATTGAACGTTATTTCCGCGGGAAAAAGTTACTTCCGTTATAAAAAGATCATATCGTGCCTTAAGAAGTTTTACTTAAAAAATTCAATACTATTTTAGGTTTGCCAAAATTTAAATATGAGATTCGTCCTTAAAGACCTCTATATATTAATTTTCACTACTATTAAAAAAAAAAAGTTCGCCATTTCGGAGCCGTCATCAGATTCGTAATCAGCAACCTTCAGAAGCATATAACGCTATTCGGATTTTTTTGTTTTGTACCATTGTGCGAGGTTCGGCTTTGTAATCTCACTACCTTGAGGTACGTCAATGCTCTTCGCCAGTATTGAGGGCTTCTTCATCTTTGTCTATATTAGTCAGTCGATACAGAGGTGAATCTAAAGGGTGTGCTTTTGTAGGTACTGTAACGAACACTTATACCAAAAGTTTTTTTTTTTTTTAAATAACCTAGAAACCTGAAAAAACAAATCTGTTATGAAACATTTTGTTTGAAAAATCATTTTGTTCATATTTTTCAAAAATTTATCACTGCAATATTACCGACAATATTGTTAATTAAGAATACCGCGAGCCTTGACCTATGGTGCTATAAACTTAGAGTTCAGATAGCTATAATTGAATATCTAGAGTGTTCTGTGGACTTATCCTACTGCAATATTCACAAGTCCATTGAGCCAGAAGTGAACCTCCTCACGCAAACGCAAAGTCAAGTTGCAAGCCATGGTTAGAATGATATAGAAGTAAATTACTCGTATTAGTTTATTCTAAATGGTTAATCAAACAATAATGAACGGAAAGAATTAAAGAAATGTCAAAAATTACAACACAGCTTGAAAGTAAGTTCTATAAAATAAAGCACCCTTTACAATCTCTTTGCAAATTAAGTATACGCACTGTGTGTATGATGTGCGTTTGGTTGCTTACGACAACACATGTTTAAATTATGTATAAAATTAGTTAAAGTGTTCAACGCGCTTGTTGTCCTTGGTGCTCCTGTGTGTCCTTTGCATGTGGTGTGTGTGTGTGTGTGTGCGTGTGTATAGGCATGCTTCAGCGCCTGTACGCTAACTGATAATTTTTTTTGCATTTTATTTTTTCCCATGCTAATTTTTAACTTTCATTCTACATTTTTTTCATTTTGTTTTTTTTTTCCAAGCATTGTAAATCTCGCTGCTAATTTTCGGTTTTAATACAAAAGGTTTTGTTTACATCTGTTTGAAAATGCACGAGCGTGCAAATGACACTTTTTGGCCTCGTTTATTGGTTTTTGTTGGTTGTTTTTTCGTTTTTTTTTTATTAATTTATTTTGTTGTTGCTGTCAGCAGCGCTATAACAAACATTTTGTTAGCTGACACTGCTTTGAATTAAAACAAGTGTAGTATACTTGACTTATTACATAAATTAAAGGTGGAATATATACTTTTGGGAGTAAGTAATAGCGGTGTACATATCTAATATCAAAAATATATATACAGTCTCTCCGGCAGTTCTATGGAGGTTTTGTAGGAATCTAGCAAAAATTAACGTTCTTACACTTTCCTACTCCTTCCACTTACAAATCCACGATTTCTTTTTTCCTACCAAGTGACTGTTCAAGTATTTCGAACATAATCAAAGTAGCATGTCTTTCTGTTTGTTGTTCCATTCGTAGTTGGCTTTGAAAAAGCTATTCCAATGTTCTTAATATGGTGCGATGCTTTGCAATTTTCATATTAATGAAGTTGACTAATAGGAGCAGTCGATATTATCGTGAGATGTTACTTGCCAGTGGCCGTCTAACCAACTTGTTTTCTCCGTTCTTCATCTTCTTTTGCGATCGAACACATTATCTCGATTATGCTGGAGATGTTTGGCATCTAATTTTTCGATCGAACAAATCTACTCGCTTGCGCTGGATATATATACTGGATATAAATACTTTTGAACTTTCGTTAGGGCCGTATTAGTTATGTCGCTGGCCACAGAGTATAATGGAGCATAATATGAACTGTAATGAAATTTTTGAAATTTTCGGTTCTGTTCTCCCTTTTATTTATATTACTGTGTCAGGTTTACACTTGCATGTCAAATTTCAGCTCAATCAAAAAAGTTAAAGTGTGTAAATAAGTAGTATATTAAATAAAAGCATTTAATTCAAGTTTATAACAACGTTTTTTTTTTGTTTTGTTGCCGTTTCTTTTATGAAAATGGGGCATAAATCACGCGGCAACACCCTATATTCAATTTCGACGTTTGGTAATACTTACTAAGAAACCAATTTCGCATTGCAAAACAAATAACCATTGGGCACGGTTGTAATTCAAATTACAAAATTATCCATTTACAAAAACAAAAATCAGAATATCCAAAACTTTGAAATGCGGACACGAGACTAACGCTAGCCGAGCGTATAAAAACAAAACTCTGCAATAACAATTTCATCGTTGATTTTCATTCATGTTACAGCATAATACACAAATGGTTCATGCTGAAATATTTATAATGTAAAGCAAAGCAAATCAAGCATTTAACATTAAATGTTCGTCTTTGTTTCAAAGAGAAATGCCAACTATCAATAATTGTAACTTAACCAATACGGAAATAGACTATCATTTAATTAGGTTAGAAAAGATCCTCTAATCAATCACTCCAATCATATACCACATTTTGAGGAGAGCCAACAAAAAGTTGATACAGTCAAATATATTGACTGTAGAAAACAAGCGATTTGATACCTCGATATCAAACAGAGATAAAAAAGCTCAAATAGCATCAAGAAAGACTTTCTGGTGGCTTAGTAATGTTGAAGTTCAGTCTGAATAACCCTGTTTCCCTGCCCCTTTTACCTTTCTCAACCCTTTTTTATCTTAAATTTACGCTTACTATCGATGCAAATTTTTTTGTTAACTTTTTCTTGCGATTTAATTTCTTGTTACTATACTTAGTATTTAGTACATAATTAAACATTTTTTTTTTTTTTTTTTTTTTTTGAAAAGAAAACCTACCCATAAGATTTATTATTGCCCGAGAGCTCGATCAGAGAGTAGCATAAGATCAAAACTGAATTGTACTTTTATTTATTAAGTCAACTAACCCAATTATCAAAATAAATAAATTTAAAAAAAACGTTAACTTCGGTTGAACCGAAGCTCTAATACCATGCACACGAAACTTTAAATAGTATTGTGAAACATAAAAGTGGGGGCTTAAATAGGGGGTGGTACACGCTCACTAGTAGATGTGTATGAAGCGATGTAGTAGATGTGTAAGATGCCGCCATATCGAATTTCAAGTTGATATTGACGTTTTCTATACAAATGCATAAAAGTGAACTGTGGGTTTATATTGGACTACCTCAAAAAGTGGGCGAGACACGCCCCTTTGTATATGTATATGAAGCGGTTGTCCATTAAAATCCACAAAATCAAATTGCAAGCTAATATTGATCTAAATGAAGGATTTTTTTTTTCATAAAAAACACAAAATTGCACGGTGGGTTTGTTTGAGGGCTACCTCAAAAAGTGGGCGGGCCACGCCCAATTGTCTATGTATGTTTAGCGGCTGTCTCTTAAAAGCCACCATATCGCTTTTGAACCTAATATTGACTTTAATAAAAAAGTATTTCTTACAAAAAGTCAAAAGTGGACCATAGGTTTGTATGGGAGCTACCCCAAATAGTAGGCGGGCCACGCCCGTTAGTCTATGTATGTTAGTCGGCTAACCATAAAAAGGCACCACATAGCATTTCAACCTAATATAGACTTTAATAAAGAAGTATTCTTACAAAAAGTCAAAAGTGGGCAGTAGGTTTGTATGGGAGCTACCCCAAATAGTGGGCGTGGCAGGTCAATCTTAATACTCTATGAAACTACAATAAAAATAAGTAGATGTGCAAAATTTCAACTGGATAGCATACAAATTGGTCCCCAAAAAATACGCAACAACAGACAGACAGACGGACAGCCAGACAGACAGACAGACAGACAGACAGACGGACATGGCTAGATCGATTCGTCTCGTCGAGCTGATAAAGAATATATGTATATACTTTATGGGGTCTACGATGTCTCCTTTAATGCGTTAGAAACTTTCAGACAAACTGATAATAAAAAAACTGCTAATGAGGATTTTATCGTAACCGAAAAAGTACTAATAAGTTAGTAACTTTAATATTCTTATATATGCCTTGGAATCCTAAAATCAACAAAAATAAAATAGCAAATAAAATATAAAATTAAATTTGCAAGAACCATAAAACAGTACAAAAAACATGATTTGACGAAAATTATAAATCGACTTGTGAGTAGAACCAGTGTTTTGAGCATACCACAAACCGTTTTAGTAATTAGAATTCCTGCTTCAGATGCTATTCTCACACTGAAAAAGCTCAGAAGTTACATAGTATCGTTAGATATTTGACAACCTAAACTAGTACAGAAATAACTACTTCCACACTATGTCTTAGTTAGAAAAACCAACGTTGATACTTTGTTGGTACCTTCACAGTTTGTAAGTGCCTGTATAGCAAATACATTATTTTTTTTAAGAACTAACCTACTTGTCAGTTTTCTACGATCTCCCAAAGCACTCGAACAAGTTTGAGTCCCATTTGGCATTGCTTTTGCTCAATACATACATACATATATGGTATACTTTGTACATGTTCCTTTTCCTATACTATAAAAGTATGTACAAGAAAATTCCAAAAATCCTTGCTCAATCCTTCTACAATTCAGACACATTTGTATGAATAATAATCATATTACAATAAAACAGATAGTGCAGCATGCTTGAATATTACATTTATATTTCTTATTTTGTCGTTTTTGACCTGATTGTATGCCTCCTGCCTGCCTGCCTGCCTGCATTTTTCTTGGCTACTCCAAGTGCTTAGAACATTCTTGACTAGTTTAATATTGTAACTACTTTGCTGCTCATGTGCAACTCACATGTGTATAAATATAGATAAAACATAAGTGTAAAAATATGTTGGTACATGGGTTGTGTGAATTTAATTTCTAGAACTTTGCAAACATAATGGAAGTAGTAGTTCCATTATGTTCTCTTTTATCAAAACTCAAATAGAAAATATTCAACAAGCGCGAAATCTATGCTGCATATTGAAAATATATAGTTATGTTAAATTTTTTCACTTTCGGAAAGACTTTGCCAAAAATGAATTCGTTAAAATGGTTTGGCTTTCATTATCGATAGATATTTGTGATTTGAATTCAAACGGCATGAGAAACTTTAGATTTAAAATGCTCTATGAAAAGTGTTTTTTGAAACCTCGAATGCCTACTGAAAATTAAACAGCATGATTTTAATAAATTCACCTCTGCAAAATCTTTCCGAAAGTGAAAACCAGAACAGACCCCATTATATGACAATCGTAACAGAGTAGTGCATACCCTGAATTTGTTTGAGACTACTTGACCTTCTGAAAAATCTCATTGCCATCTCTTCCTTCCGTTCTCTAAAATTCTTTCAACATGGTTTCTTCTAAGTCTCTATTCTCTTTCATCCAATTCGGTCTCTTTTTTTTGCACCAATGTATACCAAACTCAATTCACGCTTTATTATATGGCTTAAAGTACCTACTACCTGTATAATAAAAAAATTTTCTGCACATAAAAGCGCCGAATAAGAACAAAAGTCACATAGCACACATACTAACAATACTTATATGTAGCTACAAAACTTGTAGGAAGTGTTGAAAAAAAAAAACACAGAAATTGGCAATTTAGCATTTGACATTTTGCTACTACGAGACTTGTTCAAACAATATACTGGGGAATTTGTTACAGTAGAAACCCTGTATGCTCCGTAAGCCGCTGCTTTAGAACCAAATGTTGTATAGTACCTTGGACTAAGCTGTTACTGCTGTTGCATATCTACAAGTTTATTTACAAGTTAAGAAACAAAAGTTCTGCGAATTTGTAAAATTTAAATCAACCACAAAATGGTTAAGTATGTCTAAAGGAATCAAAATATTCATAAAATGTTCAGAGCATACGAAAGATAGTGTAGAAGACTTATATTATAGTACTAGTTTGCAGCCAAAATGTACATTCGATGCCAATAATATTTTATATAGATTTTGATCTGCTGAACTCGGAAATAGCATCAAACATATTTTCAATGTAAACGATTTCGCGCTATGAAAATTTTAATTTTTTAGAAGTTAGGTACACTTTTTTAGCCATATCTCATACGAGAAGTTGCCATTATTGACATCGATTATTGTTTTTTTGGTAAATTTTTGTTATTATCCGGCTCGACGGACCAAATTGTTAATAACCATTTCGAATCGTTACTAATAGTTAATTGAATATGTTATATTTATTTTAGTATATTTTAATAAGAATAATAAATAAAAACTGTCGCTACAGTCTAGCTTGCCTGAAAGTTATGTACCCTGTACCAACAAGTAAAAAAAGAAAAAAGAATGTTTACTTCGGTAGAACTACCATTCACTCGAAATTGTAGATCGCATAGCAACTAATCGGGAAAAAAAATTTGTTTCGTGGCGAGCTCTCACACATCTCGTCAAACAAGTGAATTTTTGAGCAGTCAAAACATCGAATTAATGACTCATCCTCCGTACAGTCCTGATTTGGCATCCAATGACTACTTCTTCTTCCTGAGTATCAAAGGTAAACTGAGTGGTCAACGATTTACGAGCGCCGAAGAAGCAGTTGAAGCGTTCAAAAACCATGTTTGGAGGTGTCTCGAGAGGAACGGAAAAAATGCTATGACAAATGGTTTGAACGAATGCAAAAGTGTATTGATCATCAAGGGGAATATTTTGAAAAACAATAAAGCCATTTTCATTAAAAAATTGTTGTTATTATTTGCTATTTCCGAAATATAAATAGTACCCCTCGTATTAGAGACCCACACGACCTTTTTCACTCCGCTTATCTCAGCGTTGGTGTCTTGATTCAACAAATCATGGTGAAATCATGGTTTACTTAATCCCAGTTGAGATATTCTTTGGTGTTATCGTCGTAGACAATATGTGCTGGTTTCATGGTTAATTTTCATATCAGCTAGTTTTGTGCTACGTTTCATGTTCAGGCTTAAACAATTTCAGAGCATACTTTAAGTTATTATACGTACATATTTAAAATTACGTAATATTTAAACCAGATTTTGTTTGATAAAACAAACTAAAGCAAATACTGTGCGAGAGATCAAGTAATAATTATAACAAAATAAAGTAATCGAGCAATATGCGTGAGTATACTCTTTCCAAAAACATACAAAAATATGTTTGTATAATTTGATGGTTTGTGCTCCAGTATGTGTATGAATGTTACATCTAAAGTGAGAAAGACACGGAGGAGACAAGCAATGTTAAATAGTAAGTCAATCGAAATAGTAAGTAATAGAAAGAAAGATGTTTTGCTTATTTACCTTGTCTTTTCACTCGGTTTGGTCATTTCTTGTATCAAACTAAGCTCAACACAGCGTAAACTGGTTGGAACCTCTTTTGTTCGTATGCATTATTTTAAAAAAAACGAAGTGAAAAGAAGATTAGAAATAATTTCAGAGTTTTGCCGAAGGAGCGTATTTGGGCAATGGTCTAACTGACAAACTAACCATCCACTATATATTCTTTTGTTGGTAATACTTACTTATGTGTTCCATTTAAAAGACAAAAACCTGAAAACTATTGAGCCTGCAATTTTTCTGAAGTTGATATTTCTCTTCTTTTTATATTAACCAAAAACTCTGTATCAGATCTTGTTTATATATATATATATATATATATATATATATATATATATATATATATATATATATATTTATCTATGTATTCGTATGTTGCAATTCGTTGTAGTCATTTTAAATTTTTATTAGCACTCGTCGACATTTGCTGCTATTGCTGTTGCAGCTGCCTGCCTGCCTGACTGCCTGCCCGCCTGCCTGACTGCCTTTCTGTCCATATATCCAGAATTTGAAGCTCCTGAAACAAGTGTCGACTCGTCTCGACTGTTGCTGAAATGCTGAGAACGTGTTTGGAAAGATATTTACTGTGTTAACTTGTATTTCGTGCTGCCTTTGAGCTTAGCTATTAAGTATCTATGGAATGCATTAAAGACAATTGTTGCAAAAATTTTACAAGAAGAAGCAACCATGTATCCAGTGCTTTAATTTCAGCTCGTTTTATTGTGTGCAGCAAGTAAATTACTATATTAAATAAAAGAAATAGCTGAAATTTTATTAATTTTATACATAGATATACATGCACACACATACATAGATATGTACTACATACATAAACAGATATATAGAAACAAAGGGTGTTAACTTTTTTTTTTTTTTTTTTTAAGTGTAAAACTTTGAATTCAATTAGAATACTGCGATTACATAATTTCAAACTGAAAATTGACGTTCTTAGAAAGATAATTTTATGCCATTAGCATTTCCATATGATTTCGGGCATGTGGCGCATTCTGTGAAAGTCCCATTTTCGACAACTTTTTCAAGCAATGGGAGTCATACCTTGGCAATGGTTTGCACAATGTTGTCTTCTAAGTCCTTCGAAGTTGCTGATCGGTTGGTATAAGCCAATGACTTTACGTTATCCCTGAGAAAATAAACCAAAGGTGTTAAATCGAACGGTAGCCAATTGCAAGCGTTGTCTTTTCATGCTAAAATGGCTAACCCAACTGTGTATAAATGACATTAGCGTTGGCAGATCTGTTCAATTTATGATGATTTAATTATTGGCAGAAAATAGAACTTCCAAAAAAAAAAACACACCCTGTAGAAAACTAATCTAGTAGTTACTTTCTCAACATACTTCTCACTGTATGCCCCTGAGCATATGCTACACATTTTATTGCTTTTAATATTCTATATAATTCGCATAATTATATTTTGTTATTCTTGTTATCCTTGTTATTCATTTGTATTATTTTTGTTTTATTTGCACAGCATTTTATGATATAATTAACTAAACAAAATCAACAGCCAGTGACACTTATAATAAAACTAATATGATTTCTTAGTGTAACTAGTACAAGGATATGCCTGCATATTTATTTCAACTTGCTGCGCATTTCTACATATTATTTGTCTTATTTGCAAGCTTTGTCTTATTAGACATCATGTGTTAAGCAAAGGTAGGCACTTATGTCTGTATTAAATTACGCACTAATCGCGAAGTCTAATGAGAATTTTATATAATTCACAAATAGTACAAAAGTCTAAGTTTGAGGAGTAATACGGACGAATTGGTCGAATGTGTGGAACTAAAGATAATTATGTATTCCGTTAGCTCGCGTAAATCTATGCTTTCAGAAGTAGCTTGAACAACTTGTCTTGGCGAGACTACAAAAAACACATTTTCACATATTCATAAGTTCTCATATAAGTTACACAGTTTTTCTCTTTTTCTTTTCTGTTATACATTTAAATAGAACACAATCTATTTGAACTGAGCACGTGAACAAAACACGGATTCATCACAATACTCCTGCAACCAAAGAACAATAGAAACATTGTAACAAGTTGGGTCTGTTTATTGCTTGAGCTCCGTGTTCTCGAAGAATATAAACGAAAAAACCATCAACTTCAGTGGAGCACCTTCAATCTATGCTTAACGTGGTTAGCTCATAACTATGTGAAGCTTCTTATTTTTATGCTTGTTTTTAAAGAAGATAAAAATCGGTGTTCAAAGAAAAGTCTTATAGGTTGAACACTCCCTGTAAAATCACTACACTTTTAATAAAAATTGGTTCCAATTTTAATTGCTTTGATTGTGTTAAGAATTGTGACGAATTCGGTAATGTCATGCTCACTTGTTCTCTTTCTATGAGTAGCCATACTGAAAATTTATACGATAAAAAAAGAAACATAAATGCTCGCATTGTGTAGTTATTTTACATATTCAATAACAATTTAAAAACAAATTCCAATTAGTTACACTAAACTAAATTCACATGTGTATGTCTTCATTTTCGGGCAATAATATTTGAAAACAATTTCGTTAGGCAGACTATTGAGAAAACATAAAAGTTTATAAGACATAATATTACAAGAAAACAAAAAAACAAATTAGCCGCATCATGGCACAACAACAATAACAACATTAAAATTTGTAAAGCACAGTGGGAAAAATAATCTGAAGCAGAAAAAAAAACACGAAATTGAAAACGAAATTGAAAACAAGAAAATATTGTTAACTTCGATCAAAACGAAAGTTTAATACGCTTTAAAGGTGTAACCAAGATAAATCTTGAAACGTAAAATTTACAAAATTAAAAACTAGAATCAGACCTGTTTCCAATGCCCTGAAATGAACTGAAAACAGAATTTTATTTATACATATATTAAAACAGAATTTTATTTATACATATATGTAAAACAATTCAATTCATCCAGTTATTATTATTATGTCCCATATGAAACGGCGACCTAAAAGGTCTATTGTTAGTCCTACTGAGTTAGATGACCTGCCCTAAGCCTATATGTTGAATGAATCTTAGTACTTTCCTAGAATCCAGACTACTCAGTTGCTCCTTTCTAATTCTAATTACCTAATTACCTAGTAGTCGCAGTCGGCTTCTAGCTACAGCTTCACATTCACATTCAGCAAGAATGTGAAGAGGAGTCTCCTCTTCATGGTCACAGAATCTGCATTCGGGTGAGTTATGTATGCCCAAAACACATAAATGTTTCTTTAGTCTACAGAAATCATCCAGTTAAATAAGTATTAGTGTTGTATCTATAATAGGTAAACACAAATTTTGTCTTACTATTCTATACTGTTTAACAAAAACAAAGAAAAAATATTGAACATTTTTCTACAGTCTGTTAGGGAGTAATGAATAGATGTGCACAAAACTTATTTTTGGGCAATTCTTGGCTAATTTATGCTTAAACTTAATCTTAAGCTACACTTAAAACTTAAAAACACTTACAATTCACAAATAGTTTTTACATACGCTATGTTAAGTGTTTGAAAATGAAGTAGCAAATGAATGAGCATATGATTCGTTTATAATACGAGCTGTAGTAACGAAATGAAACATCAGGCGCCTCAAATGTTCGAATTTCGAGCGAAAAGCGGAACTAGTTATAAATAAATCTGTGAAAAAAGTAAGCAGTATTTTTTCGGGTAATATCTATAAAATTCTTTAAACCAAGAAATTTTAATTTTTAAGTCATTTTGAGTTTTTTAAAGTTGCTATAATTAATATGTATATACTGTTGGTATCTCCAATACTAACGTGTAACAAACGCAATGAAAAAATTTTCACATACGTGTACTATACTTCTCACAAATATTGTGAGTAGAGTGTATAATGAAGGCGTTGAAAAGCAGTAGGTAATAAACCCAATACGAATTCAAGTTCAACACTATTATTATTATTAGACGCAGCAGCATCATTATTAGCAGAAACATCATACAAGATAATTTCATGAGCTTGAGCGTCTAATTGGCGTGCGAAACTGTGCTAGAATCGATTCAGAAATCGTTCATAAAATAAGAAAAAGAAGCAGCTACTTGGCTGACAACTTTTCTGCAGATGGTTACGAAGATTTTCTTCTCCAAAACAAAAAAAAAAACGTAAATGTCATTAGGCGTTTGTATTATTTTAGAAATGATAGAGTGTGGGCGCATTAAAATTTGCCATGACGCTTCGTAAAAACACTTAATGCTGTACAACAGGTGCAAAGCATCTTTGAACGTAGAAAATTGCTTAGCATACTTAGGAAGTATTGGATTATGGCTTGTAATGTAATGATTAAATAAATATATTTTGTATAAGGCAACTGAATTCAATTAGCGTGGTTGGAGTTGAATGAGGTTGCAGTCTATTAACTTTAGGGCGTGTGAAAATATGCCCTATTGAGGCAGTAATTGAATTCAAATTGAAATTGAAATTGAAAGACTTAAGTGGCAGCATTAAAGTTCAAAGAGATATTACAAGTGCTTTCTTTTGTTTTTTTTATATATTGTAGATGTGGAAGACACTTTTCAATTATAGTATATGTATATATTCTCCTGCCGTATATCTTTTGAAGTCGCTTAAGCTTAATTTGAACTCAGAGTAGCATAAATAAATACAGTATTACTAATTTTGGGCTTGCACTTCAAGAATCGTATGGGAATTAACCTGTGATTCCTAAAAAACAAATAGCGTGACATGCCCGGAAGTGTTGGAAGTGTTGGATAAAAATTAATCGTGCAATAATATTTGTCATATTTGACAAGTTTCAAATGATGAATTTTCAATATCAACGCCGAATTAAATGAAGCTTCTAGTGACTCTATTTCTTCGGTATCAAACATAAAATATTGAACCGCTTAATTTAAACAAGCATTTTTCAAGCAAGTATTTCATTCTAGCATTGCAAGAGATGTCAGCATAACAGAAATTGCCAATGAAATGCTAACAAATAACTAATTTCTTCCACACACAAAGACGAATTCACGAAGACGAATTTCATTAACATCATCAAAACAACATTAATGCATATTTTTCCCCCAAATTATGAAGTGATTTCGTAAATTCGGCCTCCTTTTCGGCAGAAGATGCAGATTCTACGCATTAATTATTCACTGGCTATACACAGCCGTAGTTAGGACAATACTACTACACGGAATATGTGTATGTTAGTTGTGCACTAGACAGCCTTTCTCTTTTTACACATTTACATAGAGTACAAAGAAGTGCAGAGCTCACCATCAGTGATGCTCTACGCACCACACAGACGGAAACACAAAGTATTCTATTGCACATGTTCCCCCTTGATTTCATTCCAAGAGATGGATAGAGCTAAAACCACAACATAAGGGCTCATAAAAACCTCATGTTGGCACTGTGGTACCTTCAAGCACTCAAGAATACTTAAACTCCAAGAATTTCTCCCATCAAGTACGTACTACTGTATTCCGATTGCAAACTTCGATAAAAAAAATATGACTCAATCCCTACTAGGCCACAATGGGTCACCCTACTACAATATAAAAAGAACGCAACAATATTTTCACTGACGACTTAAAGCTTGACGTGCAAATCAAATTCGAAATCTTCTCCTCACATCTGAGAATTAGCTAATTCTTCAAACTATCCGAACATTGTAGCGTTTTCAAGCGAAGGGTTAGCACTTCCAACAATATACACAACTTTTCAGACTACACTCAAGCAATGCAACAGATAAACTCGACAGAAAGGGTATAACTGCCGACAACCTTCCCGAGAAGGCCACAATAGTGATACTTATGGCTACATGTTAACTATGAATCACATTTCGAACGAAGCGTTTAGCGAACAGCAGTTGGAGTAAATTAAATACATATAAAACATTGAAACTCACCAGGCCAAACTAAAGCAAATGCTAAGCCAGAAAATGTTATATATCTCCATTTTGATAGAAGTCCTCATAGTGTCCTCAGTAAGACACGTCACTAGACTTGTTCTTAACTCCCAAGATTTATGTAAAAATTGTGAGAACAGTGAAGATGAGCAACCGGTTGAGCACTTGCTATGCCGTTGCTCAACTCATAGTAGGAAGAGACTAGCTCTGCACGGGTGAGAAAATCTATATACTCTACAAATGGAATATTTGGTAGCAAAATAATATTAATAATATATAAAGCATAAGGAAATTGCTTGTGTAATTTTCGCAGGTTATGCAAAGAACTGCGTGTGTGTAAGTCCTCAGCGTATACTGATGTGCATTATAAAAACAAATGTGCGTGAAGAGCTTATGACCTGGGTATTACTGGTTTAGTGTAATTTCATATTTTTAACTTCACAGAAAATAAGTCCCAGCGGTTTTTTTCTTTATTCTAATAAATAAGCCCCGGAAACTACTCCAACTAGAATCTCGTCTATAGCATCTCAAGTTGTCTTTTAATTTAAAATTGATGTCGAGAACTATTTTTCTTATGTGTGTGTTTGTGTGTGTGTGTGTGTGTGTGTGTGTGTGTGTGTGTGTGTGTGTGTGTGTGTGTGTGTGTGTGTGTGTGTGTGTGTGTGTGTGTGTGTGTGTGTGTGTGTGTGTGTGTGTGTGTGTGTGTGTGTGTGTGTGTGTGTGTGTGTGTGTGAATTCGAATTCAATCAGTTTACATTTGTAGAAATTGACTAGAATTCAAAAATTATTTTAAATAGTTATTTGTTAAGTTTACACAGTTCAGTTTACGACTGCCTTTGGAAATGTTTTTTCAGAATGTACCTATATATCAAGATATGGTTTCATGTAATATAAATATTCCTTATCGTAAAATTAAAATTATAAATTAATTGAAGAATTTAATGTGCAGCTTTAAGCTTGGAACCGCGTCATACTTCAAATACTTCAAAACTAGATCACTGTATCAGTTCGCTTGAAGAATATCCGAATTGGATGAACGATGATCCTGTGAATATACCCAACATAATTATCGGTTTAATATTATCCACTTATTTTTTCTGGATGATGGCCTATTGCTGTGCTGAGTATCTGATACCGTCGGTAGAGCGTTTGTGCAATAGTGTGAATGATGACTGATAAGTCGATATATTAATATGAGTATTAACTAATGACAAATTTTTCGCAGATATCGGTATGCCATACGATGTCGGTGGTGCAACTTTCATGGCGGCAGCAACATCAGCACCTGAGTTATTCGTCAGCATAATAGGCACGTTTTACACACATTCCGATCTGGGTCTCGGTACTGTTGTCGGTTCTTCGGTATTTAATGCACTCTTCATAGCTGGTGTTTGTGGACTTGCCTGTAAAAAAGTAAGTAACTTGGAAATATTAACAACTACGGTTACTACTACTACTACTACTACACAGAGTCCTCCTTTAGTCCATGCCGCTAGATTGGTGGTCCATAACACGCGAGACAATGTGGTATATTATATCAATTATACTCATGATGCAATTTTTAACCGACGATTCTGTGACAATATTGGAGTCACTTGGTCTTATCGTCGTATATATTGCAAATGTAATGCTTTTGATTTTTGATGATACCATACGTAAATGCGTTTTTCGCAAGCGACGAGTTGTACAAAATGAAGATGCAGAATCAGTAAATAGCATAGAAAGATTTGAGGAAGAGCATACCACATGCCAGGAGTACCTTTGTGGTTATCCAAAGGAGAAGCATGTAATATATCGCATAATATGGATTCTTGCGTATCCGTTCATTTTTGCCTTTGCCATTACGATACCGCCCGTTCATTATTGTTATGGTGGCTCACTAATTGTTGCAATAATCTGGATAGCTTTATTGTGTTACTTAGAGACATGGTTTCTAGCAGTTGTAGGTGAGTATACTAGCTACATACATATATAGATTTATAGAAAATTGTAACCATGTCGATGACATTGAATTTCATATATGCATAAACTAGGCTACAATATGTTCATCTCAGATACTTTAATGGGATTATCAATCCTTGCCGCCGGCACCAGCCTTCCCGAATTGATATCTTCATATATTGTATTAAAACAAGGTAAATAATAAATATTATAGTACAAGTATATACTCTAATGTCGTACTCCAATTTTCACTAACTTTTGCGATTTACGATTTCTTGATTTCGATCCGAGTAATTTGAACGGAATAGATTTTATTAAATAGGAACGCATAGACAGATGGACAGACTATGGCATGCTGATCACGAATATAGATTTGTGTGGTAGGTTTACCTTGAAAACGTGAATTTTAAGTATGTATTGCCGCATTGTGGGCGTGGCATCCAAAATGTTTTATATACATTTAATCAGCGCGCAAACCAGACGAATCTAAAAATCCAAGTTTGGGGGTTCCGTGATCTCGTTATTCAAACATAAGAAGGATCCGTCATAGCCATATCAACTCGATTTTTGACGCTGATCAGAAATATATATACTTTATTGGGTCTACCACGCCTCCTACTGCTTGTTACATACATTTGCATAAACTTAGCATACCCTTGGCTCTACAGGGCGGTGTATGAAAAGTTTTCCTACCAAAACCGAAAAGTACGAAAATTAATATACGAGGGCAATTTGATTGAAAAGTACGTGGCTTTTTGAATTTCAAATTATATTGATTTGAGGGTAGTGCCTAAATTTTATATTGATTTATATTGATTTGACGGTAGGTCCCTGAAGTACTCAATCCGCGTCTTGAGGTTTATATTTAACAGCCATTGAAAGCAGACACGAGAGGCGGACAGAAAGCAGTTCGGTGTCGACATTAAACACAATTTAATCGTGTCATAACTTCGAGGTAGGGTTCGATATTGGTTAGTCGCAGTATTAACAAGTTTTTGCAAAGTTTCATGAACGTGAATAAAATATAAATCCATTGCAGCACATCAGCAACCAAGCAGTAGATGAAAGAGTGATTTCTTTGATCAGAACGGTGCGGCAACCTTCTGATTTCTGTCCGTCTGTCTGCCTTTCATAACTGCTTTCATACAAAATTGTAACACACTTAGTCTATTAACAAATGATAGTTGACAGGAGCAGTTTTGCATTTAATGTGACTAAGCGGGAAATTCAAAAAGTCAGTGCGTTATTTTAAATTGCACTCGTATGTACAGTCTAGGAATATAAGTAGTCTCTATAACTGATTTCAGATTAATATCATAAATACGATGTAACTAGTTTAGATTCATACAGACAGCGGAAAGACTGAAAGACAGACAGACGAACATAGCTCAAAATCGGTTTAGGCCTTTTCTAAAATCGCAAATCGCAAAAGCAAGTAAAAATGATAACACGGCTGATAGTTATATACATATACCATATACATATATATACTAGCATTTTGCAGGACACGCTGGCATGGCTATTGCAAATGCCATAGGCTCGAATACATTCGACATACTGGTCTGCCTTGGCCTACCATGGCTCATTAAGAACATCAAGGAGTATCGTGACATACCTATAGTCACCGAAGGCATGATGTGGGTCGCGATTTCTCTTTTTGCAAGTGCACTGATCCAGTTCACTGCAATTGGCGCATTTAAATTTAGACTAAATCGTTTTATAGGTATTCTTAGTTTAGTTGTGTACATCATTTTTTTAGTCACTGCGCTTACTCTAATTATTCTTTATTGTAATGAAAAGAGGAACAAAGGTGACGAAATCGCTACAGCGCAGGAAGTTTAACTGAGTTCATATTTGAATTGGCGATATATACTAGAAAATTATTATACAAAATAAGTAATGATGATTACCAAAGAAGAAGAATTATCAAATTATTAGTTACAAAATTAATTAAAGTCATTTCTATTTCATTGAATTTTATGTCACATATTCTGCGTAAACTACAACAAGCAAAATTTTGAGAAATTCACAAGACCTAAATGGAAACATCTACGCACTTAAAAAAGTTGATTCTTTGATTAATTTTTTAATAGAAATAAATGATATTTAATTCCAGCATATATGTAGGCTCTACTTGATAGGAAGCGAAACATTTTGGTCCTTCGAGCCGGATAACCGGCTGACAACTCGATTTATACCATTTATCAATACGGACATCAAAATACGATAGTTTTTGTGTGTAATAGCTGTTTGAGACACACAACGTGTTACTGCTCATGTGTAGCAATACGGCCCATGTGAACCCTATGATCTAGTTAGTAGCTATGATACAGAGTGCCAACCCCAGCAAAGTTTTAATATATATTTTATGGCGATTTGAACATATAAAAGTATTTATACAAAATTTAAATTCACTATTTTGATTTTAAAAAAGGTTATTTTTCCGGAAACCTCGCCTAGTTCATCGGTTTATACTAGATGACCATTGCATATGTGGCTTCGAAAATAAGTATTAATTCACACTCAATGCTAAAACTCTTCTTTCCAATCAAATGCAAAGTTTGAGTGACAGATTTCCGAGATAAGTTTGACTCACTGCAGTTGGATGCAGCACAGAGTCACTGTTAACTATACCTGGCGACCAGAAATAAACGATAGATAATCCAATTATGTACAAAAGCTAATTGAAATATAACTGTACCAATATTATATCTGAATACGGTGAACTTTTATAAACATTTTTGTATATATTTTTGTGATTTTCTTTTTTTCGCCTATTTGTCGGACTAAAATATGTTTTTAATACTTATGCAAAAGACGGAAATCATTTCAAAAATGACAATTTTGTCTGCAATTCACTGAAGCAACTGCTGCACTCAATTGCCTCAAACTTTGCAGACAGTAAGTTAGGCAGGGCTCTATGTGCCACAGCTGCGTGTCATATGTTTGGCAACAAAACAAACAAACAAACAAACAAAAAAAGATGCTAAAAATCCAACAGAACATCAAGCTCACAGTAGTCATATCTGCCTGTAGAAGTACGAGTATTGCAGATGCTCATAGGTAGGCAACTAAAAAACTGAATTATGATATCAGCTGTGGCCATCTGTTTGGTTTCAATCTGTGTCTGCGTGTATTTTCCTTATAATGCATGTTGGGGGCGTGGAGCATGTGAAGCGCCAGTTTCAAAACGTCACATGTGCAAATTGTGGCATAATAAAAGCAATAAATGCCACAACAGACGCCGCTGTAGACAATGCGATGGTGCTATGTTTAGGATTTATGAGTGCATCCCTGTATACTATGTATGTTAATTGTATGTGATGAATAGAGTTGAATATCAAGAGGTCACGATCAGATTGAATGTACGATACTGTATATTTTGCAAGGGTTTTATAGGCTCGTTAAAGAGCTTGCAACACAATTAAACAAACGTAGAGTACTATAGTTACTAGCTATTTCGAGTGTATTTACTACGTTATTAGTATTATAGATGCATGAGCGAGACGAATAGCAAAAATTGCACAATCTGATATTTGCAGTGCTATATCCCGGCGCACATGATTTTCACAGTAAAGTATAACACATAAAAATTTACACAATCTTACAATGTATTAACACTCAAAATATGAGCACGAAATTTTGGAGTAAATTTTTGGTAAAATGCTAAAACGTATTATTCAAAAATTTATTTTCCTCAATGTTTATTTTCATTTATGAGTTACGGCATCTAAGCATGCGTTTGGACGGTATTTGAAATACCTTTCCAATGACATATCACATATTAAAAATTAAAAATTATAAAGCCGCCATCAAAAACTTCAAAAAATCGTGGGTCGGCCGATTTTCTTAATCTTGGACTCGTTGGACTAGCCTTGGTATCAAAATTATAAAAAAAAAAACAAGAAAAAACGTTAACTTCGGTTGAACCAAAGCTCTAATACCATTCACACGAAACTTTAAATAGTATTTTAATACATAAAAGTGGCGGTTGAAATGGGGGGTGGTACACGCTCACTAGTAGATGTGTATGAAGCGATGTAGTAGATGTGTAAGATGCCGCCATATCGAATTTCAAGTTGATATTGACGTTTTCTATACAAAAGCATAAAAGTGAACTGCGGGTTTATATGGCACTACCTCAAAAAGTGGGCGGGACACGCCCCTTTGTATATGTATATAAAGTGGTTGTCCATTAAAATCCACAAAATCAAATTGCAAGCTAATATTGGTCTAAATGAAGGATTTTTTCATAAATACAAAAAATTGCACAGTGGGTTTGTATGGGTGCTACCGTCAAAAAGTGGGCGGGCCACGCCCAATTGTCTATGTATGTTCAGAGGCTGACTCTTAAAAGGCACCATATCGCTTTTGAACCTAATATTGACTTTAATCAAAAAGTTTTTCTTACAAAAAGTCAAAAGTGGACCATAGGTTTGTATGGGAGCCACCCCAAATAGTGGGCGGGCCACGCCCGTTAGTCTATGTATGTTAAGCGGCTTACCATAAAAAGGCACCACATTGCATTTCAACCTAATATAGACTTTAATAAAGAAGTATTCTTACAAAAAGTCAAAAGTGGGCAGTAGGTTTGTATGGGAGCTACCCCAAATAGTGGGCGTGGCAGGTCAATCTTAATACTCTATTAAACTACAATAAAAAGAAGTATATGTGCAAAATTTCAACTGGATAGCATACAAATTGGTCCCCAAAAAATACGCAACAACATACAGACGGACAGACAGACAGACTGACATTTCTAGATCGATTCGTCTCGTCGAGCTGATCAAAAATATATACTTTATGGGGTCTACGATGGCTCCTTTAATGTGTTACACACTTTCAGACAAACTGATAATACCATTTCACACTATGTGTGAATGGTATAATAAGTTTGGTGCGTTATGTTCCCCACGAGCCTCAAAATGCCTTGGTAGTGTGTATTTTTAACAACCTATATTTTGTACTTGTATCAATCGAGTTTGAACATTTTTTGGAATTTCAAGAGGGTTTTAATGGTATTACATATAATAGGTCTCGCTCAGAATTATGTGTAAAACTTCGATATTGCGCGTATAATATAGTGTTCTTGCTACAACCATACTGAGGTGGAATTTCTTCACATTTTTGTAGACTCCCGTCTACTGTGATATGCGTAACAATTGAACAGTATTAAAACTTTGTCACAGAGTTTGCAACGCTTTTAAAAAGAAAACAACGGAATTCCAGAAGGTATACAAATTCTAGCGTATATTGATTTGTCTGTCTTGTTCGCATGTATCATTCGAAAATTATTCGCTACATGAGCACATGATATTAAGCTTCGATTCTACCGAAGTTTTTATTTTATGCAACTGGTGTCTGAGCGGATGTGAAAGACAAATAATATATATACTGTAGCCGGAGCAATATGCAGTAGTGTTAGCTACATAGTATGTTGAATGCATAAAATTTTGTTATAATACTAGTATAAATACCCGACTGTGCGCGGAAACTTTTTTCCGGATACAATATATTTTCTACAACACTTGCCGATTTTCGTCCAACTGACTGTCTCTACTTGAGCAGCACTTTACGGTTGAAATGCTTGGGAACACTTCAGAACTGTTCCGTGTCATTCGCGCTCCTAAACTGAACTAACTGGACAAGGGTCACCAAGCGAATAGAAAATACGAATTTTTATTTGTATGCGGCACTAGCAAATCACACAGTACGTTCACACCAACAATCTTCATTTAATTATTATAGTATAAACGTAACTAGTAACTACATAGGTTTATCTCACATTTAAAACATAAAATCATACAAAAAAATACCAACTGGCTACAAAGCAAATTCAATTAAAATGCAATGCCGCTTCGCATAGATTTAGTTTCAGTAACACTAAAAAGCATCTGTATATGATAACCTTTTGCAAACTGTCTCGCAACGTATTGCATACTTGGCTGGTTCTGTAATGTTCCCATTTTTCAGTCGATATATGTGTACTATGTATATTTTTCGCATACGTGTTTGCGCGTTTTAATAAACGCTTTTTGTATATTTGCCAAAAGTTTTGTTGCAATTTTTTTTTAAGTTTTCACAATAAATTTGCACCCAAAATTTGTTTACTCCACTGAGGTTGGTCAGTTGGTTGAATTTATTTGTTTATTTGTTTATTTGTTTGCTTGCTTATAACGTTTCTGCAATTTTGCGGTTGGTTTTGCTGATTTTATAGTTTAATGGCTCAAATATTGTACAGATATTGTCTATCCATGTCTGTATGCACTCTGTGGGAGATACACGTAGGCTCACATTTGCCCATACTTTGCAAAATATGTTGTTTAATAATTGTTTTATAAAGCAACAAATTTGACCTGACCAAATGATTTGTTTAACCGGAAATTTTATGCAATATTGACTTATTGTATATACTACATATGTATATTTTATTTGTTTGGTTGCACATGGATTAAGTGAAAATAAATTCTGTTGAAATTAATTTGAAATTTGTTTACTAGTGGTTAATAATTTTACTAAAATATGCACAATTATTGAAAATCTGTGAATTTTTTAATGTGTTCAAAGAAGAGAATGTAACTATAATAAACATATATATATATATATATATATATATATATATATATATATATATATATATATATATATATATATATATATATATATATATATATATATATATATATATATATATATATATATATATATATATATATATATATTATAATTGTTAAACGTTCAAATAAAAATGGGCTGCCTCAATGGTAAACTGCAGGATAACATCAATCTGATTTAACGCATGGTTAGTTAAATGACGCAATAAAGGTAATGAGCTGAAGTTTGTTCAGTTAAGGTTTACATGGCAAAAGTACATATGGCATACTGTGTACCAGCATGTGTCACAGTTTTCGCAGTTAGACCAAACAAAATAGTTTGGTATCTAGCCAGACCGCTTAAAGTCTTGACTTACATTTTCCCGAAATTGGCTGGAACAATATCTTAGTTTACTATACTAGCACATTGCATTGGTTCTACTTCATTATGGATTGATAGAAAGCGCTCGTAAAGCCAATTGGAACTTACATAGTTCAAAATAATTTCAAAACTATACAAAAATTGATTAAAATTCCAAATTTTGTCACATATATATGATCGTCTGAACAGTGCTTTAGAAACTAATTTACAAATAGAGAGTTCCCTCAATGGTTACCACAAATTTAATAAAAAACGAAATAATAATAAAAACCACTGACGTGGAGCATTTTTGAACGAAACCAGTTTTGAACGGTTCCGATTATTAAAAAACACAACTCAACAAGGTGTTATCAATATGTGACTAAGCAAAATGAAGTGAATGGTGATTTTTTTAAAACCAATCACCGAATGGATTCGCCAACTCAAACAAGATTTTCGAATTTGAGGCTCAAAACAAATGCATCCACAACGAACAACTATCTGTAGTGAATTTGAGTCAGGCGGCGTGATTGAGCGTTACTTCTTTGAAAATGAGACCGGAAATTCAGTGACTGTGAATGGCATTCGTTACATAAATATGATAACGAAGATCTTGTGGCATCAACTGAACGGCGCGTGGTTTCAGCAGGGCGGCGCGGCGGCACCTACCATACCAATGATTTCCAGACCGAATCATCACACGAATCATCTCCGATGTCAACTGGCTACCAAGATCGTGCGAGTTCTTTGGGCTTTAGTGAAATCTCAGGTATATTTGAATAAACCACAAACAATTGCTGAGTTCAAGGTCGAGCTCCAATGCGTCATCGGTGAGATAGAGCCACATCTTTTTCGAAATGTCATCGAAAATTTCATGAAAGAACAAAAGTCTGTTTTCAGAGCTGCGTTTAATATTTTATTCCACACATGTCTACTTTACAATGCAATAAAAATATCACCAGTGCTTTATATATTTTAATTAAATCATGCACTCTGGTTGGGACAGCCTATAGAATTTAAAATTACACATGAAAATTTTTCCATATTTGTTCTCCAATTATTCTGATTTATGATTCAGTACATGGTGAAGTTCAAAAATATGCTTCCATCGCTGATACTCATAAACACTGGTTTTGATTAAATGTACTGCCCGTCTCAGTATATAAAATGATATATTTCATCTTAACTTTTTAAAAGCTTTATTAAAAAGCATTTGTTATTGACCATAGCCAAATAAAAACTAAATGTGACATGGCAATAAAATCCAACGGGTCAACTCAGAATGGATCAACATCAATATTGAAAGCAAGAGCAGATTATTGACATAACTGTAAACTTAGGATAAACGTAGGATGTAGTGCAAAGAGCAAGTGTATAAGACAATGCAATTGCTAAAGTATAACATTCCGGACAACAACATTTATTGTTACACAAGCAAACAGTACAGGAGATCAACCATTTCCGCTGACCATCTCACTTCAATTTTGTTGCGCCTTCGCACTCCCTCGTTGCATCAAGAATCAATAGTACTAAAGTATGTTAAACTAACAGTGAAATGAACGACATCAAGGACAAAAATAAAAATAGAATAGCCAAGACCCGCGGCTTCGTTCGCAGTTAGTTAAGATACAACATGTTCTGAGCGAACTTCTAATAAAGCACATTTAGGGAACTTATTTTATATTGTATTTAATGAGCAACATTCTTAATAAGGTTCCAAAGTTTTATTAATGGTGATATAATTTGCCGTTTCGTTTAAATCGTTCGCTTAAGTGGTTACGGCTGTACGTTGGTTAATTAGTTACGTTAATCAGTTAGTACAAACCATTCAATTTATATATATATATATATATATATATATATATATATATATATATATATATATATATATATATATATATATAGATACATTGAAGAAAGCAGATAAGCAATCGACCGGTAATTACAAACAGTTTGAGCTAAAAACAATATGCTACTGCAAATTCTTTTCGAGTTTCCATCCTGCTGTGTTTTAAAATAAAAACTTCGTTAAAGGAAAACAAAATAAAGCGACTACTGCGATATAAATGAAGCTTCAATACTTTTCACATGCACACTTAATTAATTCACAACGTGTTTTAAGTTTTACCTTCAAAAACCACTATTACGAAGTGAACTATTACGAAGTGAACTATTACGAAATGAATTATTACGGGATAAACTATTACGGAGACCATCCCTGAGAGTTGGCGAGACAGGCCCCTTTGCTTAAAAGTAAAAAGCATATTGATATTGAATATAATAAAATTCGTGCTTCATATAAAAAACCTTAAAATGTGCGGTGGGGCCTCCCAGTAGAGTCGGCGTATCACGCCCATTTTTTTAAATGTTCAGTGTAAGTTCTTACAATGCTCCATCCTGCATTTCAAGTAAATGATGTTTGTATTATTGAAGTTTTTAGTACAAAAACATAAAAATGAGCTAAAAGTGATCGTGGCATACCGACTTGAAGATCCTGAACAAATGCCGGCCTAGAGGGTCTCCCTACTTACAATATGTTTTAGCTGGTTTCGATTAATACTGAGGAACTAGATCTCTTATTAATAAACACACAGTCACATAGACGGACGGACATAGATTATGGATCATAAAAGAATTCGTCTTGTCGAGCTGATCAACAATATACATAATTTAAATAAAACAGGGTTATACGCATCCGTATCCGCTTATTCAATAGCCTAGACATCTCTGTTCTTATCTTGGTATATAAGTTTTGTTCGCTCAGATTTATACAATTCTAATTAAACTTGGTATGGAGACTTCTTTTATTGTACGCCCACTACGAAGTACAAACTCGCCTTCCATTTTGGTAGTAATGAAATGGGTCTTTATTGGTGCACCTTATTGGTGCACTACAAAACCTATGTCGTGGTTAAAATATTCAATAAACAGTAAAATAAAAAAAACTGCATATATACATATATACATATATACTGTACTTTTGTATTACTTTTTTTATACAGCCTTACAAAATAAAAAGTATTTTAAAAAATGAACTATGAAATAGATGCCATCTTTTCTAGCCCTGAGTAGTGTCACAGCTAAGTGCAGCAAAGTTTTATACATGAGACATATCGAAATATACACACAGATACATCTTAAGATACAAATGTATCTAACGCTTGCAAACTAAACATACCTATCTACATAGTATACATTTAGACTTTCGTCTTGAATTCAAATGCTCGAAAAAATGAAATAAAAAACTTTATATTACATAGTCAAAAGTTAAAGAAACTTTTTTGCGCTTGAGATACTTTACGCTTTCACATCAAAGTTTTTAGATTTTTTTCTTTTATTTTTTTAACTTAATTTGCGCACTGAATGCCGCAAAATTATTCAATTGAATTTTTTCAGACTACACGCAAGTGTCATGCCAGGAATTATTGTATTTATCTCGTATATACATAAGTAAGTAGTAGCTACATTTATAAAAATATTCCAAAACGTTGATTTTTTTCATGAATTTTTCTGCTTGTTTGCTTGTGCAGAATACTTTAATTATTGTAGATGCATGTATGTTGCGGAAGTTGTCAGAAGTTTGAACAATTGTCTACATTTCATACATAATTGAATTGAAATCGTATTGAATTTTTGCAGAATTATTTCTGCTTTGATTTTCAAAAAAAAAAAAAAAAAAAAATTTGAGGGATTATATAGATTGTTTTGAACTCTTTAACTGTTTTTAGTTGCAATAATGCATTAAAATAGCTTAAAATTGTATAAAACGTTGCTATGAAACCTGAAAGTATGCAGTCAAAAAAATAATTATTTAAATACACAGTTTTATTCGAAAGAACTCAGGCAAATCTTCCTATATTAACCAATTCTCCTCAGCTTCCGAGTTAGGTAAAATAATAATGAAGAAATCAAAACATCGCAAGAAAATCTTTTGAGCCGAACAGCCGCAGAAGTCGCGTAAGTATGTAACAAATATGTAAGACAATCCAAACACCTCAAGTAACCAAACTCGAATTGCAATCTTTGCTGATTCCCAACTTTACGCACATTTTGTCATTTCTTTGAGTCTGCCCTAATACCAGCAAAACCGCCATCAGTTTTCATAGCATAGGTGAAAACTATTAATGATATGCAAGAAGCTATAGACAGCATAATAGTACTTGAGAGCTTTATTTATAAAGCTTGAAGCGATATACAACTGCGAGTTATGGTCAAGGAGGTGGACCATTACAGAAAGCTAGTAAATAACTTTGAGAAGACTATGGTTGAGTTCCACAACTACCAGTTGAAACAATAATGGTCCTTCCAAGTAACTACATAAACCCTCAATTGACTGTACTAGGGCAAAGGGTAAGGCACGTGACCAATGTCAAGAGGATAAACGCTTATGTATCGTGGTAATAATAATAGAGCCACTTACGAGGCTAGATGATCTGATACAATGTCATCGTTGGCAGAAGTTTGGGCACACTAATGTGTTTTTACAACAATGCCTGTGAAATATGGAGTGTGTGAAATGTGGAGTTGGTCACATATCGATCAATTGCAGTAAATCCAAAGACGAGCCTACCAGCTGCTGACTTACTTAATTAGGTAACTCTACAACCGTCTACCGTCTGATCTCTAGGCTGACGTTGTTGTTACTGTTACTGTTACTGTTACTGTTTTTTTTTTTTTTTTTTTTTTGTTTGTAGCAAGATAGACAAAGTTTTGAACAACATTGAAGTTGAAATTCTCCATACTCACAGACCGTCCAAGACGCGCTTCGCCTAGTCCTCGTTGACCGCAAGGCCCATGAGTCGTGACTGTTTCTCACTTTCGGAGATAGTCGTGCTAACTCGCCGTTCGTTCGTACATTCGTTCGTTTCGATGATGTCAATGTCATCCGCATACGCGTTCTTCCTTATGGAAGATTCTTGCCCTACCGTTCTAAATATGGGCATAGGCGTAGCGTGTACTCCATCAAAAGATTAAAAACGTCGCACGATATAAATCATCACCTTACCTGAAATCTCTCTTGGTTCGCGCAGACAGTGGGTCTTCTTTCTTGAAGATAGGACAAAGTGCACTGGGATTCCATTCATCGAACCATATTTTGCATAAGAGTTGGTGTATACACGTTACCAACTCTTCGCCATCGGTCTTGAATAACTCAGCTGACAGCGCATTGATAAGACTATAACGGAACCGCTCACACAAGTGGTGTATTGGCTTTGCAAGTTTTTGAACTGCTTGGACAAAACGTAACAACATATGAGTATATATGTGTCCTACGGCCATTACTTCTTGAGCTTGTGATTTTAAGGATGTTCATTATGTTTATGTTTACCTATACATATTACAAATTTTACTTATTTACTGATCAATAGATTACTCCATCATGAGATTAGAAAAGTTACACGATAAAGCCTGAAACCTAGCTATAATCTGGTAGGGCTACAAGAAAGCCATCATCAATTTATGGTTGTAGAAATGATTATCTATCGGTGGCATTGTTCGCTTCATGGCCCCCAAATACTTTAGAGAAGTGACTTCTCCATAGTTTCAGTAATTCCTGTGCATCTGTATCCAGACTTCCATTATTGTCCTTGCAGAAAGAAACTTCGGGCTTAAAACCTTCGATCAGACGCTTGACCTTTTCATAAAACTTTCTAGCTTCATTTCTATCATACAACACTTCAAAATTCACAAGCTCATGCCTTTCAATCAAACACCACTCAATTAGCCAGAATTCTGGCTTGCCACCGGATGGGACTTTAAGTATCAACGAAGACAACATTATGCAACGCATCGACGCCTTGTTGCAGTAGATGTTGGCACAAATCACTACTTACTTCAGTCAAATTTTCTCCAAGAAGTTTTTCATACCAAAGACAAAAGTAGGAATATTTTTTTAATTGAACTATGGAAATTGGTCTTTGAGTACGTAACACAAATGATTGCACTGTCATACTTCAGAATTGAAGGCTATGACATGGTTAATTCTCAAGACCCAGAGAAAGTTTTATTATATAAAGAATTATTTTCCAAAATATTCTACCATATATCTAATGGAATATTTTCGAACTTATTGAACTGCTCTCGTGCCAATTTCAAAATATGAATGAATACGTATACTTATGTCTTAAATTATGCAATACATCTTTTGGTTACAACAGTTGAAGCGAACTGACAGACATACCATATCAAGGAAAAGCTGAGCACGGACTTCACCATGAAAATGCAAATGGTGACAACAAGAAAGCACACAAATATTACATCCGGAACTACAATCGAGCACAGCATGAACATGTGCACGGATTACAGCGTATGAATGTAGAACTATGCTATGCGTGTTCTACAACAACTTCCTTTTTTCCTTTTTTTTTTTTTTTTCTTTGCACCAATCTTCGTGGACATACAAACAATACATACGGGTATATGCTGTAAACACGTTTAATGTAGAGTTGTTCTGCATACTGTTGCTTAAGCCTTTGATTTAAAATGGAATCGAAGGCAACAGAATCGCCAACGTCAACAACCTACAAATGTATTTACAAGAAGCCAAATTGTTCCATGTTACATACCTCTTGGCTAGATCTCTGGCGAACTGGCTGGCTCACATGCACACAATCCAGTTACCTTTACGGCGGACATGGACAACACCTTTTGCTGGCAGTCTTCCCTTTTGGTCTCTGTCTCAGCGTCTCTGGCACCTGATTGACTTCTTTTGAGAAATTTGCATATTTGGCATGTGCGAGTAGTTACTCGGGTATACCTCCCATTGCCGGATACGCGCTTAATTGCATTGATACCCCATGCAACATACAAATATGCACGCACATAGGACGGACACTGGCATGCAAACGGTGTACGTGTATCTTTCTTGCTTGTTCCGTGTAAATGTCATTGTTCCTTTGCTTCATCCATGGACTTGTTCAGAGCTGTCGCATGTAATTCGTTAATCTAATTGCTGGCATATTGAAAAAGGAATGGTTTTATGTTGCGACTTTAAGGCGTCTTTTAAACTGTATGGGTTAACTTTACAAGGAGCATTTTAAGCAACTTACTAAACTAAGTGTAAATTTTACTACATATTATATATGTATAGGTAAACATAATGTACATCCTTAAAATCACAAGCTCAAGAAGTAATGGCCGTAGTACACATACATACTCATATTTGTGTTGTTACGTTTTGTCAAAGCAGTTCAAAAACTTGCAAAGCCAAAACACCACTTGTGTGTGCGGTTCCGTTATAGTCTTATCAATGCGCTGTACTAAAAGTGATAAGGATAAAATAAGTATAAAACAAACTTTCAGAAACCAGAAAGTATATATGTATATTCTTGATCAACATCAGTCGTCAATATAGCCATGTAAGTTTATTCATTCGTCCCTTAATCAGTATCAGTATCTCTGTCTCCATCTGATAATTTGAATTAACAGATCTCAGAGCTAAGTTTATTCATTCGTCCCTTAATCAGTATCAGTATCTCTGTCTCCATCTGATAATTTGAATTAACAGATCTCAGAGCTAGTCTCCAGAACTTAAAAATGCCTGCTTATAAAATGTATCGCTTTGATATTTGGTACACGTAATATGAGTATGCTTTTTAACCATCCCTTCAAAGATCATTGTTGGCTAGAAGGCGCTAAGATATATTGAAAACGAAAGATATATGTTCGATCGTTTATGTATACCCGGAACTACTCGCTCTGTCAACACATATATTGATACCCATATTCTAAAATATCCACAATTTTTTGTATTACAAATTGTCAACTATTTAATTTATGGTCTGTTTCTGCCAATGTATGAAAATTGTAATTGTCGTTATATCGTTTTAGGCCAAGTTTTAAGGCAATATATGAGCATATAACTACATATGAGCATAAGGTTTTCTTACATATTCGCTTACACACTATGTTTATATGTACATATGTAGATACAATACTTTTACCATAAAAATGTTGTATGTTCGTGCTCACTTGTTTGTACTGTTTACCCGTATGATTTTGTGAACACTTTTCTTTTCCTTTGGTAAATGTCATAATAATTGTTGAATCAGTTGTGGTACCGGAATTCCAGTATCGTCATACGACATCCTTAATATTTCTTCTTCCTGCTCACTCCCCTCCCCTATATCTCTCTCTCTCTCTCTCTGCATATATTTTTGTGGTTAATACCAGAGCCATCCATCTATGATACGTGCATTAAAATGACTATAATAAATGATATATATAATATACAAGTTTTCGCGTCCTATATGCCATGTTTGAGACAAGAGTAAGCACACATATTGTTAGGCTATTTTCGGTTTGACACTATTCCATTACTACTTTTTCGAAATTATACAGTTTTCGCGAACTCATTATCAGAGATGTAGCTAAAAAAGTCCTTATGTACAGTAAGTGCGCAGAGAATTACCCTTCAGTTAACTGCAAGTTAGGTAAGTGAAGTTTCATAGAATTTCGACCGTCGTTTCTTTCGAGCGGAGCCTTCAATTTCGTCGTGTTTCAACTGAAGAACTAAATCCAAAAGCATTTATTTGATAGAAGGTGATTGGGTCACACGCTGACAATAGTTTTAATAAAAATCAGTCTATTAATCTTCTATAAATCGTCTTTTTTATACAAAGTAATGGTGCAATCAAATAACGGTTTTTATGAAAATGTCGACTACTTTCGGCTATCGAAATAATTTCGATTATTCTTGCCGTTATCGAAATCACTTGGATTATTTTTGAAGCTATCGAAATAATTTCGATTATTTTGCATTATCGAAATCAGTACGATTATTTTCTTCGAAAGTACTATCGTTCATTTTCCATCTCTAATTAAAAGGCTTGTAAACAAATATAATAAAATTTGTTAAATATTTTAAATTGCAAATTAGCAGCGCTGTGTGCCTAAATAAACTACTGCAGCTAACGGAATGCTGCAGGCACAAAGGGTGCAATGTGTGCGGTTCGGTGAAGTGTGCATGAACGCGCAGCAGAAGCTGATAATGCTATGCAGCAATTGCCATACGGATTATGCTAGTCTTCCGGCCTTCCAGACGCATCTAACCAAATGCCAAGGTATTGAGCATTTATTGGTGCGCAATGCAGTGCTTAAGTATCCGGCCGCGGAGAATTGTGAACTCAAAATGGGTAAAGGTCGTTTCGGCGAACTAAAGGAGGTAAGGCGCTATACATTTACATATAGGGTGTTTGAATTATTTAGTTCGTAGCGTTTCGTATGCGGTGGTGTGACTAGTGTATTTCCAAAATTCCCCTTTCTAAAGTGTATTCTTACGTAAACTTACTGTGCGTCGTTTTTCATTGTATATGTCATTTGATTGAAGCGTAAATAACCCTTTTTATTTCATTGAATTTGTCGTAATTTGTTTTGCGGGGAGTTCTACTTCATTAATTTAACATGAAGAAAAGTGCTGCCGCAAGCCATTAAGATTTTGTGTAAGTTTATGGAGAGCATGCTTAAGCTGAATGAACTTATCCGAAGTTTTTCGCTGGAAGACAAAGAACGTTCTAGGCAGTCGAAAAAGTACGAAGACGAAGAATTGAAGTCATTACTCCATGTCAAACGCTTCAAGAATTAGCTTAGTCATTGTGAGTGGACTTAACAAGAGTCGGCAGATGCGTCAAAGCCATGGGAATGAACCAAAAACAAGGAAATTGGGTTCCATATGAATAGAAACCAAGAGAGAATGATTGTCTGCACTTCGCAAAACATGGCAAATCCTACAGAGAAACGGACAAATGGGAGGTTTATACTCGTAAAGAATGCGATTCCATGATGCTATGTGGGAATGGTATAAAAACGCTACTGAATTAATTCAAACACCCAATACATACATAAGTAGTTTATTTAATTTACTTTACTTTCATGTCAGTTTCTCATCTGCAATCCTAACGAAATGAGCATTGGAAAACTTACGGAAGATACAGATAATAATATATGTAATTTGGATCTTGATGCAGAGCTTCTGGATCCGCGCTGGTATTCCGATTTAGAATCATCAACAACCAATACGACAGACAGCAAAAGGAAGACAACATTGGAAAGTGTTGGCGCTAAGGATTTGCTACTCGAAGAATTCATAAAAGATGTGGTACCGTATAAGGAGAATGTAAAGACTTATTCGAAATGCAGACGAACGCTGAATATGTCTGATGAGGCGCTATTGGTTCCGTCGAAAAAGGCAAAGGGTGTTATGACGGTACAGCCTAATAATGTTAACGCATTGCATTCTACAGAAGACGCACTACAGAAGACGCACAACGGCAGTCATTTTACACATAAAGGCAAAGCTGCACCAGCACAACAAGCAACAATTGCCATGGAGCGTACTATTATAAAAAAGCCAGCCGTATATTCTCAAGTTACAAATTTTGCTGCATCAACGCCTATATTAAATAAACCAACTGGAGCTTCTGTACAAAAACCAAGAGCCAAAGAAACAGCAGTAGCTCCAACTGCAAATAAAAATATCGGAAATACAGCAAGAAATCGTACAGCAGTTGCTAATAATATTAAGACTCTAAAACCAATAGCAACACAACCACCAGCTGTAGTTAAAAAAGCATCTTTAGCTGTAAAACAACCCCCACCACCTGTCATCAAAAAAACTACAGCCATAATAGCATCGAAACCAGAACCACCATGTATTAAACAGCCAGCTTCAGCAAATACTATAGATCTCACATCAACCAATAACAATAAGAACAAACAAACTGAACAAATACTCAATAAGCTGCAAAATCTTGGTTTAAAAATCAAACGCACCAACAACCAACCGACGCCTCCTGCCAACGAAAATGTCACTGCTGGAAAATTGACAACGGAATTGGTTAAAAAACTACAATCAAATGGTATTCAACTTAGTTTGATCAATAAAACTAAAAGTAATATTACAACATCTCAGTCAGCAGCAGCATCAAATGAGCACAGCAAAGATTATCCCAAAGATGTGACCATGATTAGCACGATTCCTGCTAATAATTCACAACAAAATACAAAAAAAAACAACTTTTGGCCATAAGAGATTATCATTAACAAAAGTAGTTTTTAGTGAATGCTTTTAACTTGTAAGTTAATTCATAGCTATATGTTTGCTTGTATTGTATGTATGTACTTTTGGTATATATCTTCATAATCGTTTCTTAGATTTATATGTACAGTTTAGCACCTAAGCGCCAGACGCTTTTACCAAATGAATACTGAGTGAATTTAAATTAAAAAAGAAACATACAAATTGTGGCAATGGTAATGTAATACATATTAATTTATTGTGCTACTAGCTGGAAGCCGTAACGTTGTACATGGTCTTTAGGTCAAAAAAATCTCAACTAACAGCGTCACAGAGTTGCTGAAATATTACAGATTTGGGGTTTCTCCTTTTGTTGTCGTGATGGCGCCCAGTTTTCCAGTGCTTCTTATTTCTCACGCTGCTCTTTACATATGCACCAAAACTTTCTTTATTCTACGAATAGTTGCTGAGATAAGACCTTGATTTATAGGGAGTGGGTTCACCGGCTAATTTTCTCCAAATGATATCGAGCTAAAAATCTTTTACAGATACCGAACCAAGACAATAGTAAAAACAATTTAGGGAGGAATGCGTTTTTACAGATTTTTCTTCAGATTTCCTTGTTACTTGCATCACGGGAGCATAACAAAGTAAGTTGTATCAGTTATGATCGAGAGGGCAATGAAAAATTATTATTTTTGCAGTTTTCCGGTTTTTCCTTTATTATGGCCTGAATTTTTTTTTGTCTAAATACTTCTTCAGGATCTTAACCAAAAAGGAATTAGGCATCTACATCGTTCGAATCGTGTTTTATGGTCTTGAGTTCATACAAAATTACCATAGAAAAAGCACTCTCAATTTTTCACCTAATTTCCAAGTAAGTTTCCAATTTTTCCTGAAAATCTATTTAAATAATTTAAATATTTAAAAAATATGATAAATCGATTAAACCGTTCTCAAGTGACCTGCATATAATTGTTATTTATATAGAAGGGCAATATAAATCTTATTGAATTAGTGTTTAGGAGAATGGGTGCTTTAAAGGAGGTGCAAAATGTGCACCTCTAAGAAAGCTTCTGCCTGTCTATCACTTGGGACTAACCAGTTGCAATGTCTCAAATGTTCCGACCAAGCGTCTCAATAAATCCAGTCTCGTTGCAGTTATTTCACGTAAGCAGCGGAGTACAGCCTTGCGAAATATGCAAGCATAAATGATCGATCTCGTTGACACAATGGGTGGCTAACCGTAGCTAAATTTATGCTGCCTAGCCACGACCCTGTCACAAACTAGGATAGGAGCCTCATAGTCTCGCATATCAAAACCTATATACGTGTCGACGACTTTTGGCTAACGTATAAGGACAACAATTGGATTCTGGAATGCTTAGAGATGCTGAATGTAGGAACTGCAAATTAAGCGTGAAAAGCTAAGGCTAAAAAAATTGATTTTCTGGTTCTCAGTGAGTCACGGTGGAATGGTGCCGCCGAGTATCTGTCTTCGATGGAAAAAAGCTGGCTACTCTATTCTCATTTTCAACGAATTAATACTTAAATCTTTCATTAATTGGGTTCCAACAGACGGACATGGCTATATCGACTTGTTTATGGTTACAGAGTATAAAAAACAGCAGGCGGTACAATGCACGCCGTGTACAGCTAGTGAAAAATAGAAATTTTTCGTCATATAATTGATATTAGAAGAGTATGAGTTGCAAGTATGCGTTCCTCACCTGGTTTTCGCCTCTTCAAGCCAAATATAAAATAAATACCAGCAAACGGTAGCACTTAATATCGTTTCCGGTTAGCTGCGCTGCCGCATCGAAATGACAATAAGTTTTGATAAGTGTGACTATGGCAACTCTGGCCGCAAAACAGCTGTTGTACAGTATACTTGTTGTTGCCGTCGTCGTCGCGTGCTTTATTTTGTGTAATTGTGTAAATTTTTATTCGGCCATTTAAATAAACAAATTTAAGATTTGTGTCGTTCACATAGAACAGCGAACTACAATATTTCTACACAACCCTTCATAGTCAAACGAACGAAAGTGCGCCGCCATTGAAACTAAAGCAAATAAACAGAGGTGGGTGCACGAGCGGAGCGGAGCGTTGTTTTCTTTTTTTTCTTTTTGCATCGAGTTATATAATTTTTGTTGAAATTTAACTGAAATAATTTGTAAAAAGCAACGAAACTTCAATGTAATCCGTTGCACAGCTAAATTATTTGTATACAAGTCAAATATGACATGAAAGCAGTAGAATCTCCAGCGGATCTGTTTGTGTTTTGGTTGCCAGGTTTATGCCAAATTGTGTATCTGCTTAAAAAACTTTTTACTGATTAGGTTTAGAATTAACATAGTTTAAACACATTTAACTTTGACATTTAACATTTGACGTACGGTCGCCGGTTCTTTGTCGGCTGCCATAATTTACTCCGGCCCTTTGCAAGCTCTCCGGCATTGAACCTCCAATCGACGTAGAACGGATTTAGCAACATGATGTCACTTTTTGTTGCCATACTTTGTTAACCGAAATAGTTGTTGCGTTGTGTTGCAGTATTTCATTTAAATTTAGCCCGCTTTCATAATGCATGCACAAGGGTTTGACTGCTTGGTATGCAACTATATATTTAATCCTGTTTTGTCACGGTATAATTTAATCTTCCAACTATTAGTTCGTTTATTTCAACAGACTAGTTGTTTCTTGAGCCTGTGGCCTAAGGTGTAACATCTACCTGCTTTCTGAGTGGTCTTGAAATAACAAGCAACTGAATTTAGTATTCGTGCATAGATTTTTTTACGGCAGCTTAAATAGAGTAGCTTCTACGACCACACCCGAGGATCCTTACTATACAGCTGCCTTTAAAAAAGAGAGAATCAAACCTGTTTGTCTATATGCGAAGAGTTCGTCCAGTATTCGTCGGCAGTATATTAAGTTTTATATTGATATTGAGTCTAATAAGAAAGTTTTTCATACAAAATTCCATAAGTAAGTTTGTATGGGTGTTACACACACAAGTAGAGGGGGGGGGTGTACACGCACCTTGAAGCGTTCATACATAAGCGGACATGTTCAATTTCAACTCATATTGACTGCAATAAAAACGTTTTCAATACAAAAAGTCAAAAGCGGGCGGTTGGTTTGTATGGGGGATACCCACAAAAGTAGAGGGATGACACTTATTGATATACATTAAACATTCTATACAATCAACTAGTCTGAACGAATTTTTTCAAAAAAGTTTCTTATATAGAAAAAGTTGCTTATATAGAAAAAAGGAGTATAAATTTTAAGATAAATCATTTTTGTGATGTATAAGCAGTTTTATTAGACAAAATAATATTAATTAAGTCTTTTAAGAACTGCTTTTTCTCTGATTCGTCGCAAAAACAAGATCTCATTGCTTGTAAGATTATTTTCCTCTGCCCATTCTACCGCAACGTTGCAGGAATCTATCACATTATCGAGGCTGATTCTGCTCTCTTCTTCCTTATGAACCTCTTTGTTCGCGCTGCTCTCGTCATTTGCTATTTCATCTTCTATTTGAAAAAGTACGCTTCTCTCGTTGCTACCAGTCGCCCATTCCATTATTTCGTTCTCCGTTAAATCATTTTCGATTACCAAATTGTACAGTCTAAACAGGGGGATATCGTCCTCTTCCACAAAATGATTACCCGGTATATTAAATTCTATTTCGTCAATCGATGAAAATATATGTTTGAATGAACTTATGACAACGGATCGTGGGAGTTCATTCCAGGATTCAACTATCAAAAACGCCACGTCTTTTAAATTAATATTTTAATCATGTAAAAAAGTGTTTGCTGTCCCATGGCAGGTGGTATTACAATAAAATTGCTTTTACTGGTTAGCCTTTAGCTACCAAGTGACGAGATACTTCTGGAATGAACAAATCGTTGTACCATTCCTTAAAAAGCGCAGAGGTTTGCTAAGCATTTTTGTATGATTTATGATACAATGGTAAATTTTAGTGTATTAAAACACCGAGGATTTTTGATTCTCCAATCATCATCAAATCAAGTTTATGCGTCCCTTTTGCATTTATACAATGCATAATGGTGACCCTTTCCTTCATGGTTTTCCGTCCTACAGCAGTTTTTTTTTTTCGAAAACGGTAGCGTTTGTTTTCTTGTGCATAACTTTGTAAACCAGACATGTTCGTCACAATTGTAGATCTGTTCCCATTTTCGGCAATAATCCTTTTGAAATCGCTTGTAAATGTAGCAGCACTTTCAGCATTGCAGGAAAGTTTTTCACCGGAAACTATAAAAGTTCGTATGCTAGTGCTTTTACTTTGCTTCCCTTCGTAGTAAAAACCATGCGTATAGTTCATCATCAAGATCAGGTTTTTTTAACGGCTTCATTCCTTTGATTTTTTCATTTGATTAACATACGTTTTTGAGGCGAATTCTTCCAAGTTATCTTTATAAGTTTTTGTCCTCGTTAAAGGCGAAGTTGTAGCTTCTGCAATCTGGATTAACCGTTGGCATGCTTGATTTGATTCAAAAGGAGCCTATTTTGAAGGCGATAATAAAGATTTGTATTAAAATGCATAAAAATTTTTTTTTTTTTTTTTTTTTTTTAACCAGTCCGGGTCAATTTTGATTTGAATAGTGGTTGCTTGTACACAAGTTTTGGAATCAAAAAAGTTGCTTATGCAGAGGTTTCTACAATAGAATGTTGCTTGAGAGATTGCTTGTAAATATTGCTTACTGTATATGTTGAAAGTCCTTTCATGAGAAGCAACCATATACATTTTTAAGGGGATATTGACCACAAGCAAACAAAATTTTCTTACAATAAGTCAAAAGTAGCCGGGTGGGTTGGAGTGGCTACCGCAAAAAGTTAGCGTAGCATGTCAATCTAGATACTCTATTAAATTACAATAAAAACAAGTTTATGTGCCGACTTACAGTCGCATATCTTTAAAATTAATTCTCAAAAAATGCACAACAACATTCAGACAGAAGGAGCTCGCCTCGTCGAGCTTATCAAGATTATATAAACTTTATGGCGTCTACGATGCCTCCTTTAATACGTTACAAACTTTCAGATAGACTGATAATACCATTTCACATGAATGTGTGAATGGTATGAAAATGTCTTTGGCAGCAGGAATTATTTCGAGTACTTTTTCAAATCTAATTATTGTTCTTCTGATGGTACTGTGTTTAATTACCCGCACATTATCAGCAATTATTTCTGTTCCATTAATAAATTCTGACACATTGCATTTGTACCATGAAATGAAATTATTTGCAGCTTTGTATATTTGTCCTGACACATTGTTCCAACAGCTTACGTTCCTTTTAAACCTTTTTGTTGCGGTTTACCGATTTAAAGTCTCCAGACACGTGTTTGTTTGTGGTCAATTATATGCAAGCGCTACACCCATTTAGCGAATGTTCGTACAGGATATTCCCAATACGTTATTTAAACTCGATAAAAATAACAAATGTTGATTGCTTCAATCGTTTGTAAAATGAAATTAGTCGTATAATATGACTAAAAATGTTACTTGAGTCTAATGATAGATGCTACATTACAAACTTGTTTAAAAACTGCGAGTACCATCTCTTCGATTTTGAAAGTATTTTTCAGCCTAGCTCCGTATTTTGTCTACGGTTTAGGTTCAAAGAGTATTACGTTTTTTTACTACTAAGTCATAGCATATCTTCAACTTGAAGTTTTTACTTCTTATAGCTTTTAATAGTTTTCCAAGCGTTTTCATTTGTCACATTTAAAACAAAAATTCATCAATGGTTTCAAAGTATATTTATCGTATATAATTTTGAAATTTCTTCTCTCCTGTCAAAAAGTATATGCCTTGTGGGTTGAAGTCCGGTTAGTCGTATAATGCTCCAGTTCAATTTGACAACTGCTGAAGCGTTTGCAACGGTGTAGATAAATATTCCTGTGTTGCATGCCAATTAGCCGGCTTAAGTGGGCTAAGGTTACTTCAGAAGTTTATAGTGCTGAATTTACTATGTACTATTTATAAGCTCTTTAGCTAGAGCTTACTTGGCAGTGCTTCTAATTTACTGTTCTCAGAAATATAAAGTATAAATTAGTTTTTGTGTGTTTAAGTGTTTCTACAAAATAAAACAAATATTGTTTTTTTTTTCTTTTTTTCTTTTCAATTTGAAATTTATTTATTACCATAATAACTACGATGCTCAAAGATACTTGCTACCAATTTTGCGTGGTAATCAATTAATGCTGTTTTTTTTTTCTTTCTGTATCGTCACACTACATTTTAAACTAAGTGCTAAGAGTGTGAATTCTTGCTCAAAATTTACTTGCTTAACTACTTAGTGTGCTACATAGATTCCTTGAATTATGTCATAGTAGATACATAAAATCTAATGAGTTTTATTATTTACTTGTAGTTTGTGGTAGTAGTATTTAGTAGATTTTGAATTGAATTGTTCAACTATTCAACTTAAAGCTCCTCAAGATACACAACGGACATGTTTATGCTCGTTGAATTTTTTGTTTTATTCATTTTTGTTTTTTTTTTTTAATAATTTGATAGTTCATGTCAAAATAAACAGCCTGTTTATATTGGAAAAAATACAGATAAATCGCCTTGCCGTGTACTGCCATTTTTGCTGAACATTGTTTATTTGTTAGCTATTTTCTGTCGTATAATTTTTCAAAAGTAATAAACACCTTGTTCAAATTAGTCAGTCAACTGTTTTTTACACACAGCTCACATATAAATCAGTTGCTCTTTCTGACATGCGTAATAAATCTGTACATATTTAATAGTAGTATTTATTAGCATAGTTTATGTGAGCATGTCTCAGCTTGCTTATTCTTTTTTCATAGATTTTGTTTATAATAAGTTATACAAATAACAGATAAACAGCCTGCTTAAGTTGATGTGAACTATCTTTATGTTTTTGATCACAAAACTTATACACTTTCATTTTAGTATTTTATTATAAAAGTTATCATCATTTGATTTTTTTTTTTTTTGTTAATCTTCTCTTGCTAACATTGTATGAAAATATATATAGCGCTAAATGCATTTGTTATAATATAATATATGTTTGTTGTTTACTTTTTCGTTTGAATTAAATTTAAATAAATTACATTTATGTACTTCAATCAAAATACACTCATCAATGAATGAATGAAGGCAATAAGCGTAGACGACTTTGCCAGACTTAAATTTTAATTTGAACGCAATGAGTGAGTGTTGTTTTTTGAGTGCGATGGAAGTGGATGTTGTGAAGCACATTGAATTAGTTTATATAATAGTTACAGATGTTCGCCTAAAATCTAATTATATTTTACACAAAAAAATAATTTAAACTCGTTCCACTTGTAAGCGCTCTTAAGTTTCCATCTGTCTAGTCCAGTGAACGCCGGCGTTGTTTGCTGTTGACAGCAATGCCACGTGCTGGCATAGAACTGTTGTTGCTAGTAATACTACTACAGCCGCCGCTTAGCTCATTCGAGATACGCGCCAGCAGCGGTAGCTCACGCATAGAAACATTCACCGATGGCAGCGGTGCTAGTTTTTGTAGTTGCTTAATTGGCTGCTGTTGCAGCGAAGTTTGAGACTGACGACTCTGGCTACGTTGATGCTCTGGTGTGGCAGGCAAGCTATTAATATCGGCGCTTATTTTAATAAGTGGTCCTTTGCTGCCAACAATGATAACCACATCATTATTATCATCATCATCAGCAATGGTGGCTGCTCCAGTTGGTGGCAACTGATCTGTATGCCGCTTGAACGCTTCAGCGCCCAAAGAATCAGGTCGCTGTTTTTGATATTTTTGTTTAGCGCGGCATTCGCGTAACATCATCAAATGGTCTAGTTTATCAACCGTAGCCTTTAGCTCATGTTCCCATATATCATTTTGCTGCTGTTGTCCATCACCACCTTCGATGGGACGCACTGCGAGTATTTTCACCTTCTGGCGCAATTCTTCGAGATCACGTTCATCGACAACGCCGCGTAATTCACCATTATCTGCATAATCGCCAGCATCTTCTTCAAATTCAGATTCTAGATCTGCTATGGATGCGGTTGCAACAGTAGCTGCTACTGTTGGCGGCAATGAGAATTCACTTGAATTTGCACCCAATGACATTTGACTACCCGCAATCGATGGATAATCACATTTTTCCAGCTCAGCTTCGAAATCAGGCAACGGTGGCAATGTTGTTGTAGTAGGCGTATTTAATTCTGCACCAACACCTGGTTCACGTGGTCCCTGTGGCGGTGGCGTGCCAGCGCATGCATGTAACGATTCATAGTCACCACGTTGCCTATGTATTTCGTTGCTAATGCGCTCCAGATTACGTAGTGCTGTTGAATATGTGCTTTTGGCAGTCTGCACATGTTGCTGCAGTTCCTGTATACGATTCTTTTGTGTCTGCAACTGATCCTGACACACTTGTTTCTCCTCGAAATACGGACGCGATTTTGTGATACTACGTCTAAAACGATCCTCCAGCTGTTGCACTCGATGCTCAGCAAATTTAAAATGTTCCGTGCGACGTAAATGTTCGGTATGGCATTCCGCTTTTTGTTTTTCTGCATCCATAACTTTTTGTGTGGCATGATTGAGCATCTCTTGCCAGGCATTATCGAATTGCCATTCATGCGAGTTGGAGAGAAAGCGTTCTTCGGCAAGCGCAACCGTTTCCTTGGCAGCGGTGTGAATTTCTATTAGAGAAAATGAGTGAAGTATTAGCATAAACTATATACCGTTTATGGAATTATGTATTACTAACCATTAGCACGCTGAAATTTTACAGCTGCCTGTTGGCATTCGATTTGCGCTTCACGCGCTTTATCCAAGGCTTCATGATAAGGACGCGCTTTTTCGATGCAATTGCCCAAACGCTTCGAGGATAGTTTCAAACGACGTGTGGACTCATTGAGCAGTATGCGAAATGTAGAGTTAGCCTCCTCCAATTCAATTTCAAGTTTATTAATCTCATCTGTAGCGCTATTGAGATTCTCCAGCTCAATCTGTAAAAATAGAAAAATTGTTTATTAATATTCAATTCTTTTTTTCTTTTTTTTTCTCAGTGCTTTCTACAACAATCAATCCAACTAAACCAACAATAAATCATGTCCAAATCTAGTCGGCAACACAATAAGGATACTGCAAATAAATATGATCTCTCCAAGATTGCAGCACGCGTTGATCGCGTTAATGTCTCGGGTCTATTGCGCACACAAAACGATTATGTACAGCGTGCAGCGGACGGACTATTTAAGGCAACCAATTTTCAAGATCTTATGCTGGAGGCAGTAAGGTAAGTACTGATAACAAAATATATTGTTTTTAAATTATGTGCAATTTTAATAAATTTTCTAAACAGCACCAAATCCTATATACACGAACTGGGCATTTTCAAGGATGTGCATGTTAAAATCGATATTAGTCGTGGTACAGATGCTTCACCACACGGCTACGAAGTCACTTTCATCGGTAATGAAATGTCACGCATTATGGGTTCCGCTGGCACTGAGATCGGACAGAATGAAGGCTCATTGCGCACTGAGCTGACAGTACCAAATCTATTTGGACGCGGTGAACGTATATCGCTGCAGGGCTCATACAGTAGTGCACGTGCAAATGATGTGCAGCTAAAATTCTGGAAGCCTTTCTTTCATACACGCTTTATGGAGAATCGACCAGAGTGAGTTTTGTTATATACGCATGTTTTAAAATAAAACTAACTTAATTTATTTATTTATATACAGATTATCCTTCTCCATCTTTCGACATACAGATCGCTTTGATATTAGCTCATTTCAGACAACAAATCTTGGCTGCATGACGGAATTCTCGCTGCATACAAAACTGGGCATCGATGTGAGTATTGTTGATGACACTTATTTTAAGCTTAACTTAAAAAAAAATTTGGTTTGCATTAGTGCATATTAACACGTGTGCTTTTTAGACGCTTTTAAATTTCTAAACTTTTTTTTTATTTTTTACACAGTTAACACACTCGCTGCAATATGAGGCATCTATACGTGAATTGTCGCTACTTAATCGTCAAGTACCGTTTGCGATACGTGAACACTGCGGCCCAAAGCTAGCATCGCTTGTACGCTATTCGGTGATCTACGACAATCGCGATTCCCCTGTTTTTCCTACACAGGGCGTAATGGTGAAATCGATAAACGAGTATAGCGGTCTTGGCGGCAATATTGCCTACATGAGCAACACTACACACGCTGAGCTTAGTGTACCACTCTTCTCCGGACTTGTAGCGCAAATATGTGGACGTGTTGGTGTCCTCAAGGAGACGAAAAATACCACCATGCTGCCTATTAGTAATATGTTCTATTGTGGTGGACCATTGACATTGCGCGGCTTTAAATATGGCGGCGCTGGACCCGTTGTAGATGGCACTGCGATAGGTGCACAAACATATTGGTGTACGGGCGCGCATCTCTGGTCACCGCTACCGTTTTCGGGCGTTTTTAAGGGCTTAACAAATAATTTCCGTTTGCATTTCTTCTACAATGTGGGCAATTGTAATAATTTTACAACGGGTAAGTTGTTTATGATAAGTTCTTAAAATTAGCATTGAAATTTATTTGATTTATTTTAATTTTTTTTTTAAGAAAATATGCGCACTGCATTTGGCATTGGTTTGGCCTTTAAACTGGCGGAACGTGCGCGCATTGAACTTAACTATTGTGTACCATTGCGTAAGTTTGTTTCTGATAAGGCGCTAAATGGTTTCCAGTTCGGTATTGGCTATGAATTTGTTTAAAGCGGCAATTTGATGAGGCACGTTGACGTTAACAAACGAAAATCTAATTAATTTTTTCCTTTGAAATGCACTATTATATACTTATTATATTGTATATTTTGATTGAGCTGTACG